>WBNH01005841.1:783615-1202744 GCA_013401255.1 Urocolius indicus
CGCGCCTCGGGAGCGCGCGCGTGCCGCCGGCCCTCGCGGCGGCGGCGGCGGCGGGAAGGAGGGGTGGGGAAGGTGGGAGCGCGCGCGCGTGAGTGCACGGCCCGCGCATTGTCTGGGCGCGCGCAGGTGTGTGCACGAGCCGCGCGGACCCACTTTGCACGGGGTGCGCTTGTGCGCGGCCCGTGTGTCCAGGTGCCTGCGTGCGGCGCGGATGCGTGTGCGCGGTCTGTAGGTGTGACAGCCCGCAGCTTTGTGCGGTCTGTGCATGTGTGTGCAAGTGTGTGTGCAGCTGTGCACAGTCCGCACTGACATGTGTGGCTCGCGTGTACACACAGTGTGCACGCACAGTGTGTGTGTGTGTGCACGCATGGGCTGTGTGTGTGCATGCACGCAGACACTAAGTGTTCACAGGGTCGATGTGTGCACAGCGTGTGTGCAAGCACACGGTCACAGCTTGCACTGCTGCTCTCTGAATGCACGGACGTATGTGAGTCTGTGTGTGTACATGTGCGTGTGTGCGCACGCTTCCTTCCCCACCCCGTTCTTTTGATGGGCTGAGGTTGGCCGCCTTTCCCCCTATTTTTCATGTTAGTTGCAGCCCTCGGTGTCCCTGAGCTGTGTTCAGACCTCCGGGGGATTTGGATCCGGGCGGAGGCAGAAGAGAAAAGCAAAGGAAATGTTTAATCATGATTAACCTTCACGTTGCAAAACAGTTGTTAGTAGGTAGATTTAAAATATAATTACTATTGCAGTGATTCATAGGTGCTTTAATAAATGGTTAATCAATGGCCACAGGGTCTGGGGATCCACGCTGCCTGACACGCCTGGTTAGCGCCTGCTGCAGTAAACCTGATTCACAGGGAGAGGGGAGCCCCTGCCCTTCCTCCCCACAGGAGTGGGACACCTACACAGCCTTCATGTGCAGCCTCCATGCGCACAGGCACCCAAACTGCCTGTTCTGCACTGCTGGCCCAGAGAGCAGCAGCTCTGCAGCCTGAGGGGTGTCCACAGGCAGCCCCAGCACGGCAACCGCCTCTTGCGCAGGGGAGCTGAACCGCCTGAGCAGGGTTTTCAGCTGGCCTTGAGAAATTGTCTGAAAATCTTCAGGGAGAAAGCCAGTAAATGTCTGTATAGTATTAAATCCATTAGATGTGTTCATTATTTTATATTGATTGGTATATCACTACACAAAGTTAATATATTATGATTATTAGTATATTGTTAAATCATTAAATATGACAGCAGATGCAATAAATAATTTCCAGGGGATCTCTGCTGACGTTTAGAAATGGATGGGTATGTTTTTCCTTTTGCATCCTGGCTGACTGCAGGAGTGCAGCAATGCTCTGGCTGCTCCAATGGATATCTGTCCCTTGCCTTCCCTTGCAAGTAAAAGCAGCCGAAAAGAGCCTGCTCAGCCATGCCCACGTTTGCATTTTAAAAGATGAAGCTGAATTAATGCAAGCCCCAAAGAAACCTGTTGGACAAGGATGTTCAAACCACTCACATGAAACGGGGAGCCACAAGTAGGATTTGCACCGGAGGCCGTGTCCTGGTGTTGCTCGGGAAGAACACCCTCTTGCAACACCAACAGGATTTTCATGTGACAATGCAAGGATGGAGCTGCCCTTCTGCCAGCAGCACTGCCACCCACGCCCTGCAGGTACCCATCCCTGCCAGCTCTCCTGACTGGGGTCAAAAGCATCCCCAAACCCTCAAAGCCCAGGCTCTGGGTCACCAGGGCTCGCGGATTTATGGCACGGCTCCTCATGAAACAGCAGATGTTGGAGAGCAAGCACATCTGTATCTTTCCAGCAGGGGAGCTGGATGCCAATCAGGGTTAATTTGGGATAAATTTACAAGAGCGCACAGCATGACCCAAGGTACCTCTTTATTGGCCTACTACAGGCCTGCGAAATACATTGGCCGACTACTACACATTAAAGCCACATGAGCTTATATGTTCAAAATGAATTTTACAGGAAGACGCAGGGATAAAAAAAGGAGGAGAGCCTGTGTCACAAATGACATCCAGATGTGAAAACACTGTAAATACAAACATCAAAAGGCTCACCCCTCCGCATTTTGCAAAGACAACATTGGAGAAAGGACTTGCTGCATTTAAACAAATATTCTCGGCAAGGAAGCCAAGGAGCCTGCTGTCCCTGGTGCACAGCAAACCCCCACGGATCCGAGTGGGAATTAGCCATTTGTCAAGGCAAATATGCAGCAAATATTATGCCATCCTCTAGACAGTCCAGCCTTGGATCAAGAGCTATGAGATGGGATGGGAAAAGGAAGTGTTTTCCTAAGACCAGAAGTTTAAATAATAACTTAAATCTGAAAACTGCACTCCAGAAAGCATGTGATTATTTAGATAAAGTCTCCAGAGCTATGACATACTTCTTACTAGAATAGAATTCAGGGGTGCCTCTTAAGCCTTGCCAGTTGCACCAAGTAACTAAATAAATAGGTGCCTTTTAAAGCCTTAGTATTTGCTGCAGTGCAGATACAACTGGATTTATGGCCTAGAAAATCTGGGGTATCTGGTAAACCACTCGGTAGCTTCATTTTAAGAAGACGCGGCAAATGAAAGACTGTTCCTTTCAAAGGGCTCTCAAGAGCTCGAAACCTCCATTCACATGGACCTGCAGAGGAGGATGAACCAGCAGCGTGTCACTGCAAGTGAGGGATGAGTGCTCCCAGAGCCAAGGACTCGGCCCATTCGTCACCTGTCATGCTGTCTCTTTCCCTTCCTACCTACCTCTGACTGCAGCTGGACACAATGAGGGAAAAAGGTGGTCTGAAGCACAGCAGAAGAAACCTAAAGTAGTACCAAGGGCAGCAGAAACCACTTAACACCCTTGCAGAAGGGTGGGGGATTGATGGGTAAGCGGTGCATGAAGGCTGCAATCTCAGATGTTTATTTAGTGTTCTCAGCTCAGCTCCTGAATGTGTGAACCAAGATGACAACACCATGCGTTAGGTACTTACAGGCATCGGGCTGGTGCAATGTGAAAGTGAACTTTATGTGTGGGGTATTCTTGTCTTCTCATCGTTTCAAGATGCTAATCTGACCACCAACACCTTCCATGCAGCGTGAGTTGACCACGCGAGGGACTCGACACCGAGCTTGCGCTTATCTCCCAAAGGAGCTGGGATGCCAGGCGTGGGGGCAGCATGAGTGCTTGCAGAGATGGGATGAGATGAGATAGGCTGTGACTATTGCTTTTACTGAGGTCTGACTCAAGGCTGCAGGACCACAGCCATCAGCATTACCAGCAATATCTTGTCCTGAATGGAGAGACTGGTGCTGGAAGAGAGCAGGGAGGACTCTCCTCACACCCTGCGCCAGACCACACTTCTTATTTTTGCAGCTAAAAGCTTCAAGCAGTTTGAGACCGGCAGTGCTGACAATAGCAGCAGAAAGCACTTAACCATAGTGTTGCATAAAGATGTCATGAGGAAATCAGGATTTTACAGTAGAGAGTAGAAAAACACTCAGGAAGAGCTTGGATAAACTCAGGGCTCGATTCAATAAGAGACGCCAACCGCCTCCTGCACTGCATGCCCCTACCTGGGCTTCTGCTGGGAGGCAGCCGGAGAGAAGTTTTATTGAATCTTTTATTGAATCTGTCTCTAGGCTGGTAGCTGTGCTAGGTACCCTCACCAGGGCCTAAAAATAGCAAGGACGAGACATAGGAATTTGCAGTGAAACTGTTAAAATATGCTCTGATTTGCTTTAAGAGATGGTGTGTGCTGAGTGGGAACACGGTGGGGAACAGCGTGGCAGGGGACAGTGTGGCATTCCAAGCTGCCTGTGGGCACCTGAACCTGCTGATCCTGCAGCCCTGGGCCACAGTGGGCCCCAGCAGCAGGCAGCACAGGAGCCAGACTGCATTGCCCATCTCTGTGTTTGCTGGTGACGCACAGCTCTGCTCCTGGACCTATCCACGCGGCGAAACTCTTCAGCCGTCGGAGGATCACGTTACATGCAAAATCTATAGCTGCTCAAGAGCTTAATTTTGACATAGACTTTTCACTTGCTGAACAGAAAACGGAGGGGAAGCCTGAAACTGTCTAAACAAAAGAATGTTTTTTTCCACTGCACTTTCAAATGTTCATAAACTGAACAGAATACAGTTAGAGACGGCCCTTCGCCTCGGGGCATCCAAGGCTATGGCTCCAATTAAAGAGAACAAGGATACAGGAGGTGGTACCTCCAGTCTGATTGCTCTTGCCTGGGGCAGCTAAGCCTCATGAATAAACACTGTTGACTCTAACTCTCAACAAAACAATTACACGTTTGTTTTTAGAATACATTTTCTTAGCCTTTCCACTTGCAATTTCTGCTACTATAAACTAGCCAGGACAAGAATAAATACCTTTGTGATTCTCTAAACATCCTTGTAATTGCAGTACTTCACTCATGAATGTCTATTGCAACAGAAGGAAAGATCCCAAGCGATATGAAGAAATGCTTCTTTGAAGTAACCTTTCAGAATGAGATGCAAAATATTTACAGCTAATTATTATTACAAGAACTCCTGTACACGCTGCCAGCTACAGGAGTGAAAACCTTACGCACAAATCCAGTTATCTTTGAAGAACACAAACACAAGGAGACAGGCAAGACTTGTACTTAGGACTCCTGCCAAGTGTAGCTCCCGGGGCCTTCCATCTCCCCACAGACCTGTCAGCCCTCCTGGACCTCCCTCCTGCTAAACTCCACTGCATTCAGCGTGCAAATGGGACGCCAAAGAGATGCTGCTGAGAGATGAGGGGATGATTCCACAGCTCAAAAAAAAAGGGCTTGCTCAACTACCTCCTGGATGCAAATGACCAGAGTGGCAGGATTTCTATTGTTGATGAAAGTCTAAACAGAATAGGCAGTGGATGAATCCAAGCAAAAGTGAACACATCACATTCTTCCACCCCAAGCACCCAGATATTACAGCAGCCAGGACAAACCTCAAAACTTTCTTTTATGAAGACAGAAGAAGGTAGCCTCAGCTGGCCCTGAGGTTTCTCATGAAGGTGGGTGCAGAGATAAGGCAGAAGTCTGGTTTATTTCTGAAGACAATGATGGACGGAGAAGAAAGACTCAACTTTCTATGGATTCTTCCCAGAAAACCAGCTTATGGCTGTAAAGCTGAACAACCAACCACCATTTCAAAATACCAAGCCTCAAACTGTGGCTTTACTGCTTAGCACAAAAGATTTTAGCCAAAAAAAAAAAGACTTTCTCACCCCCTTTTTCTTAGAAAACCTTCCTATCTGGATTATTATCCTCCTTCTCACTGCTAGTGTAAGGATAAGACAACACAGAATGGGAAAGTAACGGAGAGCCTTCTACCCTACACAGGCAACACTCAGGCTGTGGATTTGGAAGCAACTAAACAACACGTTAGCAATGCTTCTTCCACGTTTAATGCCAGAACACAAGTGATGTTGCCTGCTCCTATGTGTTATTTATATATTGTGTTAAGCAACAACGTGCAAATGAGCTGGAGTACAAAACATCAGACATGGCAAGATGTTACAGTGCAGTGCTACACAGCACAACAAAGATAAGTGACTCTCCGTATGGGGCCCTGTATCTTAGGAGTGTTTATGCTTGACTGTATAATTGGGACTACAGCCAGCTACTCCTAAAATATACAGCATGAGTATGGTTCAGCATTGCATCTGTAACGTATACAACTTTAGATGTCAAAGCATCTTTGTTTGAAGTCAACAGCAATAAAAACTGCATTTGTATGAGAACTTAGCATGTGGGAATACATATTGCTAAACCAGGATGTTAACACATGGCCCTCCTCAGTTTGCTGCTGCCAAAAGTATGCCTTTCAAAACTGAGATGAGGCTGCCAATAATCTGCAGGACATTTTAAAACTTGGAGAAACCTACAGCAATCACCCAGTACTGGAGAAAGCTCTTCTGGGGCAAATTTGCCTTTGGTAGAAATAGAGATAACTCCTTCTATACTTGGAAAGATTTGGGTCATTTGCTTATATGGACTTGTTATGTGTAAAAAAAAAATCCACATAAGGATTCTTCTGTCATGTTTCATTTTGCAAAGCCTTTGCTTAGCCACTTAGTGACCAATTATTCACTTACATAGGTGAAACATCCAAATATATACAAACTTTCAAATGTATAACAAAACTATCTTTTTACTACTTTTTACTTATCTGGATGCTATTTCATTAAGGCCAACAGAAATGGTATCAGAACTGTGTTAAGCATATGGGATTTCTGTGAATCCTCTTCCTGGATATTAAACTTTAAACAAATATTATGATTGTGTTCCAAAGGCTTGAATGGGCTGATGATTTTGAAAGTGCTACTTTGGCATCATTGTACAGCTCCATTCTTTTATGTATGTTTTGTTAAAACACAAAGAAGCTCTGCTTATGAAAAGCCAGTCTTAAATCTATAGTTTGTGAAGCCATAACTTGTGGTTGCAATTGTGGTTAATTTAACAAAGAAAGCCTTTTGGTTCACAGTGCACCATACTTAGTATTTTTTCATAAACTATCAGAGGAAAAAAAAAAGCCCCTTCAACATGTCAGATATATGATGATCCAGCAATGTTGCAATTTTCCAACTCCTATTTTGTGGTATACCATATTATATGCACAGGAATGCTACATAATTTATTCTGGAGCACAGCCCTGTAATTATTGCTGGCAAACTACTAATTACATACCGCCATCAAATCTAACAATTTTCCCAATAAAAAAAAAAAAAACAAAACCAAAACCAAAACCCATCTACTTATGTGTGGAATACAGCAAACACAGCCATGAGTGCATGCATGTTTTCATTTTAACACACATGCCATGCGGTATTGATCCTCTACTCGCAGATACCTCACCTAAAATATCCGTACTGACAACGGGATTCTGCAGGCTTTGCGTTATGGTACAGTGCCACGGGACATGAGAGGTCTCATCCCTGAGTTCTGGTTTTCAACTGGTGTCTCCCCACATCTGAGGGCCAAACCTCTCAGCTCATGTGTTATTTGGCTTGGTCTAATTAAGATTCAGGCCCTGCAACAAAATGAGGGTCTAGATCTCGAGTTCCCCGACCTCCAGGATCATTATGTTTGTGATTTTGTTGTCATTTCATCTTTAGAAGCTACAATATGGATCTACTTGTGTGTCCCCCACCGAGAGCAATGGTTAGCACTGTGGAGAAAGCCTGTCAGCTGCTCAGAAACCTACTTCTCTGCATCCCAAGGAATCCTAAGAGCCGTGGCAAATTTCAATTGCAGAACTGTACAGTTTTGAGTCGCTTCTAGGGAAAAAAATGAGGGATTGTGGGGAAGAGGGAGCACACAACAGAAATTCCCCAAAGATAATGCCGTACATACACTGACATTTCCAGAAATTGGCCATAAATCCAACAGCTTGGAGCAGCCCCACTGTTCCCTCATAGGAGCACAGGCAGAAAAGCAGCCGATGCATATTGAAATCTGTGACTGTTTCTACTCGAGGCTGTCCATGTCTGACACACTCGGGTGACTCAGTGCATGCCTGTCCTGTGCTCAGGCTGCCTGTGGGCTGCTAAGGCACCTTGGGAGGAACAGTGCTGCAGTCTTGCAGGGAAAACATGGGGTGAAGTGGGAGGCACACTGCTGCAGGGAGCCAATTACAGATTGGAAGCTGCAGGCTGCTCACTCGCTGCACCTGCCCAAGCGGCTGCAGGGTTCCTGCACTTGCCACCAGCAGATATGCAGCGCTCTGGGCAGCAGCCATGGGACCCAGGAAGGTCATGGATGCATGCACTGCTTTCCCCCAGCAGCATGTACAGTCCTGGAGATCGTCCCTGATGCTCTGGGCTGCCCTGGCAGCCAAGGGCATGGGGGAGAAGCTCAAAACCAGCATCAGGTCCTGTTGCATCGTTTTTCTTCTTTCACAGAACCCCCTTCATGGCTTGGGAGGCTGTTTCGACAGGCAGGAGAAAAGGAACAGAGGTGCCCATTCCCCCTGACACGACTTCCTCTGGATTCCACCTTCCCAAGGAGTGTGTTCCTGTCTTGGCAATCAAAACAGCAGTGAGATTTGCTCCCTTTTAAAAACACGACAAACAGTGAAGGTATGCGAGACAATTTTCTTAATCTTTCTCAATTTCCCCTTATTTCAAAACTGCAGTTAAAATTGACTGCGGAGCGAGCCCCTTTTCCTGTTTGTTTGAAGGTAAGGAGCAATGTAAGGAGCTTGTTGCACACTTTGATGATAACGTGTGAAATGAAGCAGCCAGGGGCGCTTGCGAAGGATGTCAGAAAAATCCCAGTGGAGCACAGCAACCTCACCGCCTCCGTGGCAGCACAGTGCACACGCTGCCAGCACTGAGCTGCTCAAAGCTGCAAAATCTGGCACACTTCTGGTAAAGCATGGACTATTTGCTTAAGTTTCTGGCATTTACTCCTCGGTGTCCTTAGCAGCTCCAACGAGAATAAAGCATGCTTTGCATGCCAAGCAAGTTGGCTGGTCTTAGTCACGGCCTTGGTCAAACACAAGGAGCTGCTTGACAAGAAAGAACTGAGACTAAAAACACTAAAAAATGTTGACAGAACTCACAGCTTGCAAGTTTAGTGCTGTATGTGAAGCCTGATGGTCTTTGGTAACTAGCCTCAACATTCATCTCAGCAGGAGTTTTCAGGCACTAACACTCCTTTTCCTCTTTTTATCTCTGTTCCTATTTATTTTGCAACTACAGAAATGGCCTGCTTTAAAAAAAATAAATGAAGTGACAGGTGTAAGACTCAGCTCATATGGATAACTGTGGAAAAAGGGATTTTCTTCCCTGAGTCTACTTTCAGGTTTGCTGCTATCAGTTGAGGATTAGTCAGCTAACACGGCATCTCTGTTGACATACATTTTCTCCCCACAGCTAAGACAGCTTAACTACTTTATACACCAGAATATGCAATGGTTAACCCGATACTTTCAAAAAAAGGAAAGCATCTCCTATTTATTTCCTGATAATTCTGCTTTTAGTATTGAACTGGAATCCACAGACAAAGAAATAAGCACCCAAAACCCTTGTGCCTCTAAAATAATGCTCACATGAAAAGCTTGAACTATGGTTAGATAAATAAATGAAGTGACCTGGCCAGTCGTGCAAGTGCACAGAATCCATTCAAAATCTTGCACGTGTTTTCTTCTTCAGCATATACACATCACACAGATTAAACAGAAAGGGAAACTTACAGCTTCAGACACACTTTGTATCTCAATACTAACTGCAGCACTAGCTTCTCTGTAAGGATTAACAAGGCTACACCCCCATGCAGCTGTCAGTCCCTGGGGCTGTACTGTAATTCAGCTATCCTGCTCTCACTCTATCCATCACATTTACACAAATCCCCAAGGTGGACTGCCTTCTAAATGTCTTTACCTTGTGCATTATCCTGGGGCTTAACAATCCAATATTGGTGCAGCCAAGGATAATTACTCTCCATTGATGATAAAACACCCTGAATCCTGTCAGGCATGGCAATTTGCATCTTACAGTGCTGAGGATCAATAGATACAACAAAGGAGTGAAACCTGATTAGATACTGCTGCCTTTCAATGGAAAGGGAAGAGCTGATTGTTTTGCAGGGTTGAAGTCCTGGTTAAAAGGGAAATGGAGGTTTCCTGTTACAACACAGTCCCCAAACCTGCTGTTCGCCTGGAAACTGCTGCGGGGAGTTTGAGACTTGAGGAGAAAGTAGGTGAACAAACAATCTTACAGACTCTTTCCTGTTAAAGAAAGAGTGGCATATTTACTCGTGCCAGTGTGGCTTGTGCAGTTTCACCCTGACCCATGAGAATACAGCACACGTGAATTGTCTGGAGCTCCGAGGTTCTACTCTTCCCCCAGTTTTATAGATTTATAGTATAAAGAGGTCAAGTAAGTAGTTCACAACCACACACTGCTTCAATAACGTGCCTGGAAGTTGGCTATTGGTTCTCCAAATTATTCTACTTCAAATTAATCTATTTCTGATCCATCCTCTAAGAGTGTGGGCCCAGCAAAGAGCTCCTGCTCTGACGAGGCAGCAGAAATGTCATATATATTTAAAATAAGGGATTGCAGGATTTCTCAACCACAACTAACCAGGTAAGCAGATGAATGAAGGTGGAGGTGGAATAAAGAATTATTCCAACCCATTCAACAGTCTTCTAACAGCAATCTAACACTGAATCTGATGGAAGATAAGAAGAGCAGTGGGTGAACTTCAGTTCCCACATTTAATCTGGAGAGACATCACAAGCTTCCGCCTCTTCAAGTCTTTATTTGGAGGCCAGTAACACATTGACAGAAACCCATGGTTTGGCTGACAGCACTGCTGGGCTGCAGGCAGGGAATGCAGTCCCGTTTGGACGTGATTCTCTACCACTGACACTCCCTGGGCTCAGCTGTGCCCGTCTCCCACAGCATGCCCAGATTAGTGATACCAAAGCTCAGCCTTGGGCTGCAGACCAAGAGCTCCCAGAATGGATGTAGCTAAGTGTGTTAAATCTGGATTTTTATTGGGTTTTTGGTGGCAGAGCTACATGAAGCAGAGATTGTATCTCTCCATGCTCTTGCTAGACTGAAAGAAATTCAGACTTTTCTTCTGAAGAAATCAGTGAGGGAAAAGCTCAGTTTGGGGGATTCCCAACCATGTGAAGGACAACCCTTTCAAAAAACCTCAAAACATGAATGATGCAGAAAATACAACAACATCAAGAAAAGACTTGGGCACTTCTCTTCAGGATGCCTGCTCTGAGCCTGATGAAGAGGGACTTGAAACCAAGAGAGCAGGAAAGCAGAGAAAAAGAGAAAAACTCTTCAGAAACCAGCTGGGAATAGTCTGTACTTATCAAAACACGTTGCTGACACAGGCCTGTCATAGAGCCAACATCTGCTCCCAACTCGCAGAGTCAGTCCGAGGCATGCTGAGCGTCTACTATAAACTCAGACAAAGGAACACCAAGAGTTGACTTGGCATGTTGGACACGAATGAGAAGAACCTCTGAAAGCACCAGCGAGCTCAACGGGAAGGAAACCTGCTTCTTTGATGAAAATAGTTTTTATTTTGATCTACAGGCAAACTTGGACATTTTTCTCTGCAGAAAGGAGTCTCTTCCAAAGTGGGAAATAAAAAGCTCCAGGCTGATTCTGGACCTCTGACATATATGGTAACGTATACTAAAGCCAACAGGGGGGTTGCATATGGGAAGTCTGAAAAACTGAGGCCCACGAACAATACGGCACAGGATTATCACAATTTTATGGTCATAAGAATCTGTCTCTTTCATCCTGCTGCTTAGTGTTGGTTGATTCAGGTGCTCCGTATTAACGCTTAAGAGTAAATTTAATATTGGTGAGAAGTACCAACCCCAAACCAGTCTCCTTCACTCGTGCCATGGAGTAGAGGTGTGCTTTCTCACCTTGGCCTCCTGTTAACCTGAAATCTATCCTAAACTGATTACCTTAAAGGCTTTCACTTCCCTCACTTGCTTCAAATCCCAGCATTTTCAGGGTATTGGAGATGATCTGCAAACAGTCTGAGGCACTGCAGAACAGACAGCAACTATCTCACTTAGGGTGAGACACCAAACAACACCCATTGGATTCCCACACGAGCAGCCAGAGCCTGGCACTGCCTGTGCCTCTGCAGCAGCACTCTGAATCCATCCTGCGTTGTGGGAGCCCATCATTCATCATGAAGAAAGGGACGTTATTATGGCTTTCCATCTGTCAGTACAAAGTGAAATGTAACTTTGTATTGGGCTCTCCGCTCTGCACTCAGGCACGGAAGATTTAGAGCTTGCTGCTCTGTATTTGAAATGGGAAATTGGAGTGGAGCTGCTGAGTCATGAGAACAGGGGCAGTATGGCCGTCTGCTTCTCCCTGGGGAGAACCACTAATCCCCTCTGATGCACCTGGGTGCAATCGATTCCTCAGGATTCCAGCACTCTCACACAGGCTCAGACTGCCAGAGGTGCATTGATTTGTTCAGCAACAGAGAATAGAATGGAAATAATAGAGGTGATTTTTAAGGTGATGATTGCTATGGGTGGGGGAAGATAAAGCTGTATTAAATAAGCAGCCATTAGAACTTAAAACTGAGCAGCTCAGCCTCCCGCTCCTGCCCTCTGAAAGGAGGATGATAACACTGTCACATGCATCTAACACAGGTGAGCAGGAGCCTAATGAATTCACAAGGTGTAATAAACCTGGTGGATACTGGCTGAAAATAGATGTGTGGTAATAACGCATCCTCATGAACACAGTGCACTCAAGGACATTGTCTTCATCAAAATGACATTATGTTCAGTGGAAGAAAACAGAAGGACAGCATAAATGTAGAGACCTCATAAACAGTCAGGACCAAGTCCCAGACAAGAGCATCCTATTAAAGACAATGAAGCTGAACCCTTGAAAATAAATGTAAATTAGTAAAACTGCTAGTCAGAGTTTGCCAGGAGAGCTTCTGGTCATCGTTAACTGCTCCGGCAATTGGAAAGAAGAGGGAAAGGGTCAGGATAAAGACCTATTTCCCTATCATTTCATCACATCACTCTTCCTATAAGCACCCTGCTGACCAGCCTTCTCCCAGAACTTCTCAGCGATTAGCACCATGCTGTTTCTTACTGTGAATTCGAACAAGAGCAGCACAAAGCTATCAGCAGGGACTTCAGTGATCAGAAACTGCTCAGCCAATTTTCACTATCATTTTTTTGTATGTCAAACAAATGCCTATTGTCACCGGGCCTGCTCCTGTGGCATGTTGAGAGCTTCTGCAAATTGCAGAGAGCCCTGTCTCTGATTTTAAACCCCTAAAACGTTTGCTCGCACCTTATAGACTAACAGATGAGCAAAGGACAGGGAGCCAGGAGCTGCTGGTGGTAATTCTGCCCATTGATGTGCAGAGTAAGTATCCTGGGTGTCCTGCCACTGCCTGCAGAATAGGGATTGGAAATACCACTATCTCCCCTGCCACGAGGCAAAAGGAACCTAAGGTTTTTTTTGAAGATGCAAAGTGCTAATTGCTAGTATTCAGACTATAGGTCCTGGCACTGGAATTAGAAGTAGTAAGACTATTGGAAGCTACTGTTGCACTCACCCAACGTAACAGGCCCGCAACAGAGACCTCCCCATCAAAAAAGAGGGGGATGGGATTTGATGCAGCTATGTCATAGAAATGTTTAATTTAATCTGCAAAACAAAACCTTGTGCCACTACGGACAAGTTTTCTCCTTGAACAGAAACCCATTCTGCCTGCAGCCTTGTTTGGCCTTGCTTAATGCTGTACTTATGCCGTCACCATCAGCTGTGGTAGGAATGTCACACTGATGTCATCATTCAGCCATAGGACTGGTGGAAGTGGAAGGAGAAGGAACAGATGGGCTATCAAGTGTATAAGCTTAATTTAATGTCACTAGTGCTATTTGATAATTAGCAGGGCTTTACAGGAAAAGAAAGAGAAATGGATTTGGGCAAATACAAGATGTACTTTAGAGCTTCCTCCAGCCTGCAGAATTCTTCTCACCACCACACATAATGCATTTTTCCTTACAGCAGCCACTGTAAAGGCCAGGGCATTGTGTAACAAGACAAACGGTCAAACACAATTTTAATGTGTCTAGTAAGGCAGAATGCAATACTTACATATATCAGAACAAGCAATGTGCCAAAGTGCCTGATGATAAGGAAGAAATGTGTCCTCGATCAAGAAAAACCAGTTTAATGCGCACACTGGGAGCGGAGTATTACACAGACACCGCTTTCTCCTGGCCATGTGAATTTAAGGAACCCCTGCTGGTAACTGAGATTCTTTGCAGACAATCAGACCAGAAGCAAAATGTTATAAATTCTTAAGGTACTGTACGACGTGAGATACATTCCCACACCTTATAGAAAAGCGAGAAGGGAAAGATACCTTGTAAGCATCTGAACTCCCATACAACAAATGCCATTTCAAGCATCATTTATTATGCTGCCGCTCACAGACTTTTACAATCCTCAATATGGTTAGCAATTGCAGCCGACTCGTAAAGCCGCTGGAAAATTCATCACTGAGAAGAATGTTTATCCCTGTGTTTTCTCCAGTTCAGGACTAAAATTAGACTCCTAAAATCTGGGGATGGTATGTCTTTAATTTTGTTTAGAACAGAAAATAACTGCGATATGAAAGGTTTAATGAGGTTAGAAATCTAAAAGGAAATGGAGTGGGAATAGATTATCAAGAGAAATAAAGCCAACCGATGGAGAGTACACTAATATTAAATATTAGGTTTCTAAACCAAATATATATAATCCATTTAGGGACTTAATGGTCGTTCTCAGAAGCACATTTATCTACAGCTTATGGTTCAACAACCAATATTATAACTCCATTTGTCATTGTTAAGCGAGGGGAATGGATGTCAGGGAGGCGAGGGTCAGCAGATGAGGAGGAGCTCAGAGGAGACTCGGCTACTGTACAGCACCTGGAGGGGAAGAGCTCACCTGCAGCTTTCTGGCTCCACACTGAAGATCTGTTAAACATCCCCTTAAGAAAATGCTCCTCTTTTTTTTCCCCTTCATTTGCCTCACAAAGGCAACATATTCAGGCAGGGATTTGCCTTAAATTAGGCTCTATACCCATTTTTCATTCAGCAAGATACACGTGTGCCTAACTAAATGTGGGATTATGCACTTGATTAAAATTAGCGACAGGCTTAAACTACTTGAAGAATTGGGTCATTAGATACCTAAGTCAATACAAGATAAGGAGCTCTGGAAATCAAGACAAATTGAAAACTCAAAAATGGATTTTGGTTCTTAGCTTTTTGCACCTAGATTAATGAATTTACGGTATAGGAAAAGATTTACCCAAACCTCCTGGTATTATCATCTAAAAGGAAACCTCTGCTTTGGTAACACCTGCTCTCTTTCTAGTTCTCCTGGGACAAGGGGGCAGTGAGATGATCGGCTGTGGGACAGTTCTGTACCCTGCAATTCCATCCATTTTCAAGTAGTCCCTGGAGTGGCAGAAAAAACTTCCACCATAAGAATATGAGACACAGAGATTCAATACTTAGGGGAAAAAATATGGAAAGATGCATGGGTTTTCAAACTCCTACTTTAAAAAAAGGCAAAAAGAGTCCTGGCTACCTAGCAATGTGAATGGAGAAGCACTGGATGAACCCCAATTCCTTATTACTTTTACCAAGGTTGTCTCGTTAATCTCTGTGTATCACCATAAGAGCTGGGTGAGGTTTATAGGCAGAGGTACTTTTTTTTTCCTATTACACTAAATAGTTGGATAAAATACATGAATAGCAAGTGCAGCAGTCCTTCCTGAAGAAGCCTCTGCAGTGGCCTTTTTGTAAGGTCTGTGTGCCAGAAAGCTTGTCTTTTTGCCCCAGTTCCATCTGCTGGCCAAACACCAAGCAGCCTTTCCCTCCCTCGCTCTGCATCCTGCCCTGCTGTATCTCATCAATGAAGAAGGAGGCTGATGTTCCATTTCACACTTGGGATTGCTGTGTTATTTTGGCTATTCATTGTGTTTTCCCTGACTTTTCCTTTCTGAAAGGACGCCTGCTGTCAGGGACCCACCACTTCCAAGTGAGCGCTCAGCCTGCCAGATCCAGGCTTCAAGATGCAGCCAGCAGCTCGCCGAGGACTCCCAGGCATGCTTCCTTTCTGTTCTCACAGGAGGAGAGGGAAGCTGAGCTGGGAGGATGACACAGTAAGAAACAGAAGTGTGCTCCTTTCTCTTGAAGGCTCAAAATCTGCTTCCTCTCCAGACTCAAAGTGCTTTTTGGGCCAATTCTTGGTTGACTAGTGTCTTGAAATGTCACCAAGAACTGGAGCAAGCCAATCCAATGTGCTTGTTTGAAGTGGTCAAAATGAAGTAAAACATACTCCACTGCAAATAACGCTTGGCTACATCCAGCACAAATACTTTTTGCTATCAATGAAATGCTGAGGAAGCTCAGGGGCTTCTGTTAGAGCTATATGTTGGCTATCACTCTATTCCTAGGCTGGGTATTAGCGAGTTTTTACTACTAACCCCATCAATAACAGGAACTGAATTAGCTGCAAGAGTCACAAATCCATCCTCTGAGTGATATGATCAAATTCTTTCACATAATTTGCCTGAGTGACAGAAAAATATGTTGCTAATGTAAAACAAGAGACTGAAAACACTTTTAGTTCTGGAAAAAAAACCAAATAATATGCAGAGCTTCTCGACTTCAGAGAGCTTTGAATCAAGACCTCATTTCAGAAAAGTGCTTAATTTTGAAGTGGAACTGAAATCAGTTTTGTTGAATGAAACCTGTAAACCTTTTTTTTTTTTAACAGCAAACACAAGGAAGCAGTTTTTCCACATGACATGTCATTAAATTGTGGAATTCACTACCACAGGATGTTGAAGAGGCCAAAAATATAAATGAGTTCAAAAAAAGATTAGACAAATTCATGGGGGATAGGTCCACCAGTGGCAATTAAACACAATGGTCTGGATACGACCTCTGGCTCAGGAAGTTCCTAAAGTGCTGATTGCCAGACACGGGGAGGATAAGAGCAGGGAAAGGTTCCCCCTGTACAATCCTGTTTCTTATATTCTTTCCTGAGCATCTCCTGTTGACCACTGATGGAATAGGGACTCCTGTACTAGACAAACTGTCCCCATACAGTAATCCCTCTGATGCTGACAACATTTGGGTCTGAACAAAGCTCTGAAATCTGTTGCAAAGCAGGGAATTTGGTAACATGCAGAACACTGTTTTTTTTTTTTTTTCCCCCACATCATGAAAAGTTTTCCACAATTCTCAGTAAAAAGCAAACTTGACTATCCAATGACAAAGTATCTTGTGCTTCTTGCCACTCCCATTTAAAAACAAGATCCAAAGAGGATTTTAAATATAACAGAATACATTGTTTATTCCTATTGGTATCATGCAGCTGTACTATTACTGTTTTATTCTTTTGATCAAATTCTGGTGAAGCAGCTGAACATATTCAGCACAGCTTCTTGACTCATATTCCTATAAGTAATTTAAACAATGCTGTGTCCAAATGTCTTGAAAAAGTAGAATTATTACGGCATTTTATGCAGGAGCAGTTTGCTTCAGTAGGGTGCAGATACACAGGGACATAATTCTGAGGTCTTGAGCTCCTTCTCAGACTTATTTACAGTGCAATTCTTAAGTCTTATGATTGTTGGTGCTTTTCTTGAAGCCCATCTCTAGGTGTAATTCTATGAGAATCTTGGTGTTCGGTGAAACAGAAAATGATAAATTTCTAGCACTGTGAAGCTTAAAAATGTGATCTAAATGCATTCCCTCATCCCCCAAAGGCTGAAGTACAGCAGAGAAAAAAAAAACTCATTTGAAAACCAAAACCTCCTCCTTAAAAACAAAACATTTTCTGAGACTGATGATATTTGATGACATGGCTCAAACTTATTCCTTAGCCACAAGCGAGCCCTAAATTGCAAGCACACAGATGTAACTGAAATTTCATATTCTGAGGGCCCCAACATAGCAGAAGTTCTTCACCGTATGACCCAGATTTGGAATCTACCTGTATGAGTATGTTGCAAGATATACTGAAAAAATGATACCAAATCCTTGGTTAACCATTAGCCAGAGACTAATTGAATAGCCTCATTCACAATAACATCCTGCCTATGTACAAATTTCCACCCATTTAAAAAACAATATTGCTAACACGTGGCAAAACTTCTATCAGTTGTTTCAAACTCAAGTTGATTTAAGCCTAGTCAAATTTAAATTAAGATCAAGACAAATCTATTTAATCCTGGTTTAAAAAGAGAATGTCCATGTTGAGTTTTACTCAGTGTTTTGAATTGTGTCTTTAGTTACTGACTAGTATGACTGTGAATACAAACAATGCCTACGTAAGGATTTTTTTTTACTTCTTAGCAGTTGTAGAAGTAATTCATAGAAAATATTCTTTAAATATTAATTTTGCCTTTCTTGTTATCTTGTGCTGTACAAATATCTTCCAAAATATTTTTTATATCAATGTGTGTATATATCTATGGAGATTTTATCCATTGTACTTCTAACATGTGAAACTTCAGCAGTAGAAAGTGTAAACGGCTTGAGTGAAAATATTTTCTTGCTTTCAAGCTCTCCATCTGATGATCCTTCAAGGGTGTGTAATTTAATGGATTCCACAAGTCCTTAAGAGCCTGCTGGACAATGCACGAGTAGAGAGGTCTGGCAGAAAATTGCCAAGATTTTCAGAACAAGCCAAGCCAGTCAGCATTTAGCTTTCGTTATAAATCACACTAAAGTAGGCAAGCCTATTTTTTTCCATTTTAAAGCTATCACTTACAGACAACACATTTGTTTCTTTTAGTTTCTATTAGTCATAAATATTGCAAAATTAAAGAAAAGGCATGAACAGGACCTGAGTACTGAAGCCATTTTGAAGGCAGGCTCCAAGATGAATGCTAACACAGCACCCAGTTCCATGCCATGAGCATATTCTTTAACTAGATCTGAATTATTTTTCAGTGCTCTTTTATTCAATGTATTGTGTGAGACTCAGTTGTTTTCAGGTCAGATACCAGCAGCTGTTTGGTAATGGAACATCTCCTTGATTTCAATCAAAGCTGAGCTATGTTAATGCAGTTCTAGCCCTTTTAATTTCTATTGTCTTTCCTTAATTTGCTTTTTGTCTCCTAGTCCCACAGAAAGTCCACAAGTGATGGCATTAATATTTCTTCTCATCCGTGTCAGTTGGCAATGTACTGGAGACTGTGGGAAGTTACCCACCTTGAGCTCAAAACCATTGAAATCAGTTTGGTGACCCCAGCCAAATGCAAGCAGTGGCACTGTTCTCAACTTCCAAACTCTTCCCTCTGGTCTACTCTTTTTCCTTATCTCCTCGCAACATCCTTTTCTCCTATTTATTTGGAGGCAATGGGAAAGCAGGAAGAGGGTTCTTTGGTGATTTTTTTTTAGGAAAGGTTTTGTTTCCAACCTATGGCAGCTTCTATTCGGAGGGAGACAAAGAGAATGAGCAGATCCTCTTGTGGTGACGTAAAGCCAAAGAGATATTTCAGGGTCACCAGCTATCTTATATAGACAACATCTGGCAAAACCATCCAGCAGCAATATGGAAACCAGCCCCAGGAAATACTGGTACACACAGCCAGAAAAAAAAAAAAAATACAGTATTCCATGTTTTAATTTTTAAAAAATCCTTTTTTTTGTCAAGAAGAAAAAAGTGACATATCCACAAACAGCAGTGGAGACTTGCCGGCGCAGGCAGTGATAGATGAGGACTTTTGCTCACTCTCATATGCATGGAAGAGAATAGTTTCTTGTGTTAAGAGTTCATTACAGCTTCAGCCCTCCTACTGCAGTGTTTCCTCAGAAATCAGGGGCAAGATTAAATCTGTTGTAGCGGAGCACTCTGTAATGGCTCTGACAGACGTTGTTTTTCCTCGGCCTCACATCTGGGAGTTAACCAACAGAGCACTTGAAACCAACCAGGTCAGCTCTTTAGTTGAGTTTCGTGTCTAATCAGCCAGGAAGGCTGAGGCCTCAGGTCACACATGGAAATCACTAGAGCTATTTAAGTCGCCAGAGGTTATTAATAAATCTCCCACTATTTCCTTAAGTAAATAATTGGAGGCCCATCTTTCAAACAAGTTATGTCTGGCCATGTTATGGTACCAATTTTATCCTTCCTTTTTTCCCCTCACCAAGCAGGAAGAACAAATCTCTGGTGACAACAATGGCAAAACTGTGAATTATAAACATCCATGTGTCTCTCATTTTAATGCCTCCTCGAGTTTCCTTGACAGCTGGGGGAGAGAGAGGCTCTTAGTCTTTCCACCAGAGCCTGAGCCACCAAAACTGCTCTCACGCCAGCAGAGACTTTAGGGAAAAGCCACTCAGCTCTGAGTGCTGGGTGAAATACGAGCCACGCTCTCTCCATTAGGTGCTGTTAGGTAGCTGAGTTCGGGTCCTTCTGGGCTGCCGTGAGGGAAATGAGGAGAAAAGCCGGACCATGAAACACAGCCAGAGCTAAGGCTCAGGGGTTTCTGGAACGGAAGAAAAGAGCTGAGGGAGAGACAGGGCTGATGATGCCGAATCCTCCCTCCAAGTCACGCACAGGCATGAGGCTTAACCAAGCGCAGAGGACCACATCCAGGCCTGACACAGACAGGTCCTGCGAGACCCGCAACCGCTTGTCCCAAGGCCAAATTCACCCACAACCACAAATAACAAGCCCTGGTTTACCAGAGACCCCAGTCTTTCCTACATACACAACTCTCTGTTTTGGAAATAACAGACCATTGCAAGGGTCCTGCATGGCCTCCAGCTGCAAGGCCAGGCCTCACAGCAGGATGCTTCATATCCCTCCTGTTCATCCAGACACAGACACACAAATACTACAAGTGATGGCTCCTGCCTGCCCCTCCTGCCCCTGTGTATGCCGAACCACTGCATCAAGCTCCTCACGGCAATATTTATGGCAGCTGTGATAACCCCAACACATTTTCTAGCTGTCAGATCCCTTCCACCACTGCACTGAGTTACGAGTTGTCTTTGAACTTCTTTCAAGATGATGCAGAGCCTCAGACATTAGGAATACAGAATGGGTGCTTTAAACAAAGCAAAGCTCTGCTTGCAAATGTGTATCTTGCACATACATGTGTACACAGATATCTCCCTTCTTTACAATGAATAATCTAAAGTTTGCCTCTAAACACAGAACACTTACTCCATCCTTCCAATCACATCAGCAGGTTAATAAGCATTACAATCTTCACAGATATGGAAATATTTTTAATTTGCAATAAAGACCTTTTTTTTCTGTGTATTTTTCAGAAAAATAGAGCATCTGCTCCCTCTGATGACAACATTGTCTTTTATTTGTAATCTAAAATATTTTCAGAGTTGAATCACATTTTCTTTTTTTTTTCTTTACCTCACTCTCACAAAGATTAATGCCTTGAACCTAAAAAAGAGTCTTTCAGAAGGAAGATTCTCCTCTCACAATCATTGCTTTGCGGCATTTCTAACAGGGGCTATTGACTTAATTAACTCTATCTTCAGCTCTGAATCTCCCAATGGAAAGCAAATTTGAGCTGGAACTACGTCCTGCTTCAGCCAAGTCGTTTCTTTCAAGCAAGTGATACTAAAGTATAATCCTCCCGCACCTGCAAATAAGTGGAGGAAAAATGCAGCTCTACCTCTTTGGTGTGTGCTCAGGCTGCAGGAGATGCAGCCATGGCTGGACCTGAAGAGTCCCAAGACAGGCTGATAGATATTTCAGGCCACCAGCAGCAAAGCTTTGTTCAAAAAGCGACATATTGAGCCTGTGTGCATATAAATGTGTGGGTGGGGGAGGATGAGGGAGAGGTGGAGGTAGTGCAGCTCTCTGGCACCCGGGCTGTCGCCCAGGCATCACTGATGTGGGCACTGGAGGGAGTTGCTTGCCAATCCTTCTGGCAGAAGAAAAATTGCTACAGATGGCAACTGCCAGCAGGGAACGAACAGCAAAAACAGACGAATTCATGACAGAAATTATGGAGAGAAAGAGAAAAATGCATTTCCAACGTACTCATTTCATCTTTTCAGTTAAAGGAAAACCTGTTATCAAGTGGCCAAATGAACAGCTCCACTAAAGCTGAAGGTGGAAATCACTGTAGGGCCAATGGAGCCAGTGGAGCTCTTTCAATTAAAAATGTACTGTGCAGCGTGTTACACAGACAGTGCATGCATGCACAATATGCATATTTGCTTGCAAAGATTTGGGTGCACTAAATGAGCGACATTATTTATGCACATATATATTTTTGTGGCTGTGGCTCAAAAACCAGGCTGAAGACAAGCAAAATCTGTGGAATTAGCACATCTTTCCTTTCTGCATGACAGAAGGTGCCAGATGAAGACATTTGCTGTCCTATCCACTTAAGAGAGCAAAACTAGGGAGCGGGAAGGCAAAAAGGGAGAAAAAAATTGCAGCAAGCAGGAACACTTAAAATGAGTTACTATGTCTGGTCACTCAATCCTTTAAGCCCTGCCAACACTTTTCTGTGATTAGTTAGTAAATCTGACAAGGCCTGCGTTTGTTCACAGCTTATTGACAGAACTGTATTGATAAAGCAATATCCAAGCCTGGGGAAAGAAAGCCCACAATCTCATTTTACTTTCTCAAGTCTTTATTGCACAAAGGTGGTTTTCCTGGATGAATTAATTTTCCTGAAACTAAAGTTTGAATTTTCCGAGAGTGCAGCTCTTATATCATTGCTTAATACTTATTTATCAAATGGGTAGACATTAAACATGGGCGAGGAAAAACATGTCACACAAATCTACTTGTGCAGATTTCTGTCCTGATGATGCAGGGACATTTGTTTGGAGCTCATGAGAGAGTAGCTGTGGAGATTATAATTTTCCCTCCCCGAGAGATGCTCTGTGCTTTTCTTTCCCTGTGCCACCACTCATCCCGAGTTGTTTCTTAGAACCCGCCCCTGTGTCCCTTGGAGGTTTGTGTTGTGGCCATTGTGTCCTGGATGAGACTGTTGACAAGGTCCCTTGAGGACCCATTAGTGCTGCTCATAAATTAGCCAGATAAGGTTTGCCTTGACCAAGCTTCAGCGAGTTGGGTCTGGAGGGGGACTCAGGGCTCCCACCCCACACAGAGAGAACTAACTATGCTTCTGAAGACTCGGAGCACTGTGATACGGAAAAGTAGGAAGGGATTGGATTAAAATCAGAGACGATTTCATGTTACTGAAGCCTAATTGCAGCATTTCACATCCAGTTGAATTTTACAGGCTCGATGAATCCAGAGTGTCAATAAAGAAGTGTCACTGTGCGATTGTTCAATGAATTCAAACTCAAATGTGGGCAAACGGGTTCAGTTACCATGTCTGGATACAGACACTGTTAGATAGCAAGCAGTAGTGCAACAGCTTTGCTCCAAGAGGTTGGAAGAAGACACCAAATATTTGTTTCTGTGCTTCCATTTGAGGCTGCACAGTTTAAAGAGATCTAACAACCACTGCTGAAGTCAGCAGTCAACAGAAGTTGTTGGAAAAAAACCCTATTTATTGGTGTTTCATTTACTGTTTCTCTTTTCTGTGAGTAGTGGAAATTGGCAGATATAAGCCAGTGAAGAAGTGGAACATCATCACCAAAACACAGAGTGACAGGGAAAACCCTTTATCACTGAAGTTAAACTATCATCGCAAAATCATACCTCCAAAGCCTCCAAAGCTTTCCTGGCACTACAAATCCAGAGTCCTCTGGGCTCTTCTGTAATCACTATTGATGATGACTTTAAACTCCCAGAAATCCTCCTTGTTAGCAATAAAAATATCACTTTTTCTAAACAGAAAATAAAGCATTTTGAAAAAGAATGAAATGAAAAAATGGTGTACATGTATATTTAAAGGCTATTTCCATTATTATAGGCATGAATATATTAAATCTTCTAAAATTTATGAAGGAAAGAATAACTGGGGGAAAATATGGCTGAAAAAATAGGCTGTGCTAGGAAGAGGCTAATGAGGTATATATTCTTCAAGAGGTGAGATGTTTATTACTAATAATCTATAACAATATTGTCCTTTTATTATGTAACACTTATCAGAAAGAAAATTAATCTTCCCTAGGGAAAGACTGTTTCATAGGAGTGTAGGTGATGTCCAGGAGGCTGATCACAGAACCTGGAACCTAAGGGAACTCTGAGGTCCAAGCTTCATGTTCACATTGAACCATTCTTCACCCGGCACAGTGTGCTGTAGCAACTCTCACCACTGTTGTATTAATAAGGAAACTGGTAAGAACTTGCAGATGTCACAAATGTTTTGAAAGTATTCATGTACTAATGACTTTCTGAAAAAATGGAGGCATTGCTACAGCTGTATTACCCTGGGCTTACACAGCCCCAATGCGATGGTGAAAGGAACCACCTGCAAGTGTACATTCACAGAAGCAACCTGAGGCATTCACATCAGAGCTCAGCACAGCAACCCCTCCCCAGGGCTGGCTTCCCCTGGGGCAGTTCCCCTTCTGACTGCTGACAACTGCAGACACCATCCAACAAGAAGCCCCACTCAGACTCTTTCAGTAGAGGGAACACGACATGCTGGAGATGTGACTCAGTCATGTAAGTTGTTACTAGTTTCCTTCTTAATACAACACCGGTGAGATGCCACAGCTCTTGCTTAAGCCAAGTGGGGCTGCAATCTCACAATTCTCATTTTCACTGTAAACAAAGAGCCTGGCCCTTTGTGGTAAGGATCTGGAGATGACTTATTGTTAGAGCTGGATGTTGGAAATATTGCTGTGGCAGCATTTTGTTCTTCACTGAATATAATTTCATAATGTAATCATCTCAACCCCACCACAAACATGGATGATTCTCCACTCAGGAGAGTTTGAAACAGTTTGTCAAATGATATTTTGCAACTGCATTACCTGCAGTCAAGTCTCTGTTTCATACACTGTTGGGTTGGACAGAAGGAAAGAGAAAGAAAAATGAAGCTGGTATGTAAAAAGTAGCAGCACAGTGGCACTACAACCAGTGCAGATCTTCTCTATTGCAGCCACTTCTGAATAATACAAACCAGATTCTCCTCATTACCAGCTTTTCAAAATACCTCCAGATTTAGAATTAAGAGACAGTCTTTTCCTGAAGGAATTCACCATTATGGTACAAGACTCAAAATTCTTGCTTTTTAGAAAGCTCCAAGAATGCAGATTCTTGGAAGTGGAAAGTCTGGTCTCATTAAAGACATGCCATATGGCTCTGGACACAATTCCTAAGAAGTAATTCTGTGTCCCTGAATTTCTAGATGTGCTTTATGAAGCCTCTCTGTCCCAAATTTCTGAGGAGGTGAGCATTTGCAAACCCTCCTACAGTCACAGCAGTCTTGAATGCTCAACAACTTTTGCACTGCATATTTCACAGGAAATCTCAATCAATCTCTGTACCTCACTTGTGTCATCTGTTTCATGGCAATGCTCATATAGGTCATGTTGGAGATATGAGACTCGCTACATTATTAATACCTAAGCTCTATGCTTCAAAAATCTTCAACTGCTGAATATTTTCATGCTTCCACTGCTTCTAGGAGAAGCAAAACCATCCCTGCAGATGATGATCTGCTCTACAGTCATAAATCCTTCTCTCTAATCTGTGGCTGTAAGTACAGTTTGGTGAAGTGACAGCTGAGGTGGGATGTTTATTTGAAGTACACAGATGATAGGAGTAAGACAAGACAAAATGAAGAATAGGACAGTTTCGACTCTGTTGATTTCAGCCATATTTATGCTCAGACTACCTCCAATGCTGTTCTGGCTACAGAGGAGAACGTAACAAGCACAAATACAGTTTCTGTTATATGTTACCTCACAGGGACACAGTAAGTATGAATGACTTTTAGTTTAAGTGATAATCTAGCTTTGCACTCAGAAGAGCTGTCTGTCTGACCATGGGCTCTGGATGATTTCGTAAGGGGGGCTGAAAAAGCTATCATTTGGTACACTTAAGGCTGAATTGGACAAGAACTAGAAAACATATTTAAATAGAAAATACTACCTTGTCAGCAGGATGGATCAAGTGACCAAACACATGTTCTTCAGTTCTAACTTCTATGAATTAGACCTTATGTGTATGCTGAAAAGAGTCTAGCAAGAAAGCTTTTGCTGAAGATGGAGATTCAGCTTCTGCTGACCAGAGGATACTAGTTTCCTAAAAAATGGAAAAGTTGAGCCAAAGACAGGATTTCTTGTTGATAAAATTGCCTCTATGCTGTTGTTTGGTCTTTCATTTTTATTTGCTTTAAATCCCTGTCTTTCCCTGTGTTCTTTGTTGCCACAACTATGCCATCCTAAAAGTTGAGTAGTTTAATCTCCAACTAGGCTGTATCTATACATCAGATCAAATAGACATAGACGGTGCACACATACTACTGCAAACCAGATCTAATCATGAGATGTGCCAGGTTACTGTCGTTATTTGCTCAACTGCAAGCTCTGCTTAGAACAATAAACATTCACCAATTAGTACCATGATTACTCAAAACGCTAGGAGAAGAAGAGTTGCAGAGAGGAGAAACATGCCCCTTTTCTTTTCACAGTTTCTTTGAAGCCATGACATATCTATGCAGAACACATTTTCCTATCATGTGTGTTGATCTAGAACAAAGTAGGAGATGGATGTTGAAGAGAGCCATTTTCATCATCCCTGAAGAGATTTGTAAAACAAGAAAGATGTATTTTTATTCCTCTCTCTCTGAAAGAGGCATTGGCTCCTTTCCAGTTCCAATTTCACCATCGCTGCACACGACTAAACATCCATTTTGACACTAATGCGGAGTGGTGCTCTCTACTAGGTTGGGTCAGCCAGCTCTCCTGCTCGACTGGCCAAGTGATTGTAAAATCATTAATGGTATATTTTACACCCCATATTTCTTAAAAAACATAATTACTAAGGAAATTATTCTTCTTTTACTCCAGATTTTTTTTATATATATTTTTTTCCCAAAGACACATGTGCTCATTCTCTCATAACAGTCAAAACGAGGTCAGAAACGTGAACATATGTGGCTGTGTGTGCTTTCTCCTCCAACCAGAACTGACAAAGCAGAGTTTGGCAAGGCAATAAAGGAATGGCCACAAATCAGCCAGGATTATCTGACTTCCTTTAAGAAAGCCATAAATTGTTTACAGCAGCATTGGTCTTTAATGGCAGAATGGGGGGTGATGGAGGGGAAAGCTTTAATCTAACAATTTCAACACATTGCCAAAGTCCTTTCCTGTAGTTTACAATAAAAGAACCTCCAAAGCATCTAACTTATGTTGGCTGGACTTTTTATTTTCAAGGAAAAGATCCTTCCCATGCTCCTTTCTCTTTCAATACAGAAATAGACCAGAGTGTAATGAGGTTAAGTTTTAAGAATTAAGCATTTGACAAAAATGCTTGCAGAGATTTTAGCACCAGAAAACCTCTAGAGAAACTGGACAGAACCTGGATAACACACAGCAGACTCCTCCAAGCTTAATGCACTGGGAATTGGAAGCACATTAGGATTTTGGCTGCAGCTGGGCTTTTTACGGCCACTGTATTCTCAGTACCACTGCCACTAACAGTACACAGGTGAGGGGACGTGGAGACAGGCAGTTTGCTGTGATTGCTACTGACTGTACAATACAAAACAATTCCAAACAGGAAAAGGCAGCAGTTACAAAAAGTACTCTGGAAACAGAGCCAATCTGCACAATGCATCTATATGAATTTCCAATACTGAACCTTCCTTCTCCGTCCAGTGCAATTCCACATTCAGAGTTGTTTGGTTTTATCCTTTTGCTCTTGCTCATCCTAGTGGGCAACTGTGAAATTCAGAACCATCACTGGAATTTGGACAATGGCGGTTTGCAAAGTTTGAGGGTGCCCATAGTGAGATTTTTAGAGATAGGGTCAATGTCTCCTGTGTTTCTTTGTATAACTTGCCCTTCAGGGTTATTTCCCAGATGGCACTGCAGTGCAACATGTATCTAACACAAACAGTGGCAGGATCTCCACTGCCTGGGATCCCCAAAATCATTTCTTGCAGCTCACTGAATGTTGGGATCATCTCTGTTGCTGCACCGCACTTCCTCAGTCATACATCTCTTTTGGAAAACTCATTTCTACTGCAGGAATGATGTAAATAAATACAGCACAGCTCACATGGTTTGAAGAGTTTGTCAACAGAAAATACTAATTCCAGACTACTGGCTTCTGCGAACTGGAATGTTTCCAAATCTATTTATCTCATCACTTTGTAGAAGCCTTTCTCTCCCTCCTCTTGATATTTCAGGAATTTATTTGCCTTCCATTATAAAAATAAATACAAGTGCTCTCCCTCCCCAATGCCCAAACAGTAATTAGTTATAATGATTATTATTTATGTTGTGGTAGTGCCTTGGAGCCCCAGACATAGGCTGGGACCTGATATGGTTACATGTTTATAATCCCTTCTCTACATGCTACTTAACAGCATTACTGTCTGAAAGGTAGTAAAAGCAAATTCTTCAAGAATCACAAAGGAGACTTCCAGCAAAGTTTCCCCAAAGCTTTGGATAAAAATCCCAAGAAGCTGAGTGGTTCCCCATGCTGCAAACTGCTCTAATAAGAGTCGGTCATCCCAGCTGAATTTTTTGTTTGTTTGGCTGAAAACAAACTCAGAAGGCTGAAGTACAAAAAGGCAAATGCATGATGTTGCAAGGCCAAGAGGGAAACCATTCCCTTCTTGAAAAGCTTTTCTTTAATAATTAAAGCTGAAAAATTACTCGTATTTTCCCACGCACTGATGAGAAAGTTATAGGAAGGAAGGAGACACAGGAAGACTCAAACAGCACAGAAGCATAGGATGAAGTACTTTTATGGATAATTGCCATCTAACTCTCTCTTTTGTTTCTGGTGCCTACATATTATTGAGTAAAACTAATTAGAAATGCAATAGATAAATGTACTCAGAATTCTTCATATCCTCTGAGTGGATCCAATACCACCCATCATGGACTCTGTGTTTGCTGGGCAGGCAAATGATTTTCTCATAAAAAGCTGGACGACTCTTATCATGGCTCATTTTCTCCTCTAACCTATACTATTACTGCTCCTCCTACTCCTCTAAAGTGAAATATAACACCCGTCAGTGTTGTAATGATTCCCTAACTATAGATGCAAGTAAAAAGCAAACCAGCCCCCCTAAACCTCAGTACAGAAGGCAAGATGAGCACAGCTAGTTAGCCCTGTCTCTAATTAACGCATTTTGCTTTTCCTGCCAGGTGCGGTCTCCATTTCTCATTCACTGGTTTCCCTCCCCAATAATTTATTCTTCAAAAGCAAAGCAAGTGATGGAAATAGAGCCTGTAAAATACAAATAATGAAGCAAATCAGTGTTTTTGTTTTTTTGTTTTTTTTTCCTTGCCGCTCAAGAACTTTAAAGACACTTGGGGGGAAAAAACCCAACAAAAAACCCCAACCAAAACAAAAACCTTTCCACTAAGTAATTGAGTCTGCACTGTTGTATCAGACATTCAATGCTAATTTGGAGTCCTGTCTTATTGCATTACAGACAAACACAAGGCCCCTTACATCAAGTGCAACAAAATAGCTACACTCGGCATTATTAATGAAGTAGATGGATTAATTTCCTATTTATGAGAAGCTAACCAACTGGCTAGCTTGCTGACAGCACTATTAATGATCCTTAATGCCCCACAGGCGGTAATGGGTCCCGCTGGGAGATCTAGGAGCGCTGCAATTTGTATTGAGGATTTAGACATAACACAAAAAAAAAAAAAAGCCCTCCTGGGAGCAGGCAGTTGATCAGCGGGCGCCCCGGCGGAACACAGCAGACAAATAATAAATGACAGCCTTGCGATTAAATCAAACCTTCTACTTTAAGTGTTAAAGTGTCTGACTGTCACTAACAATCTAGTGGTTGTTAAAGCCTCCCGGGGCCTCCAGGAACAGACGCAGTGAGCTGGAAGGTAAAAGGAGGGGGTGAGCGGCAGTGGCAGCAGCGGGAGCTTTGCTGTCTTGAGAAAGGAAGCTGCAGTAGGACGGGAATTTAGAAACCACCAAAGTCTGGCTTTGCTTTTTGAGGTACCACACACACAGGGCACAGGGTCCTCAAAAGCCTACATGAGCCTTGAAAGAAAGAAATAAAGAGCCTGAGGCTTCTCTAATCCCAGCTCTCCATTCCTGCTTACAGCGGACTTGTCAGCCCGGAGAGAGTGGGACTCCCCACTGCAAGATCACGTCTTGGGCAAATGAACAGTCTTGCCTGCTGCTATCTAGGAATTTCAGTTTCCACTCACATGTCTGTGCATTCAGGATTGAAAACAGAGGGCTGTGTTTCTAGATTCAAAAGGGACAGGTCGAGGTGTGAACAGAAGTCCTGAAGGCAACGTGGATTTCATTCACTTAGTCTTCTTGATAAATACAGCCATCTACACTCTGTCGTCCTTATATTTAGTTTTCTTGCTGCCCTAGACTGAACACATCCTGGGTGACAGCTTGGAGAAATCCCAGTGCCTTTTCTTCTGGAGATCAGTGTTCAAAGATAGAGATGAAACGGGCAAGCAGGTGAGATGAAAACAAGCACTGAAACGGTCCTTTGCCTGTCACTCTCTATCAAAACACCAAAGCAAGAGCCGAGGCTTAATGAATTAAGGAGGCACAAGGCCAGCATTTTGTTCTGACTGGGAAAATCACCTTCCCCCTCTTTGTCATCTTTTCTCCATGCTATGACCAAGAGTATGCTTCTGTCTTCATGGTTCTTCTCTCATCCTGTTTTAAAGGTGAATAATGTGAAGATTTCAAACAAGGTTAATCTCTCTTTAAAGAAAGGTTTAGAAAACCAAGAGGAGTTGGATGTCGTGTACCTGCCATCAGCCGTAATAAAAGTACGTTCTTGTAATCCAACTCAGGTAGTGTCAAGTTCACTCAAATGTCTCTGAAAGCAGATGCCCAGATCAGAGGATGACAAATCTTTGTATCTTGTGGTACAAATCAGTACTATTAAACCCGCTGAGAACATTTCTATACATGAGGACTGTACATATAATTTACAGATGTTCTTTAAAAAAAAAAGCTATCAAACAAACAGAAACCCAGGCCAGTCCAACAGCATGTATTTCTGAAGCCATATGCAGCATTTTACATTAAAAAAAAAACAAACTAGAGCTATTTTTCAAAGAGTATTTTTTATAGTGAAAAAAATCAAAGGGGAAAACGGAAAGCCATAAGAAGGGTTTCAATGTATTTTATATTTCTGATAAAAGGATAAAGAAAACAAATATTACTCCTTGATACGTGCTCATGGGTTAATTGCTGGATATTCACTTTCAGAAATGATATACAGCTATCACAATGAAATTCAACTGCACCTTCCTCCTCAGGTCTCATCAGCACAAAGTCAAAGTCCCCAAAATCAGAATTCATACTGGGCACGGATGTGTTCATACGTACCTACTAACTTGGGAAGTATGTACACTAACTACATACTAAATCTACACATAAATTAAAATACCTTATTTCAGTATGTTGATAAAATTGTTTAAAGCAGCATCTCTCTGCCCACGTGCGGCACCTGGAGCCCACATGGCACAGCCTGGGGCAAGAAGCAGCTCTGCCACGCCTGGGGATGACACAGCCCGCACCTGACGCCGGCACTCGAATGAAAGCTTGGTGTAGGCAGTGTAAGTGCTGCACTTCGTATTTTGAAAGGATGTTACTTGCCACTTGCTGTATAACACCCGCTTAAGCTATATCTCAGTCCTGTTTCACTGATGAGATAAGAAGGGTACATAAGAGTACATGAGAAATTTGTCTGAAGCTACAGAGGAAGACAACAGGACAAAAGGAGATGGGAATTCAGAGCGCTTCCTCCTTCCTGTGCTCAGGCCACTTGCTGATAACAATATGGCAGCACCTGAACGAGATGATCAGGAACACAAGACATGTGGCAAAGTTGTTTCCCATTCCTCCTTCCTGCAAATGATAGAGTGTAGGTCTCAAAAGGACAAAACCTGAACAAATCTAAAAATGAAGAACAGAAAAAAAAAAAGAGGAAGTTGCACAAGGATTCCCATGCAAGTCAACAGCAGAAGAGTCTCAGTTCAGTGTCTCACCCATGCTGCTTTTCACTGAAATCTTCAGGTCTAATTCAAAATGTGAAGGAAAACCTACTGAAGCCAGTGAGACTCTTCCTGCTGACATGCTGGGTCTGGACTAGGCTCAGCATGTCCTCTGATAGACTGAAGTAACAGTAGGCAGCTGTTCCCAGGCTGACCCTGCAGTGCTTGGAGCTCAGATCCAGCAGGATCCCTTATCCTCAGGGACAGTGTTGTGAGATACACTGCTGACAGCAATTTGCTCCAGCCATCACCCTCCAAGGAGACAACCCACTCCCTGACAGATCAAAACACTCAAGTGTTTGCACAGCAGAACCACTGCCTACATGCACCTCTTCGTAGCCCACATTGTCTTCCCTGCTGATGTACTTGCAGAAAACAGGAAAAGTCCTTCCACCTCCTTCCTTCTCATCTGCTATTCTCATAATCCAGTGAACAGGACATTTTCCTTCTAGATGCTTTGTAAAATCTACGTGGAAGGTTTACGGCTCCTCTGAACTGTAGCTATAAAGTTTCATGGGCACTGAAAAGTGGTCCCTCTGCCAGGATACTACAGAGAGAGGCCATGCAGAGGATCCTCCATCCCATACAGGAGCCTTCAATGCTGTGTGTAGGTGTGAGAAACAGCTGTCTAAGTGAGGGAACTGGAATGTTGTCTCATTTTTATACAGGCTCCTTGAGACTATCCCTCTAACTATCATGGGTGTGAGATGATATCTGGTCCACTGTCTTGTAAGAAACTGTCATGCAATTTATGGCATGATCATACCTTGGTACTGCAGCCTGGAAAGACAGCCATAAACAATCATCTCAGCTCACATATATCAATTTATTCTATTACCAATCCATGTGTGTTTTCTGGCAGAATTAGTCTTTTCTCTTTTTAATCATACAACTTAACAACAGGCCACTGAAGAGAACTCACTGGAAAACACAGCAGCCAATTGGATTTTCTTCCCCTAAGTGAGCTTCAGCAAAGAACGTGTAACGGAAAAAACACAGTGTATGATGGGGAACTATGGTGAGCACTGGCTGCCAAGAAGGTAGCATCTACAGAGCCACACTTATTTATCTATCTTTCAGTTCATACAAGCTGCTCTATTATAGCCTCTGGGTGGAGAAGCATCGATTTTTAAACATCACAAGCTACAGAACAACCGATCTGACAAAATGTCAGCGTGGAACACAGCGCTATTGATGTGGAGAAGTCAATGCATTGCCCATGCCCTCAGGCAGAAGCCTCAGTCCAAAGGGTGATAGATGTGCCCAGAGGCACCTGAGGGCAAGGGGAAACTGCCAGTTGCTGATGCTGCTCCATCAGATCACCATCAGGGTTCAAATACGGGGGCAGCAGACGCAGGTGGCAGTTCCTACACTTGTCTGGCTCAATGTCAGATACCACGGCCCAATGAGCACGGGTAGGACTGGGCAGCACCAGAGTGACAAAGGGTGTCTCTGGGACACATCGTCTGTAGATGCATTTGCACTGCAGGGCAACAGCCTCCGAGGGCCAGTAGCAAGGACCTAAGTTTTGTTTAACAGTCAGAAACTGCACATGACCTCTGTGAGCCTATGTAGGGGCTCCATCTTCTCCTGGAAAGACTGCTAAATTTCGCTTTGGCTGGTGACCTTTGCTCAAGTGGATCACAAAAGGTAGAGTTGTAGATATGTCAGACGACAACAAAAAAAACCAGCCTTTATAAGGCACCTTCCTCCCATTCATCACACAAATAGTTAAGACACACTTCTAATTTGCTTAGCCCATCCTCTCCTGTCTTCCTAGTGCTGGCACAAAATTGGACCCTGAGCCTGGTTTGCTTGATCATGTTTCCCCTCCTCCAACCTATCCTCATCTCCGTGCACCTTTCCACCACTTTGCCTCCACCATCCTTACTTGGGTGGGGAAGTCAAAAAATAACAGTGACAGCCCCCTCGGGAAAGCCAAGAGGCCCCTGCAAAGCGCACCGTGAAAATGAACATGCCTGCTCACTCATCACACTTCGCATTCGTTCTGCCACTCGCTGTCAAATTAAAACATGGCCAACAACTCATTTCTCCTGCTCTCACAGTTACAAATTAGTCCATTAAGCTGTCTGCAGCAAGCCTTTTTTCCTCTTCCCAGTAATGGCCTCCGAGAATTCCTTCATAATCGCCAAGTCCTCCTGGGATGCCCACCGAAAGCAGATGGAGAAGCTCCCGGGTAATACAAGGCACTTTTTAATGACACAACATGCTGTGGGGGTTTTTTAATTTTATTTTTTTATGTCCCTGTTCTCCCTTCATCATCTTTTCCCTTCCCCTGCTTTCTTCCACCAGGATGATTAGGAATTAAAAAATTAAATAAATAAAAGAGAAGCGGCGATGGAGGGGCTATGCAGAGCTGACAGCTACAGGAAGGGGTAGGGGGAATCAGCTTCAACTCCCTAATTAAAACCTCCTAATTGAATTATCTTTATTGAAAAATTAGATCTTCCATTGGAAGCTTTGAGATCTGTGAAGACAGATGATCAAATCCTCCTGTAGATGACTAATCTGTTTCATTTATCGTGTCTCCTCCTCCCCAGGCAGGGGCTGCACAGCCGACGACCGTCTCTTCTGCGGGCCAAACCTGTCGCAGAGCGAATTGCTCCTGACAGAACAAGTTGCTTAATGCAGAATCCCCTCTCTTAAGGGATGTTTTGGAGAGCCAAAAGGACTCGAGTGTTATTAGCAAGTAAAGGGCTAGTGTCAGCTGGGAGTTGTCTTTATTTATTTAAAAGAGCATCTTATAAAGCGAGGCTGTTCCAGCAGTCTGTTCATGCAGGTGGTATGGGGAAGGGGCTGCCGACCCCAGCATTGGTGAGGGCACGGTAATCCCCACCAAACTGCCGTGTATAGAAACAAGGTATTTAAAATCAGGCAAACATTTTCGGTACATCAATGATGTACAGAAAAAAAAAATGATACTGACTAAATACAGCCAGCTGGTAACCATGCTGCACTTTAAATAATAGCAACTAGCAACTACAGACAAATCTTTCCTGTCCATCTGTTAACCCAAAGACTTAGTCCTGGAGATGCTGCTTGAGAGCAGCACTGCTCACCCACAGCCCATGCAGCAGATGCTGATCCTGGTGAGCACCTGTTCTGGGCTGCCATGGGCTCCCCTTCCCAACACAAGAGCTTAGCAGCCCACCTCCCTGATCACAGCAATGGGCACAACTCTGAGAGGCGTCACCTTCCAGACACCATCCTGCATCGAAGAGGATGGCTAAGATGATGCTTTACTTTAATTTGCTTGCTGACTTTGCACTGGGATGACTCCTATTGCCACGTCTCCTCAGTGACTGCATGGGTTAACTTTTCTTTCACACAAAAGTAAAAATTTCTTATCTCATTGCAGAATTCTGGGAGCTGTGCCTTTAAATAAACATTTTGCAGAGAAATTGCAAGATTCAGTGACACTACAGTAGTCCCTCTTCAGCCTCCTCCCACATCAAATAAAATTCAGCAACTCGGCTGCCACCCTACTGCTCTGCTCCCAGCTCTGCTGTGAGTGACAGGCATGCCAGGCTCACACCATCCTGGGGAACAGCCAAAGTATTCATGGATCTTATTGCTAGACAGGCTGTGATAAGGCTGTTCTCATGGCTACACACTCCACAAGCACTGGAGAGAGAAACAAGAAAGGCGGCGGCAATGGAGAGTAGAGTCCTCTCAACACCTTCAAGGAGATGCCACGTGCTGGAGGGTGAGAGGAGCTTTTTTCATGGGCAAAGAGCTGTGTTATGAATGTATACGTTTTGATGTGGGGAGGGGAAGGAATAAACCAGTTTCCTGGAAGTGAAGAAAAATTGGCTGTCTTTGCAAAGTCTGAGGCCAGCTGGGAAGACAGAGGTGTGATTCAAATTTTTGTTTAAAGAAAATCCACTCCAAGTGGCAGAAACGTCCCAAAACCCCCACAACTAGCCCCAGCCTCAACTCCCTGAAGAAGAAAAAAACCTGTCTTTCTCTAAACACAGAAGAGTCAACGTGAAGAAAAAGCGTCCTTCATCTGTCATAAATTATTACTTTAGGAAGAAAACAGGCAGTTTTTCTTTGAACAGGAATACACAAATAGTCCCACTGGCAGAACAAAAAAGGGGAGGAAGACTTCAAGTAGATCACTGCACCCTTGGATTTTGTTACCACTATCTGCTCATTTGTCCTCTTTTCACAACACAAAGACTTCCTGATTGTATTATAACAAATATGAGACAACCTCCCTAGACTTTTTCATACTGTTCGTTTCTGTTCTTTACATAACTTACAAGAAATCAGCTAGTAGCTAGAAATGCCACAGTGCTTCGCAGAAGGTGAGGGAAATAAATAGGCACATGTCTAGAGAGAAGGCTTGGACACAACCACAAGAGTATCTATCCACAAGGGCTCTGATTTTGCTGCAGATAATTAGCTAAAGGAAGGTTGGCTAGCATGAAAACAAACTGAATGGTGTTTGCAAGGTCTGCTAACTTTTCTCTATTTATTTTGCACTGTTGTCCCAAAATGCAATGAGATGGGATGTGCTATTGGAAATGCTAGTTCAAATAAAAAGAAAACCAGTTCATTGACACTTGGCTTAAACAGATGCTCGTTTCAATGTACCTGACACATTCCAAATTGCACATAAAATCACCATCAGCTGAAGTCCCACTGACTTTCAGTACAAGTCAAGTTGACACTTTTGCCTTGACCAAGCAAGAAACATTTTGGTTTAGCTGTTTGTGACAGCAACGTGACTTGCATACACCTCTGTAGCAATTGTGCACAATAATCTAAGAGCATACTCATTTTTTTAACTGCCTCACTGCTCCGTTTAAGACTTCTCCTTGAAATAACCTTGAACACCTCCAGCACTTATGCAGCGTCTATCCATGGATATAAACACATGCACGAGTTCAGCATTGCCATTGTAAAATATTACACCATAGCAGTGCTTTAGTTAAGCATCACAACTCCATAGCTTATAATTTTATTTCACTGCTTGGGGCAATTTCTGAGAAATACTTCAGTATTTTTAACAGCATATATAGAGAGACCATATATACCGCTGCTGGCCACTGCTTTCCATAAATCTTTCAAAAGCAGTATTTATACTCCCATGAAGGAGTGCTGGCTGCTTATTTTCCATCTCCGTAAAAGTGGCCAGATCAATAGTTCTGTGTATGTTCCTTGGAAACATGTCACAGCAGCCTCTAAAAACCTCTTTTTTCCTTTGTCTGAAATCGATTGCTGTAATATGCAAATATTAAGAAAAAGGAAGCTTTAAGTTTCCTCTTAGGATCCTTTGTGAATCCTTCAGAATCCAGACACCACTATGAAGGAAAATGAAACCCCTGCCAGCAGTTTACTGTCTCCCCTGAGCGCCAGCAGCGCTGTGATCCTGACACTGCGCTCCCAGCTAGGAAATTATGAGATCTGCATATTCCTCACTTTGGGATTGTTTCGGCAAAAAGGTGAAACACCGTGGAGCTGCCTTCCTGCAAAACCAGCCCTCTCCTCGGACAACCCTCCTCCCTCTGAAGACGACAAAAGACAAGGAGGAGGAGGATTTCCACTGCTCCTCTATGCCAATAAAAAGATAAGGCCACTACTGAGTCTCTTGCTTTAGATTTGCTGCACACCCCATTTTTCAGTTAACATGCAGGATCAGGAAAATTAGACTTGTGTTATGGAGTCTTACTTTGAGATGGAACAGAGACGTGCTATCCACTGGAGCTTTTTGTGAAAGACTTTATTCCTGTACCCATTCCCCCCCTCCTTCTCCTTTTTTTTTTTCCAGCACAGCTTGAGCCCTGAAGCTTTTATTAAAAAAATAAAAAAGGGGGAAAAAAACCCCCAAACCAAGCAGCGTACGAAAGTGGGGGGAGTAGAGAAGGTTTAACAAGCTCTAAGTCATAGATTATAAGCCGCTGCTAAAAATTTATGGCTGTTTGGATCTTTGCCACACTGAACAGATTGGCAAGCTGATCAGAATCGCAGCAGGCTGCCTAATGAGTCCCACACAATTTTTCACCCCATATTTTTCCAATAAAAAAGCAGTTAAATACCAACCGCAGCCACAGCAGAGCCTGCCATCTGGCTGCTTTTTTCTCCAGCCATCATTAAAATGGTTCTTGGCAGTTTACACCTCGCTTTTTTCTGTACAGATGTGGAACGAATTTTCTGACAACCCTTGGATGAAACAGGGGGCTTTATTGAGCTTTACAGATTAACTGCCTAACTTCTGGTCCTAATTTTATGTGTCTTAGCACACTGGAGGCATCATTTTAAGTGAGCTAATTGTACGTATCTGAGCCCACCAGCAACATTTGGTTAAGTTAAAGTGAGATTCAAAATCAACATCTCGAGGAGCTCTGTAACCCACACCACCACGGTCACCAGCATCCAGCCCACGCTGTGAGTTCACAGGGATTAAAAATAATAACTATAAAGGACAGCGTTCAAAAGTGTCTACTGAGGAAACCAAAGAATTATGGTTTAAACCCATTTATTGCAGACAAATGAATATGAGCAGCTTTATTTCTTATTCTTTGCTTTGACTGCTGTCCCTGTGCAGCAGTTTGGTTGGCTGGGGAGTAAGAGAGCCCTGTATTTGTGGTTACTCTACTGACATGAGTGCAGTGGAATGAAGCTGCAGCCCCAAGTATCCGGTTAGATGTGTTCAAGCCATGGGGCAGCTTACTTGAAAGCAGCTCTACCTGCATCTGTTTCTGGCAGATGACAGTAACAACAGTGAGAAGGATGCTGATTTTGGGGCACAGTGTTTATGCACAGAATGACTATTTTTTGCAATCAATTTTTTAAACCAGAAATGGAAAGTAAAGGTCCTTCTGAAACCAAGAAAAAACAAAATGTAGCTAAGAAGCACATTTAAGGCTATTTATGGGCCAAACAGAAGCAGGATAGGTTGGAGGTGGATACAACTGGCTGAATGTCTATGGATAGTTTTCATTAATATAGTCTGCATTAATAAAGTCTGGGCATTTTGGGGGATGGAAGCTGGAGGGCAGATAGTTGAAGTGCAGTTAAAATGCTCCAAAACCAGCATTTCAGTCTTTCCCTCACAAGTAGACAGGAGCACAAAAGAAGCAGTAGAAGTGCAGGGACTGGTGCTCAGGTCCTCTGAGGGCAAAGCTGGAGGCCCATCAGACCCTTCTTCTCTCCGAAAAGATGGCAAACAACAGCAGAACATCAAGGAGGCTTTTTATCATTTTGCTTTCCTTTGCATCACTAACACAGATTATTACTTACGCCAATCATTTCATAATGACCAGTGGATTTAAAAAATGAATAATTTATAGGAATGTTGATAACATTTATTTGTTTTCAGCAAGGACTTCACAGAATCATAGAAATGCAGTACAAAAAGAGACCTCAAAAGGTCATTCTAGACCCCCTGCTCTGAAAGAGATTATGGCAGAGATTACGTGCATAATAATGTAAATGACCCTATAACTGTACTCCAGAATCAACATTTTCATTAAGAAATATATTGCCCTTGTAATCCTACTGGTTGGGTAGATAACCTTCAGACTGAAAGCTGACACAGCCACAGCTATCCAGGCCTGGAAACAGGCAGAAACAGTGACCTGGAGACAACAGGAGTGGACATTTATTCAGAAACCTACCAAGCACAGGCTGGAGATGAATACAACTGTCTGACAGTGTAACAACAGCTTCAGGTAATGTATGCTTCCATGGCTGTCCAAAAAGGGTGGCAGTTTTGGGGGATAGGAGCAGTTGAGTAGTCAGGTGAAGCCGAGAGTTAGTGTGATAGAGAGGGTTCCACATTCAAGCTCTGCTGTTAAAGTCACCCTTGGCCCTCAAACTGTGATGTGTCCTATCCCCATTACTGGAAATGGCTGTGCAAATTGCTGACGAAAAAGAGAAAAAAAATTACCTCCATCTCTTTAGTGGGTGCTGAAAGCTCCAATTTATCTCCTACCGATCGACCTAAAACACCAGTTCACCCTAAAAGCACTGACGTACTTTCAATGCACAATCCTGCAGCTCGCTGTAAACCTCATGGCAATAATAAAAAGAATTGACTTGAGCATCAGTAGTCAGGTCAGATAGTTCTGGGGTTCCAAACTCTATAATTTGGGCCTGGTGTGCAGTGTAGGGTAAAGGACCTTGTTTTATAGCAAAGTAAATTAAAAACCAAGCAAATTTGCCAGAGTGACTTTTTGTCCTGTTACACTTCTGGAAAATATTGCTTCTATGAACCATTTGAGGAGGTATTCACACACACACACACACACTGCCTTGACATTTGCACTTTTTTATATAAACATTTTTACAATATTCCATTACCACAGAACATACCAGCTAATAGCCAAATCCCTAAAGCTGCTAACAATCAAGTCTGGCTCAGAGTCGCATCTGAATAACTTCCATTTCTTCAATGCTTTTGCACAGCAGGATTGCTAATAAACAACTGGGCAGTAAAACTACAACTCAGCCAGTACTGCCTCTGTCTTCTCCAGTTCAGGGAATTGCTCTAATACAATGTGGAAATATACCCTGTGACCAAACAGCCTCAGGGAATTCTTACATTTCAGGTTGGGTTGTCTTCATTTGGGTTATTTTGGGATATCCACAAAAATGAGTCCCAATTCCCTTTCCCTTACTCTCCACCCCCTTCAGTCACACACTCCACCAAGCAAAACATTCTGGCTACTTAAATGTGGTCAGGGAATAAACTATTTCAAGATTAAAAAAAAAAATCATCTTAAATGGTTTCCATCCAATCAAATAATTTAGCCCAGAGGCTAAAATGATTTAGCCCTTACACAAGTCTAACACAATAGCGTTTGCATAACTTACTCGAGCTCTCTCAGTCTGTCCCATGGAGAGTTCCCAGCCACAGAGAAGACACAAAGATAATTGAGCATTTGATCCGAGGCTAGTTTTCTTTTTATTTAGGACTCATCTAAATCGAGGCTCTAGTAGGTTACCTCTGTTCTGCTTTACAGATCTGCTGACAGCTGCATCCTCAGTGCTGCAATGAGCTCTGCAGCCCGACTGCATTTTCCACCGATGAGGCTAACAGAGAGCAGGAGTAAGAGCTTCTGAACAAAATACTGGGGTGGAGCGCTGAGCAGCAGGTGTATCTTCATGCAGAAACCCTGAATACAGCAGCCTTTTGTGCCCTGAACAGCCACATCACTACAGAACATCCCAAAATTCACATTTTTGGCTTTCATGCTTCTTTCAGCCCTGCAGCGTGTTTTATTTTTATTGCTTATTATTGCTAAGTCAGTGTAACTGACATGTTGCCTTTACAGATAATGTTCTTACGGTGAGTCTCAAAACTAGTTTTAGGGTTATTGATGATCCTTTCCTCCTCACTATTTTTAAGGGTTTATGGTTCAGAGTTGAGATTTTAGCTGTAGGCAGAAATATGGTGAAAATTGGTCCCAGAATTTCCTCCCTCTATCCTAATAAAAATAAGTTCCCTTTATTGCAAAGGTAAAAGAAAATTCACAGCGAAAAAGGTAACAAATGGATTAGGGGTATTTTCAAGTAATTCATTTTCAGTCCAAAAGATAATAGATTTAAACCACATTTTCTTCCTAAGAAATGAGGCTTTGGCCTTGTCATTAAAAACAGCTCAGCACTCAAATCCATGGGACGCATGCAGAGAAAAGGAAAGTAAATAAGCAGAGTGGCTCTGGACTTTTAAACAGAAGAGCTGGACTCAGAGGGAGACTCATACAGCCAGCCATTTGGACATCTTGAGGTTATACAGTTTGAATTCTGCATTTATAGGCATCAGCAGGAATTTTGCCAGTGACTAAACTGACTTTTATGCTATAAAGCTAGAATGATCCATTTTGATTAACTGCTCTGACCTCCTGCATAACACAGGCTTATAGCACAGGGCCAAGATTTCATCCCAAATCTGGACAGAAGAGAGATGCACAACATATGAGTCAGCAGGACAAGCACAACAATTTTAATTTTAAAATGCCAAATCGTGCTGGCAAGGGAAAACAGGATGGATGATGGACAGTTCTGGATACTGAGAGGTTTCCTGAATTATTGGGAGATACTTGGCTATGTCAAACAAGCTGACTGAACTAGCTTTCATCTCTTGTTTTTAATTTCCCTCACTCTTTTAGAATTTCCTTGTTGTGCTAAAGTTGTCCTGGTGTAAGTCTACTCCCCAGATCTAATCTTTTTGCTTGAGGCATTTGGGGCAGGGTTATTTTGACATGCAAACGAAGAGGACATATGTTGCATGCAAATGAGAGGGCCACAGCTTAAAGCAGACAGATTTTTTTTTTTTTTTTTTTTTGCCTGCCCCAGGCACTTCTGTTGTTGCTTAACAGGATTTCCTGGGGATCTAGATCAACACTTTCACACCAGGGTCTCTAAACTCTGGCTGCCTGTCCAGCCACCCAAGGGCAGCGGTGGGGAAGCAGGTCAGGCTCCCCTGGGTGATGCACAGACAGCTCAGCCACGGTTCCTGCTTTTAGAGAGGGAGGAAAAGGGTGGTGGCTGCTGCTGCAAAGACTCAGCCTCACCAAGCAGCAAACTCACCTTGAGCCAGGCTGACTTCAGAGACTTGTTTCGGGAAAAGCTGGCACGAGGCCACCAGCCTGGCCAGCCTCACTCCCTATTTGTTGTTCTCAGGTATTAACGTTGGAAAACTGGCCACTGTGTACTGGCAGTAACTTCTCAGTGTTATTTAATACACGTTATTGTATTCACATTGTAAAGGGCCCACACCCTGTTCTGATTGAAGACCTAGATACAGAGTCATTATGGTGCTATAAACACCACTTTTAAAAGCCTGACTATGTACTGACACAGGTTTTTTTTATACTTGCAGAGCAGACTCTCAAAACCAGTTTCAAACTTTGTGATGATGTTTTACACCAGGCTCATGTGTCCCTGGGATGGCATTAATTGAAATCGTGCCATGAAAGCAAAGGGAAACATATGAAGCAGTAAGATCTGTGCAAAATAATTCTGCTTCAGAGATAAGAAACCAAGGCAATTTGGAGAGGAGGACAGATTCTGTGCTTGATCCTTCATCTTTGCTTGCCAAGATTGTAACAGTCATCCAAGAGTGAATGTTACCAGGGGAAGAATTTGAGAACTTGCCCTTGCTATTTTGCTTAAATTTCAAAACATCCAAAAGGTAAGCTACCCGTTCCCAGACAAAAACACTGGCAATCATACTTGCAGGACTTAAATACGTAAATATTACTAAAAAAATAAAAAAAGATGGTCTCTCAAGGCTTGGCACAAATCACACCATTCATTGCAAGAAATCACTTCTGGCCAACCTATCCCCCTGGGCTTAGAGGGCTGTCAGCAAACACCACAACCAGAATGAACTTGCAGGTCCCTCCCTTTGGTGGGGCTGCTCCAGCTGGGACGGGACTGCTGACTGCTGGAGGTGGGGGTTGGCATTTTCAGCATAAACTAATTATATCAACATACTTGCCCACTGCCCTAAATAAGGCAGATTTGGAACAGAAGCAGAGAAAGAAAGTCTTACAGATGGTACTGCCAGTCAGCAGCTTACAACAAGGCTTGAGTGCCCTCCTGACCTTTGCTGGCTCTCCCCAGAGAGCAGCCCCACAGGCACAGGCAAGATCAAGTCAGATGGGGTCAACAGATGGCTGAGAATATGGTGCACATTAACACACATTCCTCATGGCCTTGTCTCTGGCCCAGAAATAAGTAGGAGAGGGATTTGGCCCCAGTGCATTCAGCAAAACCATGGTCATACTGCACTGGCATTCACCAGGCAGACAAGCACTTGCTGCCAGAGTTAAATATTCCATTCTTAATGCACTATGGCCTCGCTTTTGTGGCTGGGAGAAAGGCATGTTGAATTCTCTTAAAATGTGTTTATAAAAAGCCCTGACTCATGATTTGCCTACAAATGGATGCAGTGGTGTTGCTCCTGTTAAACCCTGCCTATGGGTAACCCCATAATCATATCATTTGTCTTGACGTCTCCCTAAGAAGACATCTTTGCCCCTCTAATTTTGATTCCTTGTAAATAATCAATCAATCAATTAGCCAATCTGCTCAAGCACTCCCCCCACCCCTTTATGGTTTCAATTAAAAGTGTGAAAGGCAAGTGCAGACAGATTTACATGACATTCCAGAGGCAAGTGGCGGCAATGGGTATTTTTTCACTGATCTTATCAGGTGCCCTTTAAGTACACTTGGGGTTTCTTGTGATCTTGACTGCTAAGCAATTCTGAGTGTTCATTTGCTTTTTTTCCTGACAGAACACATGTCCTTATGGGGTTACCTTTTAGGAAATTCCTCCTATAGAATATCCACCAAACTACTTAGGAAACATTATTTTCCTTTCAAAAGTCTACCTCTGCAACCATGAGGACTTTGGTTTTTTCAAAGCCCTTAGAACTGATACTTCTAGGAGTATTCTGACTAGGTTAGATCTGATGTAGCTTTTGTAGAGGTAGCAAAAGGCATCTGTCTTACATGAGGCTAAACCTCTGCCAAATTTCACATCCTTGCTCCAAAAATATGGAAGTGTGCAAGTTTCTTAGCAAATCACTTGCAAGGGCTTATTACATGACCAAACCAATTTATTTCCCCGCTATCTTACTTTTTGAGGGAGCCAAAGCTTTTCATTTGAACTTTCAAAGAAAAGGAAATCAGCTGCAGGCAGACACACAACATGGAAAAATTCAGCTGCAGCAGCTGAAGTTTGGCAAAGCTACAGGCGATTGACAGGAGCCCTGCGAGGGGAAGCACAGACAATCCTAGCGCTGGGCAGGGCTTCCAGCCCCACTTGCAGCTGGGCAACCTAGGGACAGTGGGCCAGGCCTCTACCCTCTGCCAAGTAGCTATTTATAAGGAGTCAGAAGCAGTGACTTGTGGTGTGTATTGTGAGTGGATTGCTAACAACGTGGAGGATGAAGTGCAAGAAGGCACAGCCATGCAACTGGGGAGCTTTACAGTGGGGGAAGATGGATCAACCATGGCTACTCTATAAGACTTGAAAGATTTAAATATTATTTCCACAGATTTGGAGTCTGCTTTAGACACTTCAGGTAACACTTGTGGCATTTCAATTTTTACATATAATGTTAAACTTGTATCTTCAATCAAAAGGAAACGGAAATTCCTCAAACTGCAAAATAACAAGTCAAGACCTTGCCAAGATAAAAATCAAACAAAGAAAATGAATTAGGACAGCACAAAAGTGAGCAGCAACTGGAAAAGCACAACACCTTCCCCTCAAGCCAAAGCCTTACTCATGTATATAGTATCAAATATTATTTCAGGAACTAGCCAAAGATTATTGTTTTTTTTTAAATGGAATACAATCAAGCTTATTATTAGATTTTACCCTTCTCTTAGTGGTAAGGATTTATTTGTTAGCATAAAGCATTAGTGATCACAATGATCTCTGCTTTTCAGATGAGAGGTGGCATTGCCCTTTGGGCTAAAAATGGCATTGCAGGTATGCTGCATTCAAATCCCCATGGGGTCATTAACTCCTGGGATCACTAAGGCAATGCCACACTCACTCATTGCTGCTACATAACCACCTTAACATCCCTTCTGTCACACAATCCCTGCACTGGAGCTAGAAAGAGTTCCATCACTCCTTTAAGAGCAGCAGCCAGCGATGTCAGTTATTTCAAGTGAAAATCTAGTTGCACTGGTGTCTGAAAGAATTTTGCTGTCAATTTTAATGCACCAGGGTCTCACCTTTGGTATTATTTTCACCTAATAAAACAGAGATGATCACACTTGCAGACCTATTGGAGTGGGACAAGGACAAGTTAATGTGCATTCTGTATTCTGAATGTGTAGCATAATAAGTACATGAATTATTTATGTGTATAAATTTAAACTCTTTGATTGAAATGTAAGACTGGTTGATTAGAAATAAACTTCCTCCATCTTTGATACCTAGGTGCTCTGCCACAGCTTAAAACAGTGTAGGCTCCCTGGTTGCATGTTCCCATCTCACTAGTATTAATGAAATTACACAGATATCCAGCACTGATTCAGCTGAAGAAAAGCCACACAGAAGTACCCCCAATTTTTCAGCTAGATGAGTTTGCTGACTGAGCTCACTGCACACAGAGTGGTGGTAGGGCTGGGGGCAGACGTGCCTGAAACTGAGGGGCTGCAGCAGCACCTACTTATATCAGCTCAATTGCTGTCAAACCTGACACCAGGTTACACACCAGTCACTACTAAACCTACCTCCTTCTAGAAATTTTTTTTTTTTCTTGAAAACAGAGATATCTCTATCTCTAGGTATCTCTCCCACAAGAGCAGTAGCTTAACAGAGGCCCATCAATAGTACCCCGTACATAATGTTTAAACCACTTCATTTAATAATCTGCAAAAAGAAAAAAAGTCCCAGACAATTAAGTGACATAGTAATTTGTTATCAGTGGGTCCCAAAGGTAGAGCTGCAAGGATAACAAATGTCTATAGAGAAAACTAAGTCACACAGCCAACAATGCTCTGTGCAGATAAGGACACTCAGTCAAATGTGTTTTCCTTTTGCTGATGTGGATTTAAGTCAGAGATTTTTACTCAAGACATTAGGCACGGATCAACTAAAATGTGTCTTTCTGTAATCACAACCCCTAATCTGAAAAAAGTGACCTCTTGGCTTCATCATTATCAACTAGTGCTCTCAGTCATTCCACAAAAGAGTTTTCCAGCAACATCAGCAGCTTGTGTACTCATCCCATAAGGTCAGAGCAGCACACTCAGACAGGGAATGGGTGCGATTTTGTGATTTTGCCCATTTTAGTTGCAGAAGCTGAGAGAGGAGTTTGTATCTACTACAAAAGGATGTAAGAGAATGCCTATTATTAATGCAGTCTCATGAAGCAATTAATTTGCTGGGTCATTAACTCAGCACCTACACAGAAATTCTAAAATCCCACAGCAGAAAAGTCTTGGTCTGAGCTTAGCTGAAGGCACTTCTGTGTGGGGCAGTGTCTCAAAAGCCCAAGGCAGGAGTTTGCAGTGAGTCTGGTGCCATGAACCAGTCTGAATTGTACATTTACTCCAGATCATTTGTGTGACCGCCTCAGAGGGAATCACCATCCATCACTCCTCCGCTTTGCTTACAGTTTTCCTCATTAAGCTCAATGCATATTTAATTCCAGTTCACACAGTCCATGCTTTACTCTGAGCAGAACCAAAGTACTCAGTTTGCCTTTCATTTCCAAAATGCATTTGCTTACTGTTTTTAAGCAACACAGGTGGCCTTTGTGCACAAGCATGTCAGACTGGACTTGTAATACGTCTGAAGTCTTTCAGAACAGCTGTATAGTGGAGCTGAAACCACTCAAGAGCTTCTGGTAGGGATGTGGCAGAGGAAGTAAAAATACTATTTTTTTAAGTGATTTTAAAAAAATGATGGCTTTCACACTTTCCTTGATACAATGTAAGCCATGTTGGCTTCTCTCCACCTAAGGCAGCCTTTCCTCCCAGCCATTATCAATAATCACTGTTCCAGCAGTCTGATGCATATGCTGGCTGACTTTGCTGCATGAAGTCTCTCTCTGCTGGAAGAGGCATTAATTATAAGCAGGCAAGAAGAAACTTCTGCAGCATTGATGGCTGCTCTGCTGGGTGCTTTTCCTTGTACTAAGCTTGTTTTCATTAACTTTCCAAATAAATGATAAAAGGCACAGGCATGGGCAACAGAAAGACAAAACCGTAATCACTGGAGTAGCTGGCTGGCTTCCTATATGTATATGAGGAAGCATTGTTTAGATCTTTGCAAGTGCATACATACACTGGCTTTCCTGCCGAGCAGTTTAACTAATCCAACCATGAGCATAAAATATTATCTCACTGTGAGCCTGAAGACTTGGCTACTTTCTCGCTATTGCGGTTTCATGCTAAAACTAAACTCACTTAGAGTAGGGAGTGTTGTGTTCTGCCTATAGACTTGGTAAAAATATGTTGTCAAAGAGGTGAATCAACGACACTCTATTCTTATCAATATGCCACGCTGACAACACTCAGCATTTTAATATGAAATATTGATGGCTCTGTTGATTATCTTGATTAAAATGCTGGTTATTGATTGTGTTGATAATTATCATATTTTACATACTTGTAGGTGTTCAGAGCCCGGGCCAGAAAAGTCTTCCCTCCAAGTGCTGCCCAGACAGATAGGAAGAAAGACATCTAACAAAAGTTCTGCTTTAAAAGTTCCAAGTTTAAAAGAGTTAAAGGAGTCCTGTGCTTGTGCAAGAGTCACAGTTTTCAATGGCAACTGCAAACCAGTCTTCCAGATCTCACAGATAAAACAAAAAAGCCGAAAAATCATTCATCAGCAGAAACAGTAAAAAATCCCACACCCCTTATTCTATGTGTTGTTCCAAATAATGTTGTGGGTTTTATTTTAGACAAAATCACATTATTTTCTGGAGCCTGACTCATGATTTTTAAACATTTGGGGTTTGCCAAACTGCTGGTATATATCTAGAACTGCTCCACTGACGTCACTGAAACTGCACCAATGTAAAAATGGCATCAGGGAGAACAGAAACAGGCTGAGAGAATTGGACAGCTGTGACCACTAACAGGCTGTGCATTAGCAAAGATCAAAGACTAATTTTTACAAAACATTTTGGCTTGGTTTTTATTTTACTGAATTAGGAAAAACATGGCCCACATTTGCTCTCAGTAGCTTGATGGTCTAAAAACTCTTTGCTGACTTTTGAACACAGCATAATACCCGTGGGTATTTAGTTGGGTGTTCTGAGATGTACTTCTATCTGCTGCTAGGAGGCTTCAGTTACTTGAAATACAAGACAGTATTTCCTCCTAACTGCATGACCGCAGTGAGGATGCCGTGGCAGATAAATACAACCTTCTAGCCTCAAGTTCCACCCCACCTCATTACTCAGAAGCATCCTCATCCTCCTGGGGAGGGGAACAGAGACCAACAGGCATGCTTCTAAAGGTTAAACACGTGAACCTTTTGTCATGTTGAAAAAAGAGAAAAGGAGAGGAAAAAAAGGGCACAGGCCCTACAAACCCAGCCAACTGACTGCTCAGCAGGAACAAGGGACAAAGGGTGTGTGCACCATTATACAGTGAGGAACACACTACCCAGAACCAGTGTTCACACCCAGAGTCTGCATTAAAAACAATCATCAGAATCAAAAAACTCTCAGAGCTGCCAATTTTTAGGCCTGGATTTTGTATCAGGAAGTGCCGGATCTTGGCAGCGAGCGTGTTACTGATACAAATGATAAAACAGCATGGTTATATGAACGTGTCTATCTCCAAGACCAGAAGAAAAGAAAAGCTAAAATCTCCAAGGTCCTTTTTGGAGAAGAATCATAAAAGCTACAGACTGCATTTCCCACGTATTTTGTATCATGATTAAATCTGTTCTAGCATTACACCTTTAAGAAAGATCAAAGGTAGGCAGCAAGGGAAGGAGGCAGACATTGACTTCCACTAATTGAAGCAAGCTGAAGCCTCCAGCACCTTCTGGGTCCTCCAAAGTTTCCCTCTCTACCTCAGCATTTCCTCTGCCCTCCCGTGTGGCCTCCCTGCCCCAGCCCTTGCAAAAGCGAGTGCATCCAGATGACTGACATAACAGAGGTGCCTTTTATAGCTGCTTGTGTACAGTAGAAGGAATAAAACCATCTCAAATCTCAGTACAATCACAGGCAGAAACTCGCTGAAGTTTCTTCATTGTTTAATTTCTGTGCCTCATTTTTTCCATCTTTAAGAAAGGACATCAAAGAACATTGAGGTTTAGGAGCTGTTAACAACATACCAGTATCAGTGAACCACTGCATGCAGCGCATCCCAGTAACAAAACTCATCAAACAAAGCTGTGCGGGGAAAAACTAGTTTCTCAGCATAGCTGTATGTGCAGCAAGGGTTTTTGCCAATCTCCCCATACCCCAGACCAACCTAATTAAGCTGCTGGAACCTGTAGTGTAAAGATAACCATGGCATCCCACGTGGGGCTTTGTAATAACTTGACTCTGACTCAAACGTGATAATGCTGAGAACATCATGGATTCTGCACTCAGCTAAACAACTGTACTTGGATATCTCTCTTCTTACCATTTACCTTCTCCAGTGTCTCTGCTTCTTTCTCTCATGCATCTGTGCTTTGATTATAAGCTCTCAGGGTAACTCCTGGGAGGTACTGCCTTCCCCAGAGAGGCTTCAGGTCAGGGTCTGCACTAGCCTCTACGACGACTACAATTTCCATCCACTCATCCCACTGCACTTGTGTATTAGTAAAGAAGAGGATTCCTTGTAAATGCCTTCAAGGGTCAAACACAACATGCTTTTGATGCTTAATAAAGTTTGGAAATCAAAAGCACTATGCAAATGTTGTTCTTATTATCAGGTAGGTGTGCTCTGGTTTTCCTCCAGGAGAGCTCAGCTGCTGAAAGAGGCTGGTATTAGAAGCAGGGCTTAGATGTTCGGCATTGAGCTTTGCAAGGAGAAGACTGACATAAGAGCTTGGCACACAGCAATGAAAGAGGATGCAATCTGATTTGGCAAATTAGCCCCTGGGATGATGCAGTTGCCATATGTACCTAGGTGCCAAATTTCAAATGGAGCAGAGTGACCTGACCCTGACCTTTGGCTCAGAGCGCTAAATTCCCTCTCCAGGGAGCCTCTCTAGCCTGAAGCGTGTTTCAAAGCTGTGAAGAGAATAAACGTATTCACCTGGGGGATATTTACAGCAGAACATTTGTTTTCACTTATGCTGAAATCTAAGGAGAGTTTTGGTAGAGTCCCTGCATGTCATTCATTCCAACAACAGGTTTTGCAACTCTTCTTATGCAGGTGTCTGAGGCCTTTGCAAATCTCTCTGGCTGACCACAAGCATCTGATGAACTCTGCTTTCTAGCCAGTCACTTGCCCAACCTGGGATTTTTCAAACAAAAGCAAACACGATCTTCTTTCTGTGCTTACCAAAGACACTATGGAGACAAGGAGGCTGCCACTTAAAAACAAACTTGCCACTTCTAATACATATACTCAAGGAGTTTATAAGTGCTACTGTAAATAACTTAACTCACACTTTCCAGAAGCTGAATGAAGTGTTTTGGTTTGGTTTTTTTTTTAGTCCTCACATTACAAATTAGCAGTTAGCTTGCTAATTAAAAACAATTGCTTAATAGGTAATCCAACAGGTTAGACAGAAGAGTGAACTTAACTAGAGGCAACAGTCTGAGCTTTCTGAGATTCAGGCTTGTATTACAATACTCAAAATACAGAAAGCGTAAAGAAAGGTAAGAGAAGGCAAGTAAAGGTTCAAAGATAAGGCAGACTAGGTAAAATAGTTCCATAACACAAAACAGTTTTAGGTCTTTATAGCCCACTTCAGTACTGAAATGCCACTTAGGCTCAATGGCAACTTTCATGTAGATACGCTTTCACTTGGCTTTCGTCTTTATCATTTTAGTTGACTCCCCTTAACTTTTCTGAGTACCCTGCTACAGACACAAACCTGGAGAGATACACATACATACACACACACACACACACACACTTTCTTCTGATTCAAGCTGTGCTTAAAAGAGATTGTAGAAGTATTCAGAGAAAAGTTTAGAGAATAACTGAATGCAGCACTACGGGCCATGCAGTATAGGTAAGACAGGCTTCCATTTAGTCAGCTAGCAGAAATACATCTTTATTTTAAGGAACTGAGTAACTTCTGAAATGCATCATTTGTTTAAATTACAAGAAATAAAGGTTTACAACCAGGGATGAGCTTGCCCAACCTTGTTAACAAAAAACAATGGTTTGTATGATCTGCAGAACCTGATCTCTGAAAGGCTGATACATTCCTAAAAGCAGCGGCAAAAGTGGAGGGAAGGCTTTGCTAAACTGTGTTTCTATCCAAGTTTCACATAGAGAACATCTGTTTGCACCCTAAAACATACACAGGCATTTGATAAACACTTTCTTTCTTCTCACTTTAGGAGGCTCTTTGGCTCATGCAGAATTTAACACTACTTTTTATATAGTCTCACTCATTTCAAGTGCCATACAGCCAGGCATGAAAAAATAAATGCTGAAGGATGTAAAGCAAAGCATTTTTTATAATGTGAGGAAAAATACTTAGGGCTGTCCACACAACCTTAATTTAGCTCTCCCTTTGCATGCATGCTTCAGTTGTATAGTAAAACCTTTTTTGCTTTCAAAATCTGTCTCCCCTCTTTCCTCAGCCACCTACAGCAATCCCATTGCAGACTCTGGCTCCTCTGTCACCACATCAGGCCCACACTTCCATCCCGCAGCACCTGCTATCTTCCTCCACACTGCTGCATGCCAACAGGAAAAGCTGTAAGTGTAAATGGGACGTGCTTGTGCCATCTACCACCTTCTCTGCTCCAGAACTTTGCTGGCAGCAAGAAGGAGAAATAAGTGGAAAAGCACCCTGTGCTGAAGTGTTTCAGCTTAAAATAATTCAAATAATTAATTGTGAAGAAGTTACTCAACATGGAAATTCATGGTGATGAAGTCTGGTGTGATTATAAGCACAAGAAAGCAGAGCCTCGTGGTATAAACTATAGGACAACCTAAACATCTGGCTTTCCTTCCTGCCTTGTTTACAAGAGGGTGGGAAAGACCTCTGTTTGGTGACTTTGAGAAGAATGAAGAGAACGTGTCTCTCAAGCTCTTCCCAAATAAACAAGGATATTTTGTGTATCCAGGATGACAGTAAAGCTTGTCAGAGAGAAGCTTCTAGCAGAGTATAAAGTCAGTTGCACATAGCAGAGTGCAACTGAGTGCAGAGTGCTGTTTCAAGGGAAAAAATTGTTCTGAGATTGGACAAGATTTTCCATATTCATCTCTCCTTTACAAAAGAGCCCTGAACTTTACACTTACAAAACCACACAGACAGACAAGTGTCTTTTGCCCTGCCTTGGCAGCTTCAGAAGAACACTAGGAATAAATCATAGGAACAAACAAAATACTCATAAAACCCCCTTGCTGCATGACACAGACCAGACCACAGAATGCGCCGAAACACTGATTCATGAATCCACTATTGTAAATATCATTTCCCAACACCTCCCCATTCTGACCAGCAGGCTAAAGCAGCAATTAAAGAAGTGGGAGTGTTCTGCAAGCTTTCCTTGTCTGTAAGAGACCCACATCCAGCTATTTCTTAGGTAATTCAATTACTCTGATGTGACCTTACTCCATGCATTTGTGTCTAGTCAGACTGCAGGGATAGGCTATCAACCAGGGTGGTTTTCCTAAGACGCAAACCTCTGCTCCACTAATAACAAGTTATTACAAAACACAGCTACTGCACAAAACATTGCACCTCCTTTGCATCTTCCTTTCTCTCATCGTTTTCCAGTTGTTTGGAAAGCAATTACAAGCCCAACTGCAAAGGAGAACAGGTTGAGACCAGTCTCCCACACCCACTTCTTGCACTGTGTTTTCTTCCAGGCCTCCCCTCACACCTGGGAGGAACTTCCCATTAACATCTACAGAGATGCCTCATTAACCTCCTCAAAATTTATGGCAATGCTGCTGACAGCAGTTCAGCCTCTTGGGTATGCTGAGGCCACTGCTTACCATGTCGGCTTATAGAGCACATACACCATCTCTCTTGCTTTCTCCCAGGAAAAGCAGGGACTTGATGAAGTATGTAGGCTAGTGTGGATAAGGTTGTTGGCCAGAGCTCCTGGGGGCATTGATATTTTAAATAATCCAGGAGTGATTTCCAGCATCACCCAACAGAGCTTTCATTGGAAACCAATGATGAAGCAGCAAGGCTGACATGAAAGCACATAAGTCACAGCCTCTTCTGCAACAAGGGTTTACAAATCTCTTGCAAATAGAGCCATGGAAAAAAAAAAAAAAGAACTTTGATTCCTAAGATAATATGTGATGTAAATCCCAGTTTATACTTCATTTGAAACAGGCTCTTTCAAGAGTGCCGGGCTGTTGCTTCGAAGTATAGCAAGGGAGGACTCTGGCCTGTATCCATTGACCTCTGATGACAGAGATTAGATAACAAGCAAATGGAAGAGCCTTCGGCAGTGGTATTGTGTGCTGAGAGATATAATAAAGAACATGTATCATGCAATACTCAGCATATAAAATTCCCTGGAGAAATTACCCAGGGAGAAAAAAATGCTTTGGTATGCCCCTATTTTTTACACCAATTCTCCTGACTTTTTTGAAGTAAAGAGTATTTTCCAGTGACTTCTTGCTCTGAAAAATGCTACAGCCTCTGCAGACTCTCAAAGAAACTCCTTATCCCTCATGCACAAGGGTCAATTCTAAACACCCCTTATTTTCTTCTCTTCAATGTTTTTCACACTCTGCTTTGACATGAAGTGTCTGATAAAATGCAACTCAAAAGCTGGGGCACAGGAGAGGAAGGCATGCAGGTGTGAGAGTGGGCACACCTATGGCCATGTGAAAACTATAAATAAAATCAGAATTAGTATGGGAGTTTTGAAATGCAAAGGTTCAGAGGCCAAACTTCTCCTTAAAACAATCAGCTTTTATAATTTTTGGGGCAGAGGTGTGCAACACAACAAAGAAAATTTGTGTAGGAGACAAAATTTTGAGGGACGGATAGTTCATTACTCTGTGCTTCCCAAAACACTTCGGACCTTTCTGGTGCAACTTAAGTAACCAGGTAACCCCTGCTGCTTTATACCCAAAATGAGTCTGCAAACCAGGAAGTTGTGCTGTGTTAGTGAGAAATAGGTAGCCAAGGCAGGGTCCACTTCAAAGAGATACAGTTCTCTGTGCAAAATGCAAAGCTGTGCAAAATCTAAGAGGCTTACTTCATTAGCTGACGCTTTTGACTAGACATAGATACAGGAAACGTTTTTGTCATGCTTGTGATCAAATCTGCCTGGTTTTACATTCCTTTCTTCTAATTGAACACAAATAAGACTACACCTTTGGTCTTGGGATTATTTCTAGCTGTGTAACTTTACACCTTTCACCTTGCTGCGTTTTAATGTCTCGCCTCCAACCTCGCCCAGGTCAAAGATGTGTATAAACCTCTGCCCAAGAGAAAGCCCTTTCCAGGCAGCTTCTACAGAAGCAGAAAAAATACTGTCTACCTCCCCCTGTGACTGGGTGCTGGACGTCATCCAAGCCACATGCACCAGTCAAGTACAGAGTCCAAAGCAATTCTCCCCGCTGCGTGTCTCCTTCACCTTGCACAGGCAGAGGCAACAGCTACAAGTAATGGTTCTTTCCTGCACAAAGCTTTACCAAGCCCTGGAAACATCACAGCTGACTTTGTGGAGCAGCTGATCTGCACAGGAATCCCAGTAATCAAATCATGGCGGTGGCTTCAGCACTATTCCCTCACTAGTGCACAAAAGGCCACCGGGCAAGGATTACCTAGGACGATTTAATTATGTGTGAAAACAGCTGTGAAGCTTTATGGGGTTTTAAAAGGGGGAAAGGAGAAGGAATTAGACACGGCATGAGGTGGCCAGAGATGGCCTGTGATGGTAAGGAAACACACCACCGTATACACAAGCTAAATATTAAGAACTGATATGTACAAATCTGTGTTTTCTCAATGGGTTTGATTTACATGACTTGTCACCTGCAATGGAGTCAGGGAGGCCTGCTGTATCTCTGATGCTCCTAGTGCCTTGAGAGATGACCACTCATTTCCTTCACCTATCTCTGTATAAAACAAAAAGGCTACTTTGCCACTATCCTGTGCTTCGGTGTTAAAAACCCATGGTGGCCTAAGGGAAAGTGAGCTGTCTTCTTGTTTTCACTAATTGAAATCTTGTTCACATTTAGATTAAAGAGAGTTTATCACTGTCTTTGAACAGGCCAGGGTTTCACCCATGAGAACATGGTATCTGGAGAACAGAAGGTAGTGAAGTCCATGGAAAAACTAAATATTATCCTTTAAACCACCTTGTCTGAGCTATTTTGCCCTCCTTGATTCCATTAAAAGGTCTTCGTGCCTTGCAGAATATCTGTAGAGGAAAACAAACCACCATAGAGAATACTTCACTTGGTATTAACTTTCATAAGGCACGATGAGAGCTCATCAATGCCGTCTGTAAGCTGGTTGATTTAAGGACTCCAGCAAACACGTCTCACACAGCAATTACAATACATGTGGCATTTGTTTGTTTTTGTTTTTATTTCAATTTTATTTCTGGATTCTACTTTGCTTTGTAAGTTGCTTCTCTTGCACGACAAGCAACATAAAATTATTCATGCACTGCCTTTTTTGTTTTAAGTTGACATTTTGCCCAAGCTTAGGACTATAAGATGCTTACTAGAGCCATCCTCCTAGCTTCAGTGAGGTCCTGTCTTTTAAAAACGAGTATAAACTAAACTAAATACACATAAAACAAGACACACATTTAGTGACATGAGCCACCATTCCCCCTCGACATGTGTGCGTGCATTTTCTCTATCTAAGCACAATGGTGTTTCCAACCTGAAAACAATGCATTCAAGGAAAAAAAAATATGGGTTTGTATGATGACATTTCCAATGGAGCCTGGAGGACTTTGGTATCCCCAGACTATAAAGAAAGTCCAGAGAACAGAATGCTTAACATCTCCAGCCCCCTTTGAATTCCCAGCCTTACTGAACCAAGAATAAAGAAAGCCTGGCCCATAAGCAGGAATTCACTAATTAAAGAGAAATGGGGCTTATTTGTCTTGGTTTCTGAAGTCACAGCTCTCCACTTCTGAAAACACAAGTTTCTCACCAGTTCTTTTCCGCCCTAGGGCTGTGACCTAAGCAGCTTAAATGATACACAGATTTTGGTCGAAATCTGCTCCTTATTTAAATGGACTTCAAATGTGCAAGCAATTATTGAATGGGTCTCGTTTATTGAATAAAAGTATTTAGGCATTATGTTTACCAAGGCCTAGAAACATTAAAATCTAGTGAAAAACAATTATTTTTACAGAATACATCTGCAAGCAATATGAAGTCATTTTGTTTTTCTAAATTTCTCCGTAATAGACTTATTGTTGATGTGGAAAATGTTCACATTGCAGCAGTGAATTATTTTGAAATGCCAAACTTAATAAAGGAGAAATTATTCCAAATAATATCACAACCCTTAAGGATAAAGGAAAAAGCCAAAATACCAGTGGTTTCCTGACTAGTCAATCCTCTTCAGATTGGCAGACCTCTTCAGACTAATCAGGAAGAGTTAGACAAATAGTTACTTTATTATGGAGGCTGTCAAATAAATCAGAATCTGGCGAGCAACTGTTCCTGAGCCCTGAAGCCTGGCTGGCTTCTTTTCCTGTAAAACCAAGGCAGTTACAACAGATCCACGTATGTGTGTGTTTGTCTGCAGAGCAACGTGTAGGCTTCAGGCCTCTAAACAAAACTTCTTCCAAATTTGGGCCAGCATTTTTCTTGGCTTCCCCAGGTTTTGTTGTGGAACATGGCTGAGAGAAGAAATGTTTTCTAACCAATTAATTCAAGTCACTGCTGTTATTTTTAATGGAGAGCTCTGAAGCTCAGCTCACAAAGGATAATGAGAAAATAATGTTTTAAACAACATCATCACAGGAATTAGGCCATGGACTTGAACTACATTATCTGATTCTTGCTGCAGAATTACTTTGCCTCTAAAATGTTTGCTCTTTACAGTGGCACGATGAATGGGAATTTTGCCTAAGGTACAAGCCTGAGACACAGCCACAACTGAAGGTCACAGAACAGCGAGTTTCAGCAATCAGCCACAAGAAATGGTTGCCTGTGCTTCTACAACCCAGACTTCAAACACACTCCTAATGCCAGGCTTTGTACGTTGGGGAATGAGTGAAAACTGAGGTCTTGTTTTAGCAAGGCACCATGGCACATTTAATCTGCTGTCCCATAGCACTTCAGCATATTTAAACTGATGCAGAGGAGACTTAGGTACATAATCAGACTTTAGCATGACTCAGTCATTCTGCTGTAAGAGAGGTAAGTAACAACATCACCTTTTGCACCTCCATGCAATCCATTTTGTGTTGTTTATCTGCATTGAACAGTATTGATTTGAAAGGCAACCACAGGGCAGAGGGAAGGCAAAAGAAGAAAGGCCAGGAGGGACAAGGAAATTTTGAAATTAACACTCAGAACAGGACTAATGAACACTAGGGCTTACAGTCTTGTTTGAAATGTTTTCAGATACAGCTATTATACAGAAGATATTCACCAGAAGAACAGCTAAGAACTGTAGTTGAAAACTGTAAGACTGCTCAGGCAAGAACTGTACTTAGGTCTGCCTCCTTTACATCCCCAGCAATGCAAACTGGCAGCACTGACAAATCAATTCAACACCACTGATGTTAAGATGGAATATAATAACTTTTGAAGCTAATAAGATGGCTTAAAATCATCATTTTTCTTTGCACTGCACCATATTAAAAGCAAACAGTGCAGATGAATTTGCCCCTCCTTCCAGATGAAAGTGGTAGCTAGTGTAGTGCTATTCTTAATATGAATTAACTTTTAATATGCTTCAGTTCTAATTGACTTTACAGTGCTACTAAAAATAACTATTCATCTAGCTGGCAGGCACGTTTCTCCCCTTTCCCTTGTCTCCAAGTGGACAAGGAACACTCAAGCACCTTGGTGCACGTGGCATCAGCCCTTTTCTCAGCCAGAGCTGTTTTCTACTTAGCTGTGCCACTTTTTGCTTCATAAGTGCAATGGTGAACAACTGTCCACAGCCAGTAGCAGAGCTCTGATTACTGAGATTTGTCTCCTGTCATTTATTTGATGCAAAACCCACCCCCATAAATTTAGCTATCTGTAGCCTATGTTGCCAATGTGTTGAGTCCCTCACTACAAGAAAGACAGTGAGGTGCTGGAACGTGTCCAAAGAAGGGCAATGAAGCTGCTGAAGGGTCTAGAGAATCAGTCCTAAGAGGAGTGGCTGAGGGACCTGGGGGTGTTTAGCCTGGAGAAGATGAGGCTGAGGGGACACATTCTCACTCCTTACAGCTACCAGTAAGGAGATTGGTCTCTTCACCCAAGCTACACACAGGACAAGAGCAAATGGCCTCAAGTTGACCCAAGGGACATTTAGACTGGATATTAGGAAAAATGTCTTCACAATGCTCATGATTTCTGTGTATTATTTGTACTTCAGGAGTGACCATCTGCCTTAATTATAAAATGTAACATCTGCAGTAAATCCAAACTACCACTAAATGCTCACGATCCTCTGTATAACATTTGCAGTCTTTGTGGGGAAGAACCTCAGATTACTCCTTGTAGGCAGTCTATCTCATGCAGAAAAACAGCAATGAGAGATTGCCAGTTCACAGCCCAGCAGCATGGGCAAAGTAGACCAAGTGCAAGTGATGCCACCAGACAAAACCAGAGGGATGGGAAAAGGTAGCATGGTGCAGGATCTTGAAAAAGAGGGCAAGAAACTCACATGTCACCAAAAAAAGAGGGACTAAAAATACAGGGACAAGAGGAAGACCTTTTTGTTGGGATCTACAATGTCGTTTTAGGTGGACAAGATCAATAACCACGACACAAGAAATTTTACTTTCTTCCACTTCACCTTCTGTGGGCAGGGTGAGGTTATCCAAAGATTTAAAGTGGGAAAAAGTGACTGCAGTCACTGAGTGACCAAGATCTGAGTGTCCATAATACATAGTGACACATATAACACATATTGGTCACTTCAGCCACCTTTGTGGCAATTAACAAGAAGAATGGACACTTCAAAATCTTTGTCAGTTATCAAAGGTTGCTCTACACTTTTATCCTCGCTCACTTTATATGTGAATGGAATCCCTTTCAATTTTAGGCTAATGTTCTTTTATATTTATAATATTCAGGATAGCTACACATGCTTGATTACCTTTAAAACACTTATCACTATTCCATTTAAAAATAAATGAATCCCATTTAAAAGTGACTTGTCCCCATCTTCTAGTATTTATGGACAAGGACATATGGGGCTGATTTCTCTCATTATTAAGTAGCATGTCTGAGGCTTAAATCATTTAAATTATTCATTGACAGCAATTGGGCTACTCATGCAAACTCACACTTACATAAGGAGTCCCAGCGACAGTACCAGCCAAATGGATGAAGATGGCTGAATACATTTTGGGATGCACTGAGAATCCACAGACACTGCTAACTCTGATTAGGCTGAGGAGTGCTTTTGAAAATCAGTCCTCATCTCACTAATAAATATAATTTAATGGGAACTTTCAACATGGTTATTCTGAATGCCCTTTTCTCCAAAGGTTACCCATCTGAGGTTCTGAGTGGTGATCGCTAGTAGCTGAAGGAATGTGAGTGATTGTTCACTAATAAGCATCACAAAACCTTGGCCTGCTGCAAGACACTTCCAGAGCACCGGGTTAAGTGGGACTTTCCTTTTCAATGTGGGTTCAGGGTGTTCCTGACAGTGGCCAAACAGAACCTGAGCTGTGCAAGCTTTCATGAAGCTAACTCTAAGCAAATTAAGAAAAGCATCTCCAAGCACATATCACTCATCTCTGGTATTAATACATTGAAATCTGAGACAGGAGATGGATAAATCAACTTGCACTGTTGAGTTTGGACTGCGATAGTCCAAATGACAAAAGCTGTAAACATCTAACACTCTGCTATAAAGACCATCACAGACTACTCTGCTCTCTAACCACCTCACTGGTGGAAGACCCTGAGCCAACTGTTAGCGTGGCCCCAACCAGTGGAGTCAAAGTGAGACAACAGGAATCATCCTTCATGGAAAAGAAAAATTATGGTTATTCTTTGTGACGCTTCATTTTTAATTAAAAAGACATGTTTCTTGCTCTCCTCAGAATGAGTCCAAGGAACATTTGTAATCATTATATTGTCCTATTGCAGCCAATTTCATTGTTATGTGCCAAATAACTGTTTTTCTGCACAACTTAATCATTATCAAGGTAACAGCAGACAGCACCACCAACATCTAGCAGTTACAATGCATTTTAGGAAAACACAGTCTAGCTCTTGAAAGAGGAAACTTTCATATTTCAGCTAGATCTCCCTTCCCTGCCCAGTCCCAACTCTGCATCCCAGCACATACCAGACTTTGTCCCCATTATGTGATCTTGACAGTAAAGACCTTATTTTGTTTCTTTTTCCCCCAAGAAAGGCAAAAAGGTTAGTAAGTCTATAAAGTCTCAGTTCTTAAGGCTGTTAATATTTCACATTGCTAGGAGGGAAAGGAATTAAAAGTGCCAGTAGCTATCCAGATAGATTTAAAAATCCCCTTCCCTCCCCCTTCTCTCTGCCTCCCTCAGCTTCAGAGGATATTTTCCCCGCAAATTGGTTTTAAATTAAGGAAGGTGATGAAGGCAATGTGCCGTCTCAGCATTTTCCCAGGTGCACTTAATCTAATTTCATTAAGGAGATCAGGACAGATGATCGCTACAGTCGAAACATTAAGTCTGTCCATTTTTGTATAAAAAACCATTAAGTCTGTCAAAGTGTCGGCGGGTGGGCTGTTTATTATTGGAGATGAAGGCGCGCTTTGCTTCCCCAATAAACTGTCAGGAGTAGTAAACCACAAATGAAGTCAGCTGCTGCCAAAGATCTAGGCAAAGATCCCCGACTAATTTTGACACAGGTGTGGCAAAGGCCAAAGAAATAAAGGCCATAAGTCTGTTTGTACGCTTTGGAAATTAAGCTTTTTGTGTGTATTTGAGATATTTGCATCTGACTGATGAGAGAGTGGAAAACTGGGTATCAGTCAGCTGTCAGAGATTGAGACAGAGTTTACCTTTGCTTTAACCCGCACTCATCCTGCCAAGGCCAACCACCTTGTATTAGGCAGACAAGAATTCATAAAAGCTTCATTCAAGCCACTGCTCTGTCTTGAACTTATGCACAGCTTTGACTAATATGCAAAATCCCATTCCTCAGATAATTGTAGAAGTATCATACAAAATGAGAGAAAAGCCACCAAAATGCAGAAACTATGGCAGATCATTTAAAAGCCAAGAAAGAAATCAAGTGAAACTTTCAGACTGAATTTTCAGGCACTACAAAATCAAATGTTGGCCATTTGCTAAGGAGAACATATCAAGAAAAATGCAGCTAGGTGGAAGTTGGTATTAAAGACCATCAAGAACTGTTAAAAAGTATAAAATACTGACTGGAATGATATGATCTTTACAGCACATACAGAGAAATTAATACTCACTAATAGGGCATAAGGAGTAATATTCTAGCTGGAGTTTCACGACAAGGGAAAACTACCATGTTTGCAGGTAATAACGGACATCTGTACTACTTTGAGCATCAAAGGTGGGCAGAGCAGAGAAAGGTTCATTTTCCCATCCCAAGTGCAATGAGGGGAGGAACAGAACTTGCTCCACTGGCAGAGGCCTCCATGGCACTGTTGGAATTAGGAAGGAGAGAGAGAAAGCCAGCCTACACTATGAAAATTGACTGGCTTACCCCTGGGTAGACCTGGCCCTGAGGGCTTACAGGTGAATAACAGACACAGTCTTTTCCTTACCATCTGGAAAGAACTGTGTGGAGCTGGTGTGTCTACTGCAGCCAGCACTAGAACTAAAGGGTGACCCTGCAGGGAGCTGAGGGAGGCTTATTTACACAAACTTATTTCAGTCTCTCTTGCTTTGAGTTTTGCGTTTTTGAAAAGTACCTCGCTCTGGTTTGTGTTTGTTGAAAGCCAGGACTCTCTGGGGACTCCTGCCCCTGAGGGCATGCAGCAAAGGCTGGGCAGCACCAGCTGCCTCAGGGTGCCATGGCAAGTCTCTTACTGGTTTTGCAGACAAAAACAACCGTTGATAAGTAGCTGATGAGTGAAAACAGTAGCTGATAAGTATTAGGAAACTCACCTAGGCAAAATAATAGCCATTTCAATCATGATGCTTTAGGTGAGGGTGAATTCCCAAGCAACGTCAGGGAGACATTACTTCTAGTCTTTACTACTGATCCACATGTTGTTGCTGCCTCTTATGATCTGGAAAACTGTACAGAAACCTAGTTTGGATTTTATTACAAATTGGACCCAGAAGCAAGGATCATTGGAATGCTACAAACCCCAGAGCTGCCTCCTGGCCCGTCCTTGAGCTGTATCCTTTACACCTGTGTAGGACACACTGTGCTGCATACTATGCTCTTCTGTATCATTTAATCTAGCAAAACAGTAATGAGAAACTTTGCAAGCCAAATGAGAGCCTGCAGTGGCAGCTCTGGAATATGCATCCTCCAAAATTCTCATCTTGGCATTTTTACGGTTTATTAAATAATTCAGTTTAATTAATCAACCTGCCTAACTGAATTGCCAACTCCCCTCGCCTGCCTACTATGTTATGTTCTATCTGGTCACCTTCCAAGGAGTTACTAACATTGCACAGGTAGCTCTTTGGATTTATGGCTGCATTGTAATGGTGCTTCTTGATGTGGGCAGACAATTGAGTGAACTGTACAAGATTGCTCTCTTCCCTGTTCCCTCAGATCTTACAACTTTCTTCACAAGGCCCCTGGTAAGAGAAGGAAATGCTCATGGATGGAGAACTGGAATAGGGAGATGTTAAACAATAGAGAAAGCAGAGAGCTAAGGACATACTGACTGCCAGCGACAGAACTGGTATTATCCTGTCTTGCCCAAGAGCTCTCCATAAGATCTCTTCAGTCCTTTTATGTGAGTCGATGATGGATTTTTGTTAGCAAACTCGAAGGCTCTTCTCATTGTTTGCTCTGAAACATTTTTTTCCCCTACATTTTCAAGAATGAATATGGACACCACAGATTGTGATGATTCAGTCTGTTACATACAGACTAATGTACTTAAAATTTGAGGTTTTGTCTGGATAAAAGAAAAACACAAAATCTCAGTAGGAGGGGAGAACATTGGTGCTGCAGCTGTGAGCCTGTTTAATTTTTTCAGTTGCATTCTGGCTTAATTTAAATACAAAGGTCAAGAAGGGCCATTATTACTAATACGTTTTACTGCAGTTGTAGACCCTCTTGTTAAGAAGAACAAGTTGGAGGGCTCCTTTCCCTCTGGAAGGGCTTACAGGGCCTAATTCAATTGCCCCAAGTCTCAGTGGGAACCTTAGTGGCTGCACCATACACATGATGGGTGGAATGATGGCAGCTGAGGGGTCATGTCAAGGCTCCTGCACAGCAAAGAGCAATTGAGTGAACTGGACATGCAGTGGGCTTGCAGGATGTTATCTTGCTGGTAAATCTGTTCATGGAAAACAATAAAATAAATGCACTGGGTGATGAATTTTTGTCTTCCTGTACTGGCAACATTATGTTTGCCTGCTCACAGCACCCAAATCTTTCAAGGACTACAAGGTTATTTTAAATTCAATATTTTCATGTTGTTTAAAAAGTAGATCTGTTTTTAATAACAACAAACAGCTTGCCTGTCAAAGAGAGATTCTTCCATTAAGAGAACTAACCACCTTCAGCCAGTTATTATTATATGTGAGTCAGGTTTCTCACTGGTTTTCATTCCAGATCACTGGGTTTTCAATCTGTAAGAATTAAACCTTAGAAGAAACACTGATTCTACGAGCATATGTGTATGCACATATATGTATGCTAAGCCTGCAACTGCATTCAGCATTGCTGCCTGTAAGGAAGTGGATACTATGGTAGAAGGACCACTTAGATACTGTCTGAAAATCCAGTTGGGAAGTAAACAGCTAATGGAGACTTCTTGTTATTAGTCACAGCTGAAAGCTATCATAGAGTGAAGTGTAGTACTAACAGAAGTGCAAATATTGCCATGTGAAAGCCCTCAGTTGAATTCCATGTTTGATCTCTCCTTTCTGCAAACAGTAAGAACTGGGATTGCTGGAAATGCACCAAGTTCAATTTCTCAGAGAAAAGGGCAACCTAATAATGGACAAAACCAGTTTGGGGACCTTAGCCTGGGTAGGTTTCAAAAATAGCAATTAACAGACTTCCAGCCTCATGGAAACAACAGACTTTTCAGATGGAAACTGCTTTTTCCATTGCTAGATAAAAGGTGAGAAGCAGGGGGAGAGAAGCCTCTAGCAACAGTGCCACCAATAATAGCCACCACAGCCTCCAAATGAGTGGCACTGAGGGGTCCAGGGACTGAGGCTTATTCCAGCTCCATGAGATAATACACTGGTGTTGTACTGGTGCACTGACCAATGAGGCCCCAAGAGCAGGAGTAGAAAGATGCATCGAAACACAAATTGGATGGATGTAGGATCTTTGGAACAGACACTGTGCAGTTTGGCTTCCTCTCCCTCACTGAACTGCACCTCAACTTCCAAAGCCTTTCACAACCCCCTTCCTTAGATCTCAGCTTGTGTGACCACCAGCTACCTGACACAGCTCTTCGGTCCCTGGGCTTCAGCAGCTCCTGTCTGCTCTGCTCCTGCCTCTCTAACTGCTGTTGTAATTCTGAATGCTGTAAAGACCATTTTCCCTAATTTTTTTCATCTGGTGTCACAGGGTTTCATCTTATTTCTGGGTAATCTCTTACACAAACACACATACAGAGTGATCACTTCTACTAGAGACACTCCTAGATCTCTCTTCATTATTACATCTCTTTCTTCTGCTGCCTAAACTATAATTTTTCCTGTGGCTTTGTAGACACCCTTTCAAGGTCAACACAGCTGAAGCAGAAGTGATAATTTCATTCCCCAGATCTTCCACACAGTTTACTCTCCTCATTGCTTCCACTCCTACTAATTCCACCTCTCACTCAAGCTCATACTTCTCAGCACTCTGACTCACATCACTCCCTACATCTTGACATCTGACCTATGTTTAAGTCCTGTATATCCTTTTTCTCTATAACATAATAAGCATTCTCTCTTCATTCACACAACTAAATTCTTGATCAAGCTCTCACTACTTCACTTTCTATTTACCATTTTATCCTTTCCTCTGGTGATGTGAGATGTAACTCTGTCCTTGTGCCAAGGAAAAAGCTGCCACATGATCATTTTCCTAGTCTGGGGCTTTGCTCCCTACACAGCTTCCCACTTCCCAAGTTGCAAACTACCACTCTTCATGTTTTGACTCTTTCACAGCTTCCCTCTTCTTCCCAACAGTGACACTCGGTATCAGTGTAAACTTTCAGCTCTCCCTCGTCTCACTTGGTCACCCTCTCATTAAACTTTCAAAGAAGTACCTCCCTACTACCTATCACTCTGTCTTTCACTACAGAGAATAACTTCTCATTCACTCCCCATACCCGATCTTCCCTCTCAAATGCCTCTTAAAACCTTCACCCTTTACTTTAAAACCTACAAACCCAAAGCTGGACAAGAAGGTGGCTGCTGACATCCTGTAACAGTGCTGCTATTAACAGTGACCCCCAGTTATCTCTTTGCTCTTCATCTCATCCTTAAGCCAGGAGCTGTTCCACATCTCCACAGCTCATAGCAGGGTGGGAAGACAGCTTGTAGTGGAGCAATCTCAGCATTACTGCATTGCTCCTCTCTCATGGATCAGGTGCTAAATCGTAGCTGCTCATGTGCTGCTGCGTGCTTCAGGCACCTTCCGGGGCTCAGAAACACACCAGCGTGGCCAGGCTGAAGTCACAGCACTGCAAGCAGGGCCTAATAAACTCACTGTGCTGTGGCAGCAAGTAGGGTGAAAGCACTGCTTTAAAAACTTGACTTCAAAACTTTGCTTCCATCTTGGATGTAGCTTTACTTGCCTCCAAGGTTGCTAGCTAACACACAAACAGAAACTACAGAGCAAATATATGGTAAATACTGATTCGACTTAGATATAGAGTGTCATTTTTTGTACATCTTACTTAACACCACATTAAATGAAGGAATGTCTGATATCTAACCCCTGATTTGGAGAGCTCGCTTACACTGCAGGGCCATGTAATTAAGCTGACAACCCACAATTTTGCACAATTTCATAGCAGACAGAAGTCCAAGACTGAAAGAACACGAACACCGAATTACTTTTAAAGAAAGAAACTGGCTCTTCTTTTTTTTTTTAAAAAAAAGCAATCTTGAACACTGTTATTAAAATAAGAGAGCAACATTTTGGAGTAACGAGCAGAGATTACTCATTCCCTTGTTTTACACAAGTTGACTTTTGGCTTTCTGCAGAACACCATTTAACAGAGCACATTACCAAGCTGCTAGCCACTTTTCACAGTGATGCTAAAGCAGGTAAGAGACAATAAGTGGAACTGTTGATGGTTTATATTACTCTATTATGTTAATGTTCACTAAAGTATGCCATAAGCTCTCTCATTACATGTGTATAAACCAATTCTCTGTGGTGTTATTCCTGTGCTAAATGCTATAACTACATAAATCTTGAATTAATGGAGACTTTATAGTTCCTGAAAATGAAGGGTAATTGCTATCTGTTAATGCTGTTGTTGCTATTAAAGGAAGTATATATTTTCAGTAACAATGTTTATGGACCGTGAGCCTCACATCGCAGCTACTGCACAGTGCAGAGCCACTGTAATACGATTATCAGTCTAACTCCCTTTCTCTCCCTTCTCCCTCACAAAAAGCAGAGTTATCATTTCCACAGCTTCAACAAACTTACCCTGCAATTCTCCTAACAGTTGCAGAGTCCAAACCGATGCCCTTCAGTAAATACACAGTAAAAGAATCAAGATTTGCATTTCCATCCCTGGGAATGCATGACTTGCTAAGTTACTCGCTTGGTTAAATGGCTGGACAGCTCACTTTATTAGTCTGTGTATCTCAAACAGTTCTTCGAGAAGCGTGTGGTGACAGAATGATAGGTGTGAGAAAGTATCATCCTGCTTACTGCCTTGGAGATTTCAGCACTGATGCAGAAGTGAAAGGCTATACTTGGCCAGAGACAGTTCTCAGAAAGTAGATGGGATGGACAACTCCCCAGACTTCAGTTTCTCTTCCCCGATTATTAAAAGAAGCAGCAGCGCACTGTTTGGAAACACTCTCACAATCTGCTGAGAAACTGTACCTTCCACTAAAGTAATGGCTCCTCGACTTTGATATACTGTATGTATGAATGACTATGCTCAATTACTTTTCTCCCCTGGAGTCCTGCACAACATTGCACAAGGAAAAAAAAACTCAAACCATCAGCAGTGTGTTTATATTTTTCAATGCAGTGAGGGTAAAGCATTAATTTTACTCTAACGTCTATGTTTTAAAACATTAAAAGCTCAATAGTCCATATACCTATGAATTAAACAAATAGTGAATAATTAGTAGCATAGTACAGAGAGAGAAGTAGGAAGTGGAAAATTCAATTTTGCTTCTAGCTCTGTCACTGATTCAGTTTGTACTCATATGTGAACTTCTTTTTTTGTCTGCTTTCCTCATGAGTTATATACAGATGACAGAGATCCACTGTTTATGACTAACAAAAAGTGTTATGCAAATCAAAAGTACATCAGTAATTCCTGCCCTGCCCTTCATTAATGCCAGTGTGTGTGTGTGTGTAGGTGTACATAGAGAAAGCTGCTTCTTGCTGACCAAGCAGGAATGTTCTGTAGTGCTGTGAAATGAAGCTCACCCAAGTGTAATTTGGGAAGCCTGATGCTGGGGTAGACAGTCAAATACTCCATCTGGCTCCAATAGCCAGAAAGCATTATTAGAAGACGACAGTTTTTCAACACATGGAAGGGTGAAAAACCACTCTTCAGCGCAGTCTCTTGGGACATTCATGCCAGTATTTTTATAGCTCCTTGTTGCATCAGTCAGGTTTAGACAAATACTCAAACTTGTGTTACCAGGGGGTATAGTATGTCAAGTATCAACAGAGGGAGCCAAACTGCCCTTGTGTTCCACAATTGGAAGGCAATATTACATTTACAGTATCCCCATAAAAGGTTTGAAGCCTCTTCACTTCAACCTTGGTGAGTTTACATCCACGTGAACACATCTTTGCTGACAAGGAAAGCAACCCTACTTAATTCCAGAGACCTATTTAATAGAATCGATGTCATGTCTCATGCCTCTACAGATCAGGCAACAGAAAGATGATGATCTTGTGCTGCTTTCCTTACGAAGAAAAGAAATGTTATTATTAAGGTGGAGTCACCTTAAGAAGACAGTAGCTGGGAAATATCTGAGCCCAGAAGGTCAAATTACAGTTACAGATATGTAAAGAAATGCCATATTAATGGTAAGGAACACTGTAATAGCCTTTCATTTGCTGTAAAGGACAGTAAGTTACCAGCCAAACACAATGCAGCTTCCTCTGAAGGTAACCTCAGATCCCACATTCTGAAAGCTAATCAATGTTGTTCAGATTTCAATTTCTTCTCTACAAGGTGAAGTCAAACCTAATCTAACAAATGTCAGTCTCAGATGTAATGCTGCTAGCTGGGTCTACCAGTGTAATTTAGATAATCATTAATAGCATAGCTGTATAATAAAACTACATGTCACTTACAACTTCATCTGAGGTTTGACTGGCAGATCTTTAAACAGTTTTCTAAGTGATTGCTTTTACTTTCTTTGATTGGGCAGTCTAAGAAATTTTTAACCCTACAGTACTTGATCTTTTAGGGAATAGGTTTTCACCCTCATCACCCCTGCCACTGGTCCTGCTGCCGTGCAACCTTGTAAGAAACACAACTTGGGGAGTGGTAGTGGTGATTTCAGGGAGTGACTTTATACTGAAATAGAATAGGTACAGTATCCTTCGTTCAACACATATGACTTAAATGTTTCTCTTCAATCAAGCCTTCATCTCAAAACACAGCTTTTACCATATGCCAGGGATATTTAAGGAGTCTCTGATGGGATTGTTTAAAGATGAAGTTGAAGAAACCTTAATGCTTCCCAAGCTCTAACAATATTTTAAAAAGACTTCACCTCAAGAAGCTTTTAGTGCAGTCTCTTGTACTCATGGTAACTTCTAGCGCATGGCTGCAGCCAAGGATGCTGCCAAGGAGACAGGGCTATCTGAAGTCAGCCTTTACTTTTGTAACGCTGATCCAGTAGAAACGTCCATGTCACAACTTCTCATGAATGAATGCAAGAGACTGGACAGCCAAAATATAATACAAATTTGATGAAGATCTAACCTGAGACTGCCAAGTCTGAGCTTAATAGATGAGAAGACAGTAAGGCGTACTCAAGTCTTTTTTGCATTTGATGCTTAAAAGCATGGTGCAACTGTTGCTATGCAGTGGGACTTCTCTGTTTTCCTTGCAAAAGCGAAACAAGAAATCTCTATCCAAAAACACACAACTACAACCTTTCAATGACCAACCTCTGTATCCAAAAGGTCAGAAAAATCATTGCTCTGTAAAAAACATGCATGCAACATGACAAAACACTCCTTGACAGTTACCACGCTGCCTTTGAGGGTAGGTACCAGTTGTCCCATCTTCTACACTGATGACAAAATTGACATCTTCAAAGGTTACCATAAATAAAATATGGGCTCCTGGCAAGTTATTGGAGGAGACTTCCTCTGAAACAGCACTAATGCTATGCCTCAGGTCTCACCAAATACTCACATAATAATCAAGAAAGATTATTATGTTAATGGGAGTTTCTTTTCTGCAAACAAAACCCAGTGAAGATCACAGAGTACCTGATCCGATATTTTTTCATTCAAATATAGATATTGCAAATTGTGACATGAAGACTGGAGGAAAAATATTATTTTCAAATTCATTCTTATTTTGACTATGAGGGAATTTCCAAGCTAGTAAAGCACATGAAAGAAGGAAATTCAGTCTTACCTTATCGTCAATATCACTCTCGCTGTCACACTGTGGATTAGAGAGAGAAAAAAAGATGTTGAGAAACACCTTTATATACAGGGATCTTTTGCATCATCCTCTTAAATCTTTAGGATAGCTGTTTATGATGTTCTCAGTTCAATGAAACACACTTTTGATGTTTGCAGTAATGCCTTTTAGATTGCTAGCATAAACCAGACAAAGCCAATTTCTCTCTTCTTACACAAAAACATGGTATACTCTTACTTGGATATGGGAAAGTGAACTTTAAACAAAAAAGACAATCAGTGATGCATTATAATAACAACTGTAACATGAATGCCACAACAAAAAGCAGGCTTTTTTATCATCCAAAATTGTGGAATACATAGTAACAGTTTTGCATTGCTTCACCTTGATAAGCACTTTGTCATCTAACAAGGAAACTGTGAAACTGGCAATCAATTTCTAATTTAATGAGTGGTATCAAGAATAGTAATTAAAATACATCATAAATTCTGCTACATTTTTTACTTTGAATGAGATCACGATCCCAGGAGGAAGTGTTTACTTAAAGAGTTTTAGAGTGTAATCTTTTACAGCCTCTGAAAATGAAATGCTCTATTTTCACAGCACAAATGATGGAAAGATAACTTGAGCACTGAACATTTCAGGACACGCACGTCTTGTTGGCTGGAGCTGAGAAAGATTTACAATTGGAACAAAAATAAATCTCTCGCTGTCTCTTATACTGACAGAAAGTGGGCAGTGTGCTTTGGAGCTTGTGTTTCGGAGCTTTTGTACCCAATGGGAATCTTCTTCAGCCAGCCACTGATGAGGATGATCTGAGTGGGATTCCATAATTGGCAGCACCCTATTGAGTTGACTGGTTCCAACAAGAGGGGACTCTGCAAGCCAGCAGTGACAAGCCATGAGTGTGGAAATGCTCCATCAGAATGCTTATGTTTTGATGTCATGAATGTAAAAGAAGGAATAGATCTGTTTGGTCATTTTGGCCAGCTCTTGCTTCTCATAGAGAGCGAGGATCTTTCCTTTCACATCCTTTTATCCTGAAGTTAAAAAGCAAAAATTTCAGCTGCTACATTTTTTGTTTTCTGCAGATTTTTGAGAGGCTATTTAATCTCTTCATCTACTTGGTAGATGAAATGACCAACAGCAAACACACTAAGCAGTGTTAATGCCAGCAGACTGCACTAAGACCCAGACAATTTCTTGTGTACAGAAAGCAAGAACATCAAGTAGCCACACCTTTCCCTATATCTTCCTGTAAGCCATTTGTGCATTTTTTGGGGACAATTTTTCTGTCACTGATCATTAGGAAAATTATTATAGGAAACACAGTTGCTGTTTTTTCACAAACCAGACATTCAGATCAAAACTAAAATCAACCCTGAAAATCATCATCAGTAGCTCTTTCCTGACTCTCCAAAACCCATGACATGAACAATTACAAGTCTCTGCTCCAGGCCTGTTGTGGGGCTAACTGTCCATCACTACTGAGACATGCTGAAGCAGATTTGCTGGGCAAAGGCTTCCCCAGAATCTGCTGCATTTGTGCTTGCACAAGACAGTGCTAATTCATGCTGACAATGCAATACATTCATCAAAAACAAGATGGGGGGGTGGGGGAAGATGCAGTCACAGCAGTACATTTGTTTTTATTTACATGCTCCTGAGAAACTCCTGCTGACTCGAGGGAAGGCTTTCACTTCCACCCGGAGGGGGGGGTCTAATCCAGTCAGAATGCTACAGGGACTGTGCATTCCCCCAAATTACTAGCATAATTGAACGGGTCACGAAGACCACAGTATTTTACCCTTTAAACCTGGTCTATGCTAAAGTATCCTAAGCTACTGTTTTAATAATTTCATCATTCATGATGAAATGTTCACATTTTAGAGGCAGCATAATGATGTGACTCAACGTCCCCAATTCAGACTACAGCATGTTACAACAAAATAACACCTATTAGAAAAATGGCATAAAAAATGAGCTAGTATGCTCAGTCCTATTTTGCTTAAAATTGTATGATTAGGCCATGCCAATAGAAATTTTAATTTCTACACAGACTTAAAGAACGATATACAAAAGTAATGAAGAAATTCAATAAATTAAACTAAAAAATATATTGAGTAGAAAATATTCAATACGATCGTTAAAACTCAGATGCATTGCCTATGAGCTCTGGTTTAATAAAACCACAGTTCTGTAAAACTTACTAAACTTATTTGAAAAATATTTGAGAGTAGATGCAAAAAATTTTAGGGAACTTTAGTAACCATTATTATTCAAATACAAGGTAGTAGTTTGGTTTTGCTCTTTGCTCTTGTGACAAGATTTGTCTTCCTATTTCTCACTGCATTATAGTATTTTAAAAGAAGAGACTAGGCTTTTTCTTGTTGAAAACAGATCTGATCTTAAAAATGTGTATGCCTATAATGAGTATAAGAACCTATTACAGATGCTTTGCATTACTAAAAGGTACAGAATTGATTTATTTAGATGCCTAATTTTGCTTTATATCAATATGCAACTTTGTCTCATGTAGATAAGTGGAAGTTGCAAAAAGCCAGCGAACCATCAAATCCACATGCTAAATTTCATAACCAGATATATGAATGAAGCAACCATCTGCTCTCTGAGGATATGCTTTTTCCTATTCAAGATCTGTAAATATTCCATAATTAATTGTTTTTAAAATGGAAAAGACAGCAAAGAATTTTGTTTCATTTTAGCTTAGTTTACATCTTCCTTACTTTAATCAGGACTGCATCAGTCTTGCAGCTGAAGAAGCTAGTGGGACTGTGGATGCGGAACTACATGCAAACGTGGCTCTGTGCAGACAAGGAGTCCACTGTGCAGCTATGACTGCAAGACAGGTGCTTTGAAAATCGTATTTCTGACAGCAAGTTGCATAATTTCTCGTTTGTCTTAGAAAATAACTGTCTTTTCCCACCTTCCCCAGCCATGCAGGACTCACTTATGCCCACAAACTGTCCTTGTATTGATACCTACCGCATAGCTTTTAAACCACCAAAATACCACATCTTAATCCATGTGAAAGTAAAGCCTCAAATTGACCCAAAGCTAGTAAGCAGTCTACATGATGAGCGAGCATGGGAGAAGAATTAACATACCAATAATTATAACCTTTGAACCTTTCTACTTAACATAGTGCGTCCTGGAAAACTGAGAGCTTGAGACTCATGGCTACCAACACATGTTAATCTCCCACTGACTCCTGAAGCTAGCTCTGATGAAAAAAACACTCAAGCTTCAGAATTCTTCTTTGTATTTCAAAGAAACAAGTTTACACACTCGCATTGTGAAACAGGAACCCACAGGCTGCTGAACATGCAATGGCACTGAAAAAAAAAACACAACAGCAAAACCAAACTAACCGGACACATTTGCGGAAAAACAAAACTGTTGTTGACCCCTTCCCTTTGAAGAGGATGTTAAAAAACACGATTTCAATGGGCTGGTTCAGTTTCTGTGGTAACAGCCTTCAGTCTCTGCACACTAGCTCTTCCCCAGCCTTCTCGCCTCTGCCACTCGCCCCTGTAAAGCTCTGGGTTAACAAGGAGGCACCGAGGCTGATGTGTTGCGTCGTTGGGATGTTTAAACGAATAATAAAGTTATAGGAGAAAGTTTGGTTTGACTCAGGCTATTTTCTGTGTCTTAAAAGATGACTTATTGTGGCCTGGAGGGGAGGAGGCCAGTGGTGGTGTTCCCTGTGAAGGGTGAGCAGGCCAAGGCCGGCACTCACCTCCCACGCAGCTGTTGTCAGAAGGACAAAAGCCCTTGTCAAAACAAAAAAGTTGAAGAAAATGTGGAGAATAGTAACTGTTGACAGCTACAGGGGCTCATTGAAAGACAAAAGCTTCAATTACCTGGATTTTTCTAAAGGCCTGTTAACACTCCAGGTCTATAAGCGAAACTGTAAACAGCCATTGTGCTGGGTTCATAAAGGCTCTTAAAAGGATTATTCACTGGGTTGTGCCAATTGCCTCTCAATTCCACCAAGAATGTTTGCAAAGCGACCCCTAATTGTGTCCTTTTTGGAAACAATTTCTTACAGTGACAGATTCCAGTCAGAAAAAAAGCCTCCCAGGAGGTAAAGTTAAGCAGGAACAACACGTAATTCAGGTACAATTGTCTTAGTGCACTGTAAAAAGGCATTCTCTTTCCCTCCTTCTCCCTACTTCTGCCCCACAGAGAAGGAAGATATAAACTTTGCAGACATGGGCTCTCCATCCACTGTGACCCAGTGCCAAAAAGATTCTAAGCATATGAAGGAAAAGAAAGTTATCAGGACGAGTCAATATGGATACCCAAGGGGAAACCATGCTTGACCAACCCGATAGCCTTCTGTGAAGCTGTGTCTGGCTGGCTAGATGAAGGAAGAGCAGTGGATGTCATATGCCTTGACTTCAGCAAGGCTTTTGACACCATCTCCCATAGAAAACCTCATAGGTAAGATAAGGAAGTGTGGGTTGTTTGAATGCACTGTGAGTTAGACTGAGAATTGGCTAAGTGACTGAGCCCAGAGAGTGGTAATCAATGTGGCATCGATTTGAGTTGGAGGCCTGTGGCCAGTGGGATTCCACAGCAGTCAGTTCTGGGGCCAGTCTTCATCAATGACCTGAATGAGGGGACAGAGGGTACCTCAGCAAGTTTGCTGATGACACTAAACTGGGAGGACTGGCTGATACCCCAGAAGGCTGTGCTTCAGTGTGTTTTAGCCATGTAAGTTTAGGTTTTTTGAGTGCAGAAGAGGAGCAAGCCTGGAATGAGCTATACATTCTCATACTTCAAAATGGCATCCTCAGAAAAAGCATGTAGGCTCTGTGCTCCAGGACACTTCCACTGGCACTGGGCTCCTTGCAATCTATATTAAAATTGTTTGTAGTGTGATTCTGGATGTTTTTTGGTGAGTTTAAGAACCATGAAAACATCCTTTGACACTTTTCTTACCCTCAATGTTTTGACTTCCCGATCGCCCACTTTATCTTTGCATAATAAAAGTGCTACATTGATTAACATGAAATCAGATGCACATATAAACTGCCTCATGCCAGAAATGAGAGCTCCAAGAAATGAAAACAAAAACAACTCAAGTCTCACAAGGCTGAAACAAGATTGGCAACACTCTGGTGTTATGTCATCGGTTAGGTGCAGAAATATACTCTGAAATGGGGCCACATCCTCCAAGCTTTTGAGAACTGCACAGAAGTCATCTCAGCTTATTCACATAAAAACAGCATCTCCTATTCCACTCAAACCCAGAGGTTTATGACCTAGGTTGTGCCTACATAGCCCCGAGGCTACGGGGCCCCATTGTACCAAACAATGTACAGCACAGAAGCTACAGGTTCCTGCCCAAACAGCTGACAGAAAGGCTTGTTTTTTCTTTGCACACAAACACAGATATCAACAGATATTGTTTATATTATGATTAAGCAGAGAGTGACAGACATCTAAGCTAGCCATATGAACAAACAGATCTCAGCTCAGAGGAACATGTAATTTATGCAGTCTACCTACAACTAAACAACTGGGGAAGAGGGCTGAGAGAAGAGCAGGCAAAAATATTACATATACAGTCTATACTATTACAATGCAAGGTGGATGAGCAGAAAATGTATGTTAAAAATTGCATTGAACATATGAATAGTGTAGATACCTTTGGAGCCTGCACTGCCACTCACACAGTCCCAGGAGATGGCCATATTACCGTGATCTTATTATTTCCAATCATATTTAGTGATGGAATTCTCTTTTCAAATCGAGGCTTGAGGAAGCATTGGGCTTAACTCCTGGTGTGTTAATGTGTTTTTTAAAAGAAGAAGTAAAATCAAGCCTATTTTTAAGAGCCCTCCCTCTCTCCCTGTCCTCAGAGCAAACTTCCCAGGAGCAGCTCACAGAAGCAGCACCACGTATGGATGTGTGCTTGTGTGTGCGGGGTGGGGGGGTGTTGTTTCCTATTAAGTCTGGCATTGGATTCATGTCTGCAGGGGCTTGCTTAAGATGATAGGAAGAGAGAGTTTTATCATGAGCCAGACTGACAGAAAAGCCTGCTAATGGGACTTGAGGCATACACAGGAAAGAAAGTGCCAAAACATTAAGCTACCGCCAAGTGTCAGAGGGCCACTGATTTATTGCAGCAATTTTGCCACTGTGTCCTTTATAAGGTCCCACAAGTCCTTCCTCCTGGCAAGAAGCTGTGAGCTGCTGCAGCTTGGGGCGAAGTTTAGATCCAGAGCACAGAAAGTGTCCAAGTGAAAGGCGGGGGGCTGGGGGGGAGGACGGAAATCGAATGTTGACTTGAACTTGCCCCGGGCAGCAGAGTCCTCTTAGCTCCACTGCCTCCCTGACAGTTTGATGAAATGAGTCAGGGCCTCCCTATGGCTAGACCAGCTCAGGCTTCCAAGTGCCGGGGTAGAGCTGTAAGAAACAGATTGAGCCTCAGGGCAGCAATTTTTTTTTTTTCCTCCCTTTCTCTCCTCAGCATTTGGCTGGGGGAAGGGGGAGGTTATGAGCACTACAGATGTATAGGCTGAGTCTTTGTCTGCGGAGGGGGAGGGCGAGGGGGAGAGAGAAGAACAGCAAGAGGGTATTAGCTATGGCAGCCACGAATAGCCCTGAGCACTATAACTAATTTTGAGGGGCAGTGATGCATTGTACGGGCTATGTGCTGTTTGGTCTGAGGGGGCCCCTGTTGTGAAGCAGCAATCAAGAGGACATTTTGTTAAGTGACCAACAGCTGTCATCTGCAAGCCCAGAGTAAGGAAGGAGGGAGCAAGGGGGAGGCAAAAAGGAAAAAAAAAAAAAAGAAAGAAAAAAAAAGAGCATTTGTCCCTTGGAGGCAGAGCACATTAATCCACCAATCTGCCACAGCTTTAACTCTAAAAGAGCTTGGTGCCTCCAAGAGCCAAACTCCACTCGGTCAGCTGCCCAGAGAGGGCACCTCTCGCCCTGCTTCAGCCTGCCAGACGCAGGGAGCTTCCCTACCTCTGCGGGGTGAGGAACCAACGCTAAAAATACTGTTTAAGTCTCTTTTCATTCCATAAAATTGAGTTGATCTGCTGCAGCTTAGGGTCAATCCCTCAAGGACTGTTTTTTCCCCCCTTCCTTTTTCCTTAGCACTCATAAATTAATCAGGAAGACCCTGACTAAGTCATTTCATGCTGTACAACATAAAAGAAAGTCCCCTGATGATCCACGCAAGGATCTATTAAAAGCGTGAGGAGGGAGGGATGAGGGTTAGGGAAGAGGGAGAAAAAGGAGGGGGGAAGGAAAAAATCTCAACCTTTTTGATATTTTAGGATAAAAGCTGGAGGACTTTGTTACAAATTCTAGCCAACATCAAAACACCTTAAATAATTCAAAGAACATGTTAAAGGGAAGAAACTGAATGTTGCTCTGATGTTCAGTTGATGCAATGCAGAATATTACCCAAAACAGCGCAGCCTGTTAAGGGAGACAGCAGCCTTGAGCATTTCAGTTCTTTAGAAAAATGTCAGAACCTGTAAAAATCATAATTTTCAGCAACTTTTCTCCTTTTTTTTTTTTTTTTTGCATGATATAAACTCAGCGAGACTGAAATGTAGGTTTCTGACAAGCTGTTAACAAGACAACTTTAGAAATCTGTCTGGAGCTCTCAGGGAGATGGGCTGCCATTTCACTGCTTCGAAGAAGTTCATGACATGACAAGCAAAAATCAGGGAACAGAGACCTAAAAACCACAGTGTAATTTTCATTTGCTTCTGTCGTGAAAGAATTCAAGCAGAAATATTAGAAGGCTGCACAACTAAAAAAGCCAGCAACTGGAAAATCACTGCTGTGGTTTGACAAGCACATCTTTTATGCTGAAAATGGTTTCCTTATTATTACACCTATATACAGGAAAGCACTTTTAGAAAAAAGAAGAGATAATCACAAATTATTCCTTGAAATCTTCCAAAGTGGGATCTACAGCTGCCTACTTTCAAGGCAACTCTAAATATGACCTAGGGCATGGGGGAAATTAACCAGCCCATCTTGATAAATCTGTAAGAGCCACCAGATTTCTCTTGGTTTCCCACATGCCCTTCCCCCCCTATAAGAAAGGTAGAAACATCTTTCCATAATGCAGTCTTTTACTGGAGCCTACACAGATTAATGTTGCTACACAAGCGTTTAATTATGATGCATTCATTAAACAGAGAAAAGTCATCATCCGATGCCATCTTCACAAAGATTTTTGTACCACATTCAAGGGAGGCTTTCCAGCTGATTTACCCTAATACACCTCCTATTTTAGGCCTTAATAAACCTGTATAATGCTTTTCCAGAATTTTTGGATTATTTAATGATGTCTTTTCCAGAATCAATCTATTCTACTCTACAGCTAGAGAAAAGTAGATCGATAGATTGATCAATCAATTGATCACATAATATGTGTCTTTCAATATATAACATCTCCCTCTCTCTCACTATATGGACTCATTCTAAGTATTTAATGGCACTTTGATATAGCTGCCTTGAAGTCAATTTACTGATTGTAATTGACTCATTATATCTATGCTTGCAGAACCCTAGTACCCTTGGGACAGGTGCTTTGGGAAACCCAAAGCCAGCTGCATACATACAGTCTAATGCCTAATTTCAGCCCATATTTGCTGAGAGAGAGATCAGACAATGCAGAAGGTCACTTTCTCTTTTAATGCCTATGATTATACCAAGGGGTAATGTGAATTATGGGACAAGTTTAGCCCAGCATTTGCAAGGACCACACAAATAATGAACTGAAGCTTTTTCACCTCTTTCCTCTTTCAACTCATTTCCACACAGCTTTGGTGGTACGATCCTGCAGCCATACTTGGGTAATTGAAAGGAGGGTGCACACAAAATTGAACGGCTGACACTGCATTTCACCAATTTACAAAATGGAGGAGACTCTGACAAGGAAAGAGATGCAGTTTGCTTCCCTTCTGAAGTGCTCACGAGTTCTTTTCATTTTCCTCTCACTTGGGCATTGTGTCATCTGTCACTCATTTTCTGTTCATTAGACAGACCCTCTTGGAGACATTACAGCTTCAGTGTTGTATGTGGGTTTTCACTAAGGAATCAGAGAAACATCTGTTACTTTCTTATTCTACAGTTTAAGCTATGACTAATGCCATTTGCTTGCAAGAGAAATCTTGCCTTGCTGCCTCCTGTTTGCCATGAGCCTCCTGGCCTGAAGTTACCTGGATCTCCCTGCCCTAGCTGCTTTGGTCCCTCACGCTCTCCGAGGAGGAACAGAAAGCAAGAGAGGATTTGCAGTGACTCACAGTGAAGAGTAACTCTAATTTTGTTTAATGTAAGAATGCCTGGACAGGATATGTCCAACAGAAGAAAAGTGGCTTAAAGCCACATTATTTATATCAGTAAGAGGCTGCTGCAGTTTAGGGAAAGGGGTAGGTTATAAGCTTTCTTTAAAATTAAGGAGGAGTTTAGGACTTAATATGGATATAGCCAAAAGCCACTTTAACCATAATGATCTGTCTAGTAATTCCCCACTTACTATAAACATCAGCTTTTTTCTTCTCTTTGCACTGCAAATCTAATCCATTACTATGCCATGTCTACGTCATTATGGAGTCACCACAAAGTACTTGGCCACTACAAAGTAACAGGATTTGTTAAAGCACCCTTGCTCTAATGGAAAGCATTTAGTTAGAAGTTTCATTTACCTATTCATTTAGTGGACAACTTGCATACTGGCTGTCTTCCCTCAATGCAGAACCATTATTAGGTGCAGGAAGCTGTTAGAGGGGATTTCAGCATGGAACTCAGCTTAGCATCCTGCTTAGTAACAGTCACTCTCCAGAATGTTTCACCTTCTGGTTATGAAACTTGCTGTGGTTTATCAGAGCTGATTCACATGAATGTCTATTTAATTTCATTTTTATAGATATACATACATGCTTTTTTTTTTTTTTATGGTGACAACTTCATTCTTCCTTACTTCTCTCTATAAGCCCAAGTGGTGAAGAAACAAAAGAACATACCAGGCTATGCTTGGAAACATCCACCTGACGGCTCCGAAGTTCCCCCTAGTACATCATGGATGTTTCCATAAAAATGCAAGCTTGATACCCTGAAATTTCTAACATGGGCACTCAGAAGTGAGGATTAATTTCAGACTCAGAGCTGGCATAATTTAGGTACAAAGGCAAGTCTCTGCTGTGCCTTGTAAACAGTTATTCTGAACCTGGCAGGCTGAGGGGTGAAGCTGTGGTGACCAGTTACACACTTGAAACACACCACTATGATGTTAGATAGGACATTTTAGCACAGTATTCAATTAGGAACTTTGGACATAGAAAACAGTCTAAAGCACCTACTGTGTTCTCAACATACATTAATTCAGTAAAATGAAGTACAATTCATTTTTAATTTAATGAATATAGGAAGATTTAGTCAATAAGGACAGTCCTTGTCGCTGTCAGGGAAAGATTTACAATACTTATTTATAACTAATATAATAATTAATATGATTTTATTCCACTGCTATTTAACTAACAGCAAGGTTTATGTTTTTGTGGCTAAAAAACACAAAGCTTACAATAGCTACCATTCATCTTTGCATTATTGAACATTAAAATTATAATCTGGCAAAAGATGTAGCACAAGATTTGAGACATCTACAGAAGACCTGTTCCTCCAAGGAAACTCTCAGACTATGTGCTTTCAGATTTCAACCACTGCTTTTAAAATAAACCTTGAGGGATGGATGCCCCACTCACCACAGGCAAGCTACCCTGGAACAAAGACATTCACCAAAGTTGGAAATAAAAGAGTTAAGATACGAAAAGTAAAACCACATCTCCCCCTGCCCAGATAATCTCCAGCAGAAGTCAGTAACATTAATACAATGCAAATTAAATATTTTCTTTCTGTTCCATTTAAATCTTAAAATTATTAAAGTAGGTAAGTCTTGGAAGTGAAGGACAAGCATTGCCATTTGGGTGTCTTCAATATAATCTAAGGAGTATAGCAGAGGCTGCAAGCTAATTCGGTAAGAAAATAATGTGGTTGGTTATTCATGCTTACAGAATTATGCCTTAACAAAGCTACATATAAAAACTTCAAGGCCTATGCCATTGCCTAGAAAATATCTATTTGGACCACTAAATGACAAACCTTTAAACAATAAGAAAATAAAAAAATACATATTTGCCATTTCAGGTGAAATTGTAAAGGCTTCCCACTACCTTAAGACATCTGGTCCTCTCTTCGACGCCCCTAGTTACTCATTTGTTCTTGTCAGCCCTCTAAATGGCAATGACTGATATAAATGTAATGATTTATAAGATGGAGCCTCCTACCTCACTATTCTGCTTTCAGATTGCAAAAGTAGTTTGACCAGCACCGACTTCAAAGATCAAGATGAGGGCTGGTAGCACATATTGAAAGATGAGAATGCAAGTACCTTTAGCTAAACTAACTTGAAACTTTCTGAACAGTCTTGAGGACATTTATCCTTTCTGCTGTCACTATAGATTTTTTTTCTTAATTTGTATTTTTCTTACAGGACTGATGTGGAAATGCTCAGTTCTGTGTATAGGTGTCATTTAAGAATAGAAGCTCCAACATGCCAAAGTCTTTCCTCAGTAGTGACAGCCCCCTGTATGGCTAATCCAGAGTGGAGTGATCAGAGAATAAAAGAAAGAGGAAACATCTCAACAGGAGGGGAAATTAGAGAAAAAGAATAGAAGCCTGAAAAGCAAGAATGAAAAAAAACCCTCAACTTATTGTACCGTGGACCAATAATAAGAAGGGACTACAAACTGTCTGTTTGGGAATGAACTCTATCCCCTGTAATCAGTAATCATTATTATTACCATGATGATAAAACTACTAATAATTAGATGGAACAGACTATTATGTATTTGTGATGGAGTACACTGAATTCTAGAAGCTTTTAATTTTCCAATAGGTTATTATGAACAAAGGTGAATGTGAAATCTCTTTGAAAAACTGGAGAATACCTTTATTGTGATGTTTTCACTTCTCTGCGTGTATGTGCACTCATACTAAGAATTAGACAGTTCTTCCTGCTCTAATGGAAGATGTGGCACAGACAGTTGTTCTTTTTTCTCCTGTGATTTTTGCTGTATCGGTTGTGATATACCAACCAACTCACATGTGGTTTGCAGCCAGACATAGCAATAAAATGCATAAATAGTAACTCATGATAGTGTTATTATTAGTATGTGTCACTACGGCACATGTAATAACAAGAGGAGGTTTCATGGACTGCAGAATAATTAGGTGTTTTTAAATATGTTTTAAAGCCTTTTCACAGAACTAGAGTGTGGGAAGGTTCTCCTCAGCATTTATGCAAAGTATTTGCACAGATAACTGAAAGCTCAAGACCTTCTGGCCACCTTTTAGCAGCACAGGTTGAGAATGACAGTGTCTCATGCTAATCAATGTACATTAAAAAAAAACTCTAATTATTTAAAGTTTGCACCTAAACCATTTTTGTCTTTGAAGCAAAAATAGCATTCAAAGCAAACTACTTAGTTAGCTCAGCTGGCTAACGAAAATTTGCCACAATTACAACTCCAAATCTTTATTTTCAGTTTTCCGTAAGCAGAGCTTTAAAAGAATAAGCTGCTCTTGAAAGCATGATAGTTTTTCCCTAAAAAAGGAAAGAAAGAAAGAAATCCTTCCTAGCAACTGCAATTATGATACTTTCATGTCAAATGAATTATATTACTGAAAATAAATCTTTCTAAGATGCACAAGAGGGTTATCTGGCTCCAGTCAGACTTATGCATTACTGGTTTTATATGTTGTACTCTACTTGATTAATATAGGTAATCAAATTATATTGCCTTCCACTGTGCTCTCAAATTCAAGGCTATAATGTTTTCAATGACAAAGTTCATAGAGTTGTATAAAAATGTACCTCATGCTGTACCAGCCCTTTATTGCTGTAGTAAAACACCATTTTCAATTTAGTAATAAGTGATATAAAACAGAGTGTCTTGATTGGCAGGGTCGTATTCATTATGCAGTGCCCTACGACACAGTACAGTTCAGAATGGAAATTTAAGGACAGAATCTACCACAATCTCAGATGCTGATACTTCAGGGAATGAACTGATTCCTTTTTCATGAGTGTCCAAAGGAAGGACAAGGAATTAGACACAGACACACACATTTAGCACACACAAATGCATGGATGGAAGGGAGGAAAGGACAGAAAGAGACTCCTCATAGCATCCTACAACCTCATATAGGTTCTCCTGCATTGAAGCCAACCCTGTACCACTGCATTCCATCTGGAATAAGAAATGGAAAAAGAAAATACTACAAAAAGAGGAAGCATGACAGTCAGGAGAGCAGCAAATACTCAGAGCTCTTTCTGGCTCTGCCATTGGCCTGACTTGTGACTGGAAGAAAAATTTCAGGGCTTTGCAATTCTGAGTGGTTAACTTGAGAAGCCTTAATGAAGTTGTATCATCAAGTGCTCTTCACTTTGTGAACATCAGGGTTCTCTAAAGAGCTGTAAATTAGTGTAAAAACTGGTAAAATCTTAAGTTTGCAGCTACCTTTGAATATGTAAATCCTAATCCTTCCCTTCCTCCTTTTCCCTTCTATAAATCAGCATGTTTACCATCACACAACCAGTCTCTGCGTTCTATAAAGGCAAATTATTCTGGTGAGCTTTGTCATCACTAGGAACACTATTTAGAAGGCCAAGAATTACAGAGTCATTTTCCTGTTAAACTAAATGGCAACGCTACTGTTAGCTGGTATCTTTTCTAAGCATGTATGCTGAGCAAATGATATGATCAGGAAAAACAACTCTTGGACTCAGGAATTAGTAATGTTATCTTAGTTTTGTTTCCTTGGCAACTTGACCTTTCATAATTTGCCCAAAGGCAAAATATGGGCAGCATATCCCTTTCAAATCATACCTCAATAATCTTGTGATTAAAAGCATCACCAGAATGTGGCCTTGCCGTAAGATGGAGAATTAACGACTCTCTACTAAATGATCCACTGATGTTGAATCTAATTTAAGTAGCCTTGCAAGAATATTTAACACTTAATGATAGGCTCTGTATTAGAGTAGGTTTAATCTAGGATGCAGCCACAGATGTCATAAGAAGGAATTAATCAGCATTGCTTCCACTAAAACAGAAATGCAAAATTGCTGAACAGAATGTATTAGAAACAGATTAAAGAACTGGGACTTAAACATAAAAGAAACAGAGCTGATGCCACCCTCAGAGAGCTAATTTGAAATACAGGAAAACTTAATTCGCCTTTAACTGAAGAACTGGGGTGTTTGAAGTCACTAAAGAGAAACTTGTGTTATCAAGAAGGAAAAGCAGGCAGATAGTCTTTTCCCTCATCAATTAAAAATGAAAGCCCAGCCCAAATATTAATGCCTGCCTCCAAATCCCAACAAAATGAAGCTATTGATGCTCTAGGGACTATTGCTGCATCCTACATGAAGCTGTATACTCAATGAAGTGCTGTGGACGTTTCAGTGATTTGGAAAACTCCTGCCCAAATTAGATAAGTTACCTTTCAGAAAAGCAAACCTTGGAAATAAGGAAATACAGCCCATGGTTATTGAAATGCTTGCTACTGGGGGAAAATATGAAATGTACTTGCAAACTCTCTCTAAACTCCCTATAGAGAGAGCACTTGTCCATCCAAAGGTTTGTGTAAAGATCTACATTACAATGACTTATTGCTGCTTCTCTTCTATTATTTGAGGACTTCCTGCTGTCCGCTGCGTTTAAGCTGCTCAGTCTGTTCATTAGCAAAGACAAATGAGAGCATCAAGCCAGAAGGGGCCACAGACCATCATTTCAGAGCATCCCTACAGTGCAAGTCATTCAGTTTCAACCAGTAGCTCTCCTCCATTCTTGATTTGAAGGTGTTGAAGAACAAATCCCCTAATCCTACGAATCTTAGAACCATAACTCATGGATTGAATACTGCAGTCTTAAAATTTTCAAGCTACACTCAATGATCCTGGCAACAATGAGAACAGTCTGACTTTAGCACAGTTATAGTTTTGCTGAAAACATCTAGGAGTGTGCTGAATACTTCAATGGCCTGATTCAAGTAGCATACTCCTGATTTACTATCACTGCTATTAAAAAGGTTTCTGACTAGGTTGAGTGGCCCTTCCTTGAAAAATTACAAAACAATCTAGCTTTGGTCCCAGTTTTCATTGATAGCCTAATAGAACATACAAATCATCTCAGTGCTTGTTCCCAAATTAATGAAAAACTTATATAAAGCTTTGATCTTGATGGAAGAATCCATCAAGACTTCCCATTTGTCTCCCTAATTACTTGCTTTGATGCTCACGGCTTGCAATCACTGCATAAGTTAATGTCCTGAGGTTGCCATAGCTACCATTAGTGAAGCAGAACAAGACATTGCTCTGCAGCCACCTTTGCTAGATGTTTGCTTCTTTACCCTGGCTGTTCCTCCACCAGCAACACTATAAAGGTCCTCCTCTACTGCAACAGAAGTTAATAAAACAGTTCCTATTAATTCTATTACAAATGTTACTGGTAACATTCACTTTCTCTCTGCTGCTCAAACAACTGGATGTTTTGAAAGCAGTGAAGTGGTTAGAAGACAAGATGGCAAGCAAGCACTGAGTTTACTTCCCAATTTGAACAACAATTTTCTCTGTGGTTCTGTGGCTCGATTTTCTTGACTCTTGAAACAAGGAGAGTAATAACAAGGATGCATTTTTCATCACACAGTCATGTTCTTAGAACATACTGCTAAAAACTGATGAAGGAAATGTGTAATAGTACTTACTTTTCTTTAATAAATGCACTTGAAGTGAATTCCCTCTATTATTACAACTTTCTGGTTAGATAAAAACCTTTCATTAAACCTCTACAGTTCTCCTTTATTAATAAAAGACACTGAACAAGTAATGATGCATAATATACTTCAACATTACTAGTAATTGCTCATTGAAAATAAGAAATGAGAAATCACTTTCTTATTTGCTTATCAGATGACCTCTAAGCACAATGATGTGCATGATAAATGCAGAGTGTGGTATATTTCCTCATTTGCTGTATTGATCTGATTTAATGTAATGTCAAGAAATGCAGTGCTAAGCCATTAAATGCCAACGAAAAGTAAATTTTGCTCCAAAGTGTAAGTGTTCTTGTAACTTTAGTCCACGTACAAGTTTTTTAACTTGCTGCAATTAGCTCATGGAAGTTTTCAGCACAATCTCTTCTCAAAAGTTTTCCATTAAAAAAAATAACAAATAAATGAAATATCTGAGTAGGAAACATCACCCTAACATATTTCAAATAACTAACCAAGGTTGACTGAAAAATTCCTGCAGCAACACAATATTGCTTATTTTGGTTATTAGGAAGATATATCACTTTAATATTCTGTTCCTGCCAAAGTTTTATGCATTCTTTTAAGTGCATGAATCTTTCTTGTTCTGAATACAGTATTTTCCTCTGGGAGGTATAGTACATGGTAAGTGTGGAAAGTTAACATGTAATTAGCAAGGTAATGTCTAAGCAAATCACATCATGCTAGAGGTAATAGAGGTTCAGATCAGAAATAATCCTCTGAGCAGAGCCAGCATGAATTACAAGTTTCTAGAATGCTCAGTAACCTGGAAACTTTCAGGATTCTGACACACCTATCAAACACTCTGGAACCTCAGATGCTCCACTGCTTGTTACTGACCTATGGCTCCATGAGGACTTGTCTCAAGTTTGGAAATCACTCGGGCACAGGTTTTGCAGTGAGCTGTAGATGGTGGAAACGGTAGAACTCACATCCCACAGGACCTGGATCTAAATATCTACCCACAGTGTGAGAGTAGAACACTTTATCAAATGCTCTCAGTGATGAGATTTGCTTATTTTCCTCACGGAGGAACTATTAAAAATAAACCTATTATGGATTTATTTTTAGCAGATCCTGTAGTTAAGTCATAGCTGACAAGATGTGAATCAGAACCATTGCACTAGAAACAGGCTTGGGTTTACAACAGACAGCCCTAGAACAGTGCTTGTGTGCTCTCTGAATGACCCACTATTGGTATCCCAACCACTTCTTACTATTTTATTTAGAAACAAAAAGCAAGGAGAGAGAGATATAATTAAATGGGCTTAGTGAAGAAGAAGAATCAATTTTGGCATGAATGCTACACTTCTTTTTTTTGTGTTGAGTTAAACCAATACTACATGCTATTTAGCAACTCCAGAACCCACATAATGACAGAAAACAGCTAAGTGAATCAACAATCACAACAAGGAGAAATCAGAGTAAACAGATTAGGGTAATCATCATTGGACAATCCATCGAAATAAGGACAGTCGTTTTTCAAATGACTAATGATAGTACCAAATGTTAAAGACAATGAACAAAAGGAGCAGGAGCTATTCTTAGACAATTGCCTTTCTTCTGAAGAACACAAAGCTGAAGAGCTTGGATTTATCTCTCAAATACTATGGCTCATAATATGACAGGTTGTAATGCACAGCACATGAGAGAGAATACATAAGCCAACATAAAATTCAGCATGATTAATATATGATTAGTTCACGTTTGTACAACGCTTTGAAGATGTGAAGTGCTAATTAGAATTTCTGGATTAGGCTGGTTGATGGCCCAGTGCAATCCAGATCAGTAAATAAAAAACTGCAGAAGTTTAAACTAGCTGCCCAAAGACTGAAGAACCCATGAGACACTAAGAAATGCTTTAAGTTTCAACTGGATAAACAAATGTATAAAAGAGAGAGAGGAGAATTTAATGCTCTAGTGAAGACATTTTGAACCAATAGATGAAGATATCTAAGACAGAAAGACATAGCTGCTAATTATTTGAAAAAACTGGTTCACCCTCCCATACCACCACCAGAAATATTCCCATTGGCTCATGAGATATGCAGATATCTCACTTCAGGAACCAGGGAATAATTCCTGAACCAAAACTTTAAAATGTAATGACCTTAGTGGAACATAAACAAATATCTTCCCAAGAGTTGTTCTGCGATGATGAGAACGAAAACAATATTTAGTATGATACAGGCAAAGGAAAAAAAATTATGTAGTCTCAGATTGGAGAGTGAAAAAGGAGAATATAGAGGAAATTTCTCTTCAGCTTTCATCAGAAATTTTGAAACTGGACTTCAGGACACGGGGAAAGAATGAAAGCTGCAGCAGATGAACAATATGTGGCTCACAGCATCCATTTTGAAAATTATTATTAGAGAGCACAATATGTGAAATTATTTACAGCAAAAAGGCCATCCCAATCCATCACTTGCATGGGACCAATACAGAGCTCGAGATCAAAACAGAATGCCATCCAACAGAGAGACGTTGACTTCGCTACTGATCTGGCCTTTCCCTGCTTAATTAAAGCTACCAAACACTTGAGCTGGAAAACTGTAATCCCTATTAAAGTGTCATTTTAGCAGTAGGTGATCAGACCTTTCAAGCTACACTAAGTAATTATGCTAGCAGGAACCACATGTAGTATTACTGTGACCAGAGGGGAACTGTTAATGCATGAACAGGTAACCAGCTAAGAATTACCAGGCAAACTAGTACTTTCAGCCCCAGCCATGTCTGAATTGAGACAAAAGTCCCCATAGGTAGCTGTGCCCAGTGCCATGTAGGAAAACGTGTGGTTCTAATTCCATGTAAGTACTAAGATTGGATAACTGTATCTGTGGGAGCAGAGCCTACATGGAATGGCAATTTACCTTTTGGTTTGAAATAAAATTCAGATGAAGTATACCAAAAGAGTAGGCACAGAACAGTGAAACACTCTGCACCTGAATATTTGCTTTTGATCTCCATTATGGTGCAGAAATAGACGTGGAGGCCTGGAGAACAAAAATTGGGTTTGTACTGCAGTATATTTTATGGAATAAGAAACGTGACTCAGGAAAGTCCCAGTAATACAAAAAACATGTAGACTTTAAAGCCGCTACAGATGCAATGCAGTTGCACTCCAAGCTTAGCAAATTCTTTGTGAGCTGACTTCAAAAGCAGTACTTGTGGGACAGGGAAAGAGGGGTCCGCTGGAGATGCCCGGTGGTTAGAAGGCATATTGTCATGTTGCAGAAACCACATTAAACCACTCATCCTCCAGTGCCTGAATTACTGGAAAGAATGGAGACAGAAGAAAGCCAAAACAAAGCAAACCTCCTAATTAGTGCTCAAATGAAACAAAGGCACTTTCTTATTAAGCAGGATGAACATTTTTCTGTAGTGTGCTCTTGTAGAGGTCTAGGACTATCACTCACATAATACATGAAAAGATGTAATCCCTAGGTATATACAAATCTTTTCCAAGTGTTTTTAAAGCTAGTGTCTGTAGCAATACATATTTTGCAGCAAATATTTAGAATGAAATATTTCATAAAGTACTCCAGCACTTCTTTGAGTGTTTAATTTATCTGACATAAAAGAACAAGAGTGTACAGCATTTTCCTGTAAGTGGATGTAAAATACGCATTGCATGGATCTCTATAATTAAAAAAACAGCAAATCATTGTCATTAATGCACAAGCAAGATCATAAATGAATACATTATTAAGTCCTACTGAATTAATGTTTAACTGCAATAGAGTTGAAATTGAATGAGGCAATTAATCAGAGTAAGAACTGGAAAAAAAAAAAAAAGCCACATCTGTCTCACTTTGAATACACTGAGCAAAACGACCTTCAAAACGGTACTGCCAATCAAACCACGCCGCCCACCGATTTGACAGTCTTGATGCCACCACAGAGAGAAAGTTTAGTCAGTGTAACAGATACAAGCTTTCCATCTGAGTCACTTCATGGGTACATCTCACCCTGAGGGAATAAAACATTATGTCTCAAGGGTCTTATTTCATAAAATCATGAGTGCTCAGATGGTGAAGATCATGTTGGTTATAAATGTGAACTACATCTGCTCAAAGTCACTAGAAAATGAAACTGGGGGAGTTGACATACATTAATGATAATTTTTAAAGGCTTAACACTCTTCAACATCTAGGGGAGGCTAAAAAAAAATATGTTCAGAAGCTTTTGTTCCACAGATTGGGCTTTGATCAACTAAAATACATGAAGTTAATTTTTCCCTCATCAGTCTTAAACTCTGCAGTGGAATTTTCTTTAACGGGTTAATTAAGCTCCCTCAGGTTCTTAACTGTTGAAAAGTCTTAGTTCAATTTATTTCAGAGTTTAAGGAGGAACAAAAAGATAATACTAATGAGGATAATGACCCTTATCCTAGGTAAGCTTTTTTACTTCCCATGCAGTACAGTACCTATTGTTCACGAGTCCCACCTTTGACAGATAGGTAGTCTATGTACTTCTCTTCAGTGTAACATATTATGAATATTAAACAATATTTTAAAAGAAAAATCCATTGGTATTTTTGTAGCAGGTTCTTAAGCAATAATTATCTTTGAATAAAGATTTTTTTTCTCTTAATGCAAATGAACTGCAAATTTTCCAAATCGTAATTGTTTTCTTACATTGAATTGATGGAGCAACTGGCATGGAGGTAATCAGCATACTCATTTCCCTTTCAGCAGCAGTAAGGACTAGGTTCAGGATTTTCCATTAAAAAAAAGAAGGAGGATTGCTCTGATACTCATTGATAAAGCAGCTATTAATTAGGGGCTAGGAAAGTTTGTCAGTGAGCTGAATAGTGGTTAACCTGTTCGTACACTACTGCTATCATACTGATGAGTGTGTCAAAACCATTGTGTTACTTTACAAAGCACTGTGCACAATACATGGCTTTTTGTACCAAAAAAGCCAAGTCAACCTATACAGTTATCTATCCATTAACACTTGCAACTACCCATATGCCCACAGTGTATAAAATGGGTACTGCCACTCCTAGATCAGCAGGAGGATGTCTATAGAGCAGGTACCGCCTCAATACATGTGGGGCTCCAATTCATCTGAGTCACTGAAATTGGTAAGTTTAAAAATTTGTTGGAAAACTGAGGTCTAGTGTGGGGAATGAAGCCAGAGTGTGGGGTGAGAATGGTTCTGGATCAGAAGGGAAGAGGATGGCAGGCTGAGTTCCTGGTCTCTGCCAGCTATAGGACTTTTAAGAGTTGCTTCATGCACATTTCCTCACCCGTTAAGCCAATGAAGCCACATCACTGAACAGGGAAACTGTGCTTGACTTTGGGTAATGGTCTAGAAGTACTGCTCTGTGCTGATCCACACATTCTTCTCTTCAATGAGAGCCATATTAGCTACACAATAATAAACAGAGAAAGGAAGTTTATTCATCTGTTACTCAGTTTCTGATTGTGATCACTCTCTGGACATGAACAGACCCTGAGCTTAGCAGGAGTGGACAACAGTTACACAGAGGTTTTGATCTTCATAATCCTCTACTAAAACTTGCAACAGTGACTCAAAATTGCTCTCAGGGGCTATGAAGAATGTTAAGATGAAAAGCTCATTTCAATTGAAGTAGAAAGACTGAAGAACACAGGTCTCACATGCTTCTCTCTGGTCCTATTTACTGAGTACAGAGCAGAGAAGGAACTGGAAAGTGCAGCCCTGAGAGGCATCAGGTCTCATTTCCAATGACACCTTGAACACGCCAAGGCTCGTATTGGATAACAGTGATTCCTTTTAAGGACAGGGAATACTCTTCCATATTTTAAGGGCTTTTAGATAAACTTCAGACAATTCCCCAAGATGTATTTCCAGGCTGGTGATATTTTATTGGGATACCAGTGTGAGATGTAGGCATGTCTGGATACATGCCAGTGTGTATCAATCTATTCTACCCTCTTCAACTAAGAGATTTGTTCTGACTGTAACATCAAGTATGAAGATTTTAACTAAACTGTGACTGAAAGTATCTATTTGTTCCAAACTCAAGATGGAAGAGCACAGCAGAATGGAGTCATTGCTGCCCAGGATTGTTTCAGCCTTGGTTGCCAAATGTAAGTTATCATTCCTTTTATTAAACTGATTATGACAGACTAGTTCAGCAGCACCTAAATACAAAGGAGAGCATTAATAACACCGACTACCTGCAGGGTTAACCAACCCTGTTTCATGGGAAGATGTAGGATTCAAGGCTGAATCCTGACCTGGCCATAGCCAATGGTCTGCTTTGTTGAGTTCTAGGAGATTGATGTTGGGATCTGTAATAGAAACGGTGAGTGAGAACTAAGAGAATGAAGAGATCTTGAAGTGAGCAGAGGCAATTCACTAACACACACAAACCCTAAAGATAAAATCAACAAAGCAATTAAGGTTCAACAAGAAACAAGAGGTTCTTTTTGTTTTGTTTTTTGTTTTTTTTTCTTTCCAGTGTGAATGTTAATTACCCTGCCTTACAGCAGAGATAAGGAGAGGGTTTTACTGTCTAGCATTTTTCGAACAAAGACATGAAAAATTCATGAGCAGGGAAGACCTTGGTGTTGAGCTTCAGTTTTCTTGTCAAATATTTTAACTCTGGAGGTCCTTGGGAAGGTTACATGGCAATATTCAAGTCTAAAGGATGTTTGTCAGTTGGATCCAAAAGCAATAGGAAGTTTAGAAGCTACATGTGACCTTGTCAATGTATTTTCACTGGCCAATGGTGACTTCCAGCATCATTCATCCAGTTTACAATAAAACCCAAACAGTAAATGCATGTCCTCCTAAGGACAGAGCACTCACAACACCAATCTGTTCATAACATCAGAACTAAGATGGTTCATCTGGTATCAAGAAATGTTGATGTCAGCACATCACTTTGAAAACAGTCCAAATGTACCTTTGTACTGATCGTCAGACACTGGGCTCCAGGGAAGCTTTGCCAGTCACATAACTTTTATCAGGATTCTGTGTACTCCAAAATGTCACCTATTAACTGGGAAGAAAGATTCCACTGTCTGGCATGGTTTCTAGGAAGTTCTAAAATCTCTGTTCAAGTAACTGTCTTTAGACATGCAGATGTTTTGCAGGTTTGTTGTATCTTTATTAAAACTCAGCTGAGAGCTTTTTTAAAGGTTACAAAAAGGAGTTGCTCTTTGCTGACATGTAGGTCAGGCACAGATCAAGTGTTATCAGAGTAAGGCCATTTAGTGAACTAACAAGAAACACGTATAACAACAGCTTTTGGGATCATATGAAACTCCTTCCCTTACCTAATCAAATTCACTATAAGAGAAGCAGGAATTTTACAAGGTCTTCAAAGTCTAAACTGCTCAATGTTTTCTTTCCTTGTTAGTTTAATAATGAGAATTCCCTCAGCTGAGTCACTAAGAATCATTCTTCAAACCTAGAAGTTCCCTAATCCGTGGCACCACGCTTTTAAAAAACACTCCGCATCAAAATTCTCAGCATAACACTTCTTCTAGAATACAGACTGTTGGACATGGACAAGATAATAGTTGCATACACAGTGCATGTGCTCTGTCTGCACTGATCTTCACACACACACAACTCATACAGAACATGCAGCAAGAGCAGAAGCCTCAATTGTGAATTTGAGGCAATATTTGAATTAATCTCTCTTCCCAGAAAGTTCTTTTGGCAAAGAGGCAGACTTAATATAAACTTAAGTCTCTGAAGTTAGGCAAGAAATCTTAGCTAAAAATATTAACAAGCAAAGGAAAACCTCTCAGAATCATGTCAGTGTTTAAAACCTCAGTGAAGCCAAAAGCTCACAGCGGTACAGTGATTCACTCCCAAAGTACTGTTTTGATATTAGATGTCTCTTTAGAACCAAAATTTTCTAGTCTGAATGGTTTGCAGGTGTTTCCTATACCTGTGTTTGGCTCATATAGTTTAGTTTCATATGTAACACCACGTTGCTGCTTGTGACTCGAGAACCTGGGAGGTGTTACTCTTGCCAAAAGGGCTTTGGCAGTCACAGAGGTACTTACCAGTATTTTCTAATAAGGACATTAGAATCAGAAGGCAACATTTGATTACGTTCCCAGTACTAGGATACAGCCCATCAGTTAAAGCAGGAGACTGAACACTCACAGCACTCACAGATGAGTGATGTACACAAATCTGTTACTAGAACACTTTTTCCCCAAAGTGTGTGCCACCAGAACCAAGCAGTTCTAAGTTCCTGACAACTACAAATGCTTACAAGCAGCAAAACCTTCATTCAAAATACTTTCTCCTTCGCATTTGCTGAGATTTCATTCAACTGTTCCTACCACTTCCCTGTCTAGAAGAGCAATGAGGTTCAACTTCTACTGTAAAAGCAAAAAGTTCTTAAGGATATTCAGTCTCTGGTTTATAACCAAATGTCAGGAAAGAATGCTAGCTGCTTCTTTCACTTCTTTTATAAGCTGTTGCTGATGAATGCTGTCCTGGTCTTTGAGATGTATCTGCTGATGTTTAGAGGAAACATGGTAAACAAGAGACAAAAAGTCAAAGGAGAAGTAAATAAGCACATTGGTTACACATCAGCTCTGTATCTTGGAGCGATGATAAATAGGGATGTAGTGCATTTAACCTCAGCATACTTCTCTTAAGCACCCTCACTACTCTGCGTGCTTGTGAGCAAGGCATGCTCTCAGCTAACCACGCTCAGCTCTCGCATCAGTGCCGAGGCTTGCAGCTTTCCAAGGCCGCTGTCTCAGCCAGCACCTCTCAGCTCTTCTGTGTGCAACAAGGCACAGTATTGCCCTTCCCAGCTGTTCTTCTCCATGCTTTGCTCCTCGGCTCCTCTGAGCAATCTTCTACTTGGGACACATATTTTTATTACAGGAAATGTCTTTCAGAGAATTGCCTCACTGACAAAATTGTGAGGATGGATTCTCAGCTGCACTCTCAATCTGCTGGGAGCAGTGAGTGGGGATAGATAGACAGCTGATGTAAAAGTCCTATTTTTTACTTTCCTGAGGCTTCACTGTGCTCATTATATCTTTTGGACAGAGTACACTGACAAACTCCTTCCATATATGGCTCTTTCAGTGCTTGGTGGATCTGACGGAGAATTCAGCACGGGGTATGGAGCATTTTGAGAGTCTGATTTCTTGTCCCACTCTGAGCCTGACTTCAGCATGACCCAAGCAGACACACTTTCTGATTCTAAGAAAATACTTGGTCTGAAGACTTTAAAAGCCATTCACTGCTCCTGTGAACTCAGCTTGCAACTCTCTATCATGTAACACTGTGGTGATTCCAATAGGATAGAAAAAAAAAATCACGTCTCCAGTGATTTCTCACTCTTCATTTAGGAATAACAGAGCAGAGTTCAAGAGTCAATCCTACAGTGATGCTGAGTTTCCTCCCGCTGGTACAGACTCCCACTGGAGTTACTGAGATCCTGACCAGCCTCCTTGTGAAATGAGTGTGTGGCTCCACCACTTGCATTCAGTATCAGCTGAAAAGCATGAACCCTTCTCAAAGCATTGTTTTTCAAAGTTTTCATTCCTGCCAAGTGCCTTCTGTTTTTATTTGCTTTAAATCAAACAAAGCTGTCTCCTCCCGCTCTTCCCTTGCAATCCTTTTTGTTCCTGCCATGGTAGGAAGTGCTGTCTTTCATTTCAGATCACTGCAAAGTTGCAGGTGAAATCTGTTAGACCACAGAGCAGCTAATGGAACAAAGGATAAGTTTTTACTAAGGAAAAGTGTCCTGTAGATTTTCATATCAGTATCTCAAGTTGACCAATTTGTAGCTTGGTTTGTGTCCTGGAGCTCCTCACTGAGAACTTTATTGGGGTAAATCAGGGCAGGTTTTGTCCATTGTTCCTTGCCCACATTTATCATGCTGGATTTGCAGATGCAGCAAGTTGTACAACTTGGCTCCAGTTTTAAGTAAGAAAGTGTCTACATGTGAGTCACCAGTACTATCACCATGACCATTTTCGTTTCCATTTTGCCAGAAATCCTGTAACTAAACCTCCAAGATAGAAGACTGGTCTAATGACTGTGCATAAACACATTCAGACGGTGGGTCTCCAGTTTTTCTGGAATTAGGGAGTTTGGGCTGAAACAGAGCTGGAAATGGCTTTGCAAAAACCCCAAATGTCCCACTATCTGAAAGTGATCAGGGAACTTAAAGTAGGTATATCATTTGCCACTTAGAAGGTACATTTTCCTTAGGTGTCATGAGACAACTTAAATGGAACCAAACTGTAGAGACTCTCTCTCCCCTTATATCTTGAGACATTTCTTTTTGCTTGTATATTTTTTAATTATTACCCAGTGTATTTATTATTCAGATTTGGGTCCAATAGAATAAAGTCTGGACAGTCCAACAGATGAAGTCCAAATGAAGAGCTAGAACTTAGGAAGGGAAAGTCTTTCATCAAAGAAGAGAAGAGCTAAAGCATGTCTGTTCCCACAATTCACTCATTTCACAGAATCATAGAATGGTATGGGTTGGAAAGGACCTTTAGAGATCAGCTAGTCCAACGCCCCTGCAGAACCTGCAGAAGCAGGTTCACCTAGATCAGGGCACATAGGAACGTGTCCAGGCAGATCTTGAAGACCTCCAAGGAAGGAGACTCCACAACCCCTCTGGGCAGCCTGGACCATCCTGACCATAAAACAGATTTTCCATTATGTTTAAATTTAGGAGGTTTATTTTTGTTTATTAATTGCTAAAATGTTTACACTGTGCTAATCCCCAATCCTGGCATTTTAGAGATTGAGGTTTAAAAAACGAATCGCTTCCACTTGTAAAGCAAATAAGACTCATCATCAGAGGTTCACCTCTGTGGAAGTGTGTCGATATCCCCAAACCACGAGACGCCTCGGCGCTGCTGAAGCCACAGTGGGTGCAGTCAGGCCTTCAATAGCAGTGGCAGTTTCAGGACTGAGGCGCAGAGCGGGGTTATGACTTGGCGGCTGGCGCAGCACCTGCACGCACCGCGCTTGGCTACTCATCACTCTCTCGTTTTCATGAGAACCAAAATGTAGCCTCCTACACATCCACCACAAAGAGGAAACTGTACACAGACACAGCAGAATTGATGGTGGCCAGTGGTTAAGCCGAGGGAATTATATGAGCCAGGCAAAGCCACCAGAACAGCGAGTAACCCACTGTGCCAAACAGCCCCATGGCAAATCTCCACCATTTTGATCCTGAATTCATGGTGCTCCCCACCCGATGCTTATTTACCCAAGAAAATAATGCAGCTGCAGGGTCAGTTTTATCGTGGCTTAAGCTTTTTTTCCTGCTGAGCTTAATAAAACACGGAGAGTACTCAAGTGATTTAGGCATGCCTTACAGTGGGTTAGTGACTCATCTGGGTTTAGAAAAAACTCTGGGTTTTTCCTTGCTCACAGGCCTATATTTCAAACACAGAGTTTTCTTTTGACTATTCCTATTTTCATTTCATCTGGTTTCCATTGAGCAAAATTAGAAGCATAAAGTTTAAACTCTATTGTGGACTGGTGAAACATTCAAACACGCAGAGGAGTTTATATTGAATGCAGGCCATTTGCTGAGACTCATTATCAGCTAAGCATCGACTAACGAAGCCTGCCAGATTAACTGTCCTCAGCCATGCAACAGTAGAACATTTCCCTTGTCTCCAGCTGGCTATCCAGGGTTTCTTTCATTCATGGATGTGGCTTATAGCACAGAAATTGCCACAGGTGGGCTGCCTTGGTTGTACTGAATGTAATCTCTGTACTGAAGGAATTTCTTCAACAGACAAGTCTGATACTTGCTATTTCTCCAACACCAGAAGCATTGCAAGGCATGGGTAACAGAAAAAGGAAACTATCTTGGTGATAAGAGAAAAAAAGATTATGAAGAGAGCAGGTTCGTTTTCAATGTACTACGAAACCAAGCAACTTTAGAAAGTTTAGAGACACAGTTCCTGCTAGATCTTTTCCATGGCAGGATAAATCTAAACCTAAACCTAAAGCACCAGCAGAACCATGCAGTAACAAAGAGCACTCCAAAGCCTAAGGCTTGGTGCCTCACCCCAGCTGCTCTGTCCCTGCAGAAGTCTCTGCAACCACCGAATGTTGCCACACAACAGAGCCTCAGGGGCTTACTGAACTCCTGCAATTTTCAAACATTCTGGCATAGTTCAAAACCAAAACCTTTTTATTACAGTTCTATTAAGTAGAGATATGGATATGTGTGTGGACATATACATCAGATAAATGCCATCTGCCTTGATCTTGTGAAGAGGAAAGTTTCCTAGGCAAAGCACTTTGAGCCACGTGTGAACTATGAACTGAAATTCAAAGCAAAGGGCTTTTTTGTTCATTTGTGTCTTATGTTATAATTGGCATCACAAACCTGCTAGTAGTGGAAGTAGCTCTTTCACTAAAACACTGTATCATTTCTGACATTAGCAGTGTGGGAATTCACTGTAATGGTGATCTATATTCCCACACTGCTTTCAGATTGGTTTAGCAAATAGCATGTATGAATCCTGAACTATTACAACAGATATATCTATCACTCCTGTTCTTCTAAGAAAAGAGAAATAAATATGCAGTTGGGCAGGCAAAATTCTGTTTTCTATATGAAAAAACCCAACCTGTCATGACAAAATGTTTCTTTTTCAAGGGTCTGAATGGAGTTGCACTTAAAAATCAGGCCTATCAACACACTGTACAAGCCCTCAATTGTGAAAAAGACCTTATTTATTTGAAGAAAAATAAGACTGTCCTCCACACTATCATGCTAGTAAGGAGGACATTACCCCATGATTTCCACATGGGAATGTGTTTTTTTTTTCCCCCCTAACACCACAACACTTCTTTAAAATGGTATGACAAGTGTCATGCCTCCGAATGACACTTCGTTATCTGAGCAGCTGGCTTTTTAAATAAGACGTGGCACAAGAAACTTCAGAGGCAGAAGCAGGCTGCCAATCATGGGTACGTCCCGCAGCCATCTCTCCATCTTTGTCATAACTCGCCCTTGCCCTATTTTGGAAGAAGGCAAAGGACTGGAATCTGTTATTTAGATGATATCTGACAAGTCTGTTCAAGATTGTTAATAACAGATAACAAATCTGTTTAAGATTCGTGCTGTTCTCCAGGGAATTAGCACTAAGGGATCTGCCACAACACTTGGCTTTGCTCGGCGCTGCCGGTCACAGGGTCCCAGGCTAGTGGGTTCCCTTGGGGTTGGAGGCTCTGCCTCGGTAACAGATTGAGAGGAGTAAAGTGCAGGCATACAGCTGAACTCATTATTATATTTAAAATGTTTCAGGAACCTCAAAAACAGATTAAGTAATGCAATAATAAAACTCTCAGTGAACCTGTGCAATAAAATCCATCAACAGAGGAGATGGGTAATATAATCTCTTTAGAAAAAAAAAAAATCCTCTGCTCTATGCCTGAATTACCTTGTGCACCACAAGATAGAGGATTTAGACTATGGCAACGGATTGAAATCTCTCTTCAGGGACATCCTTCTCATAATTGTACATTCATGCCTCTCTCCCCAGTAGTAGCCTAAATACAATTTACCGTTGCACACATTTTTATAGGGTTTCTGCAAATCCGCCACTTTATTACCACCCCGGTTATAAGGGGCCACACGGCAATTCCTAAGGGTTCACTAACTGAGCAAGATATTAAGCTTGAATAAAAAGAATCAAAAACGTCTATCTACAATTTATAGTTCTCTATAAAGGACCTTGGGGAACTGCAATTTGAAGGTGAAAAGTAAATGGAAAGCAGATTTCAGCTGAAAAATTCCATATGATCGATGGGGAAGACTTAGGAAGAATTATCCAGAGAGGTTTTTAAGGTGTGCTAGAGTTAAAAACATACAACTCCAAATTACACGCAAGACACACAACATCCCAGTGTAGATACATCTGATTAATCAGGACTATTCTGAGCTTGGTAACAGCTGCCTTCTTTATGCACATCTCAAGAAAGCAATCTTATTTTACACCTTTCTTCAGAGAAAAGAAAGGTAACAAAAAAAGATTTGAAAAACTCTGGTTAGTACCTAACAGTTTCCCAGTTTGTCTGGGAGATCCTGAGGTTCAGAGGTGAGTCTTCTGCTCCTAACCAAGCCACAGACCACTTGGGTCTTGCGTAAATCACCTAGTTCATCCGTGCCTCAGTTTCCTCATTGGTGGAGCATGAGAGTTTTCAGTTCACTCACCACTGTTATGTTTTCTGAAACTGGAATGAATATTAAAGAAATGAAAGCTCTTACTTCAGTGGTTTGTCTGCATAAAGTTATTAAGAACAATAACATAAAGACAGTGGCAACATCTAATTATAGCTAGCAAAAATGGAGAGAAAAATGATGCAGTTATTTATTGCTGCCTATGGAAATGATGGAATAAGTTAAACTATTAATGAGGCTAAAAAGAAGTAAAGAGTACGTGATGTGGCAGATATATCCTCATGCCAAACCAAGGAGGCAAGTGTCTGAGGTGAGGGTCCGTCACTAGCACCATAATACCTTGAAACACTTGAAAATCAAGATTGGATGTTTTAGTGAAAGATAACTATATAGGTGTATTGCTCCATGATGCCTGTCTGAGTGCAGACCCCTCCTGGGGCACATTAGAAACCAGGCAATGGAGTCACTAGAAATTATTCTTACTTCTGAAGACATGGGCCAAAACCTCTGCTGTCTCATTTCCTTAACTGCAAAACACTCAGTGATGAGCTTGGCCCACTGAACCTATGAAATGGAATACATCTACAGGAGTGACTGCTCTCAAATGCTTTCTTTTCTATCTAAGAACAGGGTTCAGTGCACAGCCACTGCTTCAGTACAGGATCTCATGTGCTGGAGTCATGGGATGTTTCCAGACAGTGAACTTTCTTGTTGATGAGAAGCAAAATATTTATCTCTGAATCTTTGGCAATTTTTGAATCGTGTCATCATTCCAGAACCTGTGGAATCTGAAACACTGACATATGGTAATTAACCTTCTTTTCATCACTTTTGATTCGATTGCACAGGATAAGTATAGTAATGCATAACAGGTGGAAAAAATCTGTACTTTATTTGTGCTTTCAGGAGATGAAGTAAAAATGTGTAGTATTTGATGGTGAATTAAATGAAGACGCAGTGCATTCAGCCTGCTGTATATCTACTCCTGCCATGATGGCTTTATTAGTTCTCTTCCTAATCCTACTGCTAAGTTGAGGAATAATGGCTAAGAAACTGAGCTGTGAAGGTGACACTCTTCTGCATGTGCTGTGACCTTCTTTATGCTGTGCTTTGGACAGCAGCACAGTTCTACCAAGTCAGATCCCATTATTTATGGCTTTTCAATTTGAGTCTTAATAAATCACGCTCAGAGACAGTGTGATTTCCCAGCTAAGGAAATGCAGACAAAGAAGAGGTAGTTGCAATCAAATGTCTTGGGAGTCCATGGATGATGGGCTATTAGAGGAAGATGTGTGGGGAGGCAACCTTGGTTTTACACTGCCTCTGCTGCAGGCTTTCAGTGGAGGTTATTTTTGGAAAATCATATTCTCTAACGGTGCTTAGTTTGTCATCCCACCTTCCTTCCTCCTCCTCTCCTGTATTTCTTCCCCACTTCAGCTATCTAGAAAGCTCTTGGCAAAGACCATCTCTAATATGTGCTAGCATATGGCAGAACATCTATCTCAATTGAAGCAACTAGGCATTAATGTATAACACAAACAATGAACAATGATTCATCTGAACAAGCTTGATATGATGGGCTGCCTTTTTTCCGAATCTGGGCCTCAGCAAAGCTTTGAAGGATAATTTCCACTAAAAATTGGATCAACTCCATCACGAAGAGCACAAATCCCTGTTTCCTCCAGATTGTTTCACTCGATTCACTTAAATGTTTATTCTACACTCAGAAAAAAGTTGCTGGAATTTCTAAACTGCATTAAAATTAATCCTTTGCTTCTTTACAGTTGCCTTTTTCAGTGCTTCCTTTGTTCCAAGCTGGTGCTTATGAGAGCTTTCATAACCAGCAGGCAATCACATACATCCTTCCTGTTTGCAGTTTTTACTGTACTTTACACAAACAAAAAATGTGGAACAGTCCAAAGTACATCTCAGATATCTGAGAAAGAAGAAGGTAAGTGTTGCAAACAGTTCCCAGCAGAAGACAAGAAGCAGATAAAGACACCTAGGCTTTGAAAAAGAGCCACCTTATTAAATCACTTTCAACCTTGTGAAAATAAGTGCATGAGATGACCCAGCCAGACTCTCATGGACCTCTTGAAGCACAGACCTGCTCTAGAGGGACCATTTAAACACTAGGATAGTGGCCTTAGAAAAGGAGCTGGAAATCAGCACACAGAAAGCCCAAGGCAGATCGTAACAGCATCAGCCCTGGCAACTAGGAAAGGACAGGGTTTGCCCTATAACATTTATTAACAAATTAACATATAAAATACCAAAAGTTTCCCCTCTCTGCAAGGCTGTTCAGCTACCTGGCTCTTACTAGGTTCTCATTCCAACTGAGCTTTAATTAAGGTCTCTTTCCAGCTATTCAAACCTCAAGAAGGTTTGAATAGTTCATTTTTCAGGTAATGATTGTCCGTGAGAAATGGTCAGTGGCCAGCAGTGACACTTTTGTGTCCCTCTGCTTAAGCTGTAATACTTAATTACATTAATACAACGAATGAGCAATATGTCATGGTACTGGCTGACAAATGTCCTTTCCCATCAGCAGACACTGAAAGCAGACACCTACCTCTGCAGCAAGCACTCCAGGACAGTTAACAAACCCTTATTACCTTTTGTGAACCTGTGTCTCATCAAAATTTAAACAGACACGTTGTCACACTTCAAAAACATCCTATTTCCTGCCAATGAAACAGCGAATTGCTGCTTAATGTTCTTCAGCGGTATTTGTTATAGACCACGGAGCTCAGGCTCTGCAGTCCCTGCTACACTACAAAACATACTCATTTTTCAACAGCCGTGTATGTGAAAACAGACAGGGCTCAGGTGTTTTTACTACAATGTCATGAAAAAAGCCTGTGAGTGCACTGATAAAATACGCCTTGTCTACATCAGCATTTGATTTTTGCTAGCCCTGGTGCAGCTGTTCTGCTATTGAAAACAGCACAAAATACACAAGCATACTTGGGCCTTTGAGGGAAAAAGAAGCTGTATGGTTTTATGCATCTATCTGATACACATCAGTGAGGAAGGGCAGGCTAATTGCTACAGCTTGAAACAGGAAATATTTTAGTTGCATCCTTGTCCACCTATCTACCTACCCACCTATCTAGCTGGTGACACAGCAGAAAAATGAGTTCTCTGTCACTGCCCTCCCCCAAGCTTTGGCCAGGTGCCATACCAACATATCACAAAAAAGACTTTTTCTGATCCAAAGCTAAAGAAGCAGCAGAGAATTGCCCTGCCCAGGGTCACAGCAGCTTTGCAAGTGGAGCCAAAGGATGAGTCTTGCTCTTATAACAGACTCGCCACTATGACTTCATGCCTAAGACTCATGCTCAACACTTTGGAGATGGATGTTTGCTCTCTATGAGACAATACAATCAACTCCAGAGAGGTGAAAAGAAGCTTAATCCTGTAGTGTACTAAGCATCTGTATGGAAAGCAGCATTAGAGGGCAAAACTGCCCTTCGTTTCATAGGAAAAGTCTTTGAAATTACTCTCCCATCAATGTACAGGCTTTGCTGTCACACAACTACTGCTTGACCATCAGTAAAACATGGTAACACGTTTTACTCTCTTTGTAGGAGAAGAACAATGCTTCTAATAGGAAAAATAGCAGTTAAAATGTATTTGCAGAGATTGGGGAATAATAATAATGAATACATGCACGAAACTTTAAACAGTCACAATGGATTAGACAGTCCTACTCCAAGAAGGCTGCAATGAGAAAAAAATGCAGCCTAGATGCTTTTTTTGGTGTTTATTGCTTGAATGAATGTTGTTCATAAGGCTTCCCATAGCCTCACAGAGCACTGATTGATCTCAGTGCTATGCTACACAGGTCAATAAAGAAGAGAATTTCTCTATTACCACAGTGATTCATGAAAGTGATTACTCCCACTTCGACTCTACCTTCCAAAAAAATCTGCATGCAGCAATTGCTCCTGTGTGCTCCTGGTGAGCAACCTGAAACTACTGCAGATATGATTTTGTGAAATGGGACTGGAAATGCTGAGAAATGAGGAGGACATGCAGCACAAAGGCTCTCTGATGTAGCCAAGAATGATTTTCATGCTGCTGGACTGACCAGAAGCATCTGTATAGTGTACCAGCTTCCACTCCATCACACCTCCCGCCAGGAGGAACATGGTAAGATGGGATGAAGTCAAGTCTTGCCTGGGTGCTCTCAGCTCCCCCTCCAGCCCTGCTTCAGGATTTCACTGAGGAAAACCATTTGCACAGCTGTAATGCAGATCCTGCTCACCATATCCTGCATCTCTCTGTCCTCTCACACACAAACACACACACACTTGCTCTTACTTTCTTTTTTCCTGCTGGCAGGAGACACTTTATCTATAAGGTTAGGCATTACTATGATACATTTGCTTTTGAAGTACTGAATGGCTTTTAGACTCTGGCATTTTGAACTTTCAGGGAGGAAGAATGTTACTCTCACAACAAACTTTGAAGTCTGTTTCCTGAATACGTTAACTGTTTACTCTCTTCTTCTCTTTCTTGTCTACTTCACGCTTCTCTAGAATAAACATAGTCCTCACACCTTAAAAATCTTGCTGTCCAGGTATCAAACAACATCCCAAACATGGGGAATCAATGCAACTATTTAAAACACATGGAGTCTCAGAGAGGAGTGAGACCACAGCCTCTTAACCTATTTCTCATTTACACAATACGAATGTGGCATCTTTTGGTGTTCAGGTATATACTTCACAAGAAGCAAAAGCTGCAACCAAATATTGCCCCTTTCCCAAATCTGCTCAACATATACTCAAATATACTTTCAAGTGCAAGCATTTTAGTTCCTAAGCCTCACCTTTGTCATACAGGTTTTTAGCAAATGCTTAGTTGTGTGTTTAAAGACTACAGCTGCAAAAAAAAGGACCACATCAAAGAAATCTTTGGCTCTATTTGTGTATTCTACTACTTACAAAAAACTAGGTCATAATTTCATATTCAGTTACACAATCACCAAATCCAGCAATGACTAGAGAAGAACCTGATCCTGCAATTTATTTTATTCCAAGCAGAACTTTCAGAAGTTCCAAATAAAGATTCAGACTGATAACTTCCCCCATTTGATGTAATACTTTGTCATGAAAACAGAAACAGAAGCAAGCTCTTTGCATTAGGCTGTGTTGTCAATTTAAATACCTTTGAACAGACTTCTGCGGTTGAGTGACCTGGGATGGCTACGTGCTCAAAACAACCAACCCTCCGTTTAAGAACAAAGAAAAGCATGCTTCTCTTTTCATCTGATAAATTTATACCCTGATCTTAATGGGCAAGACAATTTTGCAAAATTTGTCTTTTTTAATGCAAAAGAAACAAAATTTCAGACTAACGTCAGATTGTTTAATTAAAACTGGCAATTTGAAAGATGTTAATGTTAACAAACATAAACCCCCCAAAACTCCACCCAACACAACAGTGAAGTTCTGTCTGTGAGTCATCCTTTCCTCTTTAGTAACAATTAGAATATACGTGGATTCTTTCGGTGCTTTGCAGTAAAACACTTTCAAAGCAAGTGTTAACAAACATTTCTCAGTTCCTGCTTCAACCTGATCGTCTGCTTCTTGTTTTCCTTCTAAGAAACAGGAGGAGGAAACTTGCTCAACTCACTGAGAAGAAATGGCTTTTGCCCAACTGTAACTCATGAGAAAAATGGTGACACAATCACCTCACAGAAGCCTGGAGGATGATGTAACACAAGGAAGTTTCAAAGCACAGTGCTCCTTCTAATGCTTGAATGGAAGGTCTGAGTTTAGGAACTTGACAAAATAGGTGCACGATGAGAATACAGCAGAGAAGTCATAAGCATGCCTTGCTCCTGCTCATTCCTCTTTATTCCTCTGTCACAACTGAACCTAATGAGAATTTATCAGGAAAATGCACCTTGTGCCATCTCTAATGCCTTGATATTAAGAGTATGTTCCTTCCACATTTATATTTTCTCCACGCTACTATACAACTTTTCCTAGGAAAGTTTATTAGAACATTCTGTGCCTTCTTTTTGCTCCCATTCTTCACAGGAAAAGAGAGATCCAAGAATCCCTCAGCGTTTTAACTCATACTTAACCTTCAGATTTGGGTGGAATTCCTACGGGTAGTTCAGGAACTTCACCATGAAGCTAAATTGCAAGAAGAGGTAATAGACCCAAAAGGTCTCCAATGTGTCTCCATCAATTGACCTTCAAGTTGTCACCACTTTGTTTTTGCTGACATGGAAAGTCTAGAAGCTTTAAACATTAATGGTATTTTCTTCCTACGAGAGATCTACATATGAAAGATAAAAACCTGGGCTGAGTCTGAGTTAGTGTCAAAAGGTAGAGTCAGCAGAGAAGGTGGATTGCAATTGCAATGCTGTTGTGTAGGTTACAGAGTTGAAGGCATGAAGTGTGCAGCACTCAAGAAACGTTACGTAATCTAAAATATTGGCATTTGTCCCTTTGGCAAGAGAACTTACATTAAGAACTATCAAAATCTTTGCATTTGATAGTAAGTTTCCATATCATTTCAATTCTAGTTCAAAGCCTTGGACTTTATTGCTACGGCACTCCCTGGCTTACATCCAAGTTATCTAAGAGATTATTGAGTGTTCTGGGACGACAAAAGAAAATGTTGACATATTTACAGTTAGCTCTTCTTCTGACTTGTAAGTTATAGAATCAATGTCTGGTATCTGCAGACAATGTGCACGATACAGACACTGGAAAAAACAGGTATTTGCTCTTTTGCTCCTTCGACCTTTTGCTGCAAGCATTCACAATATAAATAAAAGCTACAAATATTATCTCACTCCAAATACAATTATTTATGTTCTCCTTCACAGGCTAATAACAAACATATTTCTTCTCTGGGAAGAGAGATCTCAAGTGGTTTAAGGACTATGCTGCTTTATCAGAATGGCAAAATGAACCGCAGCCATGTTGTAGCACAGACCCAGTCAGGATAACCCTATGGGTTATCAGAAGAGTTATAAATATGTTTAGACTACAGAAAATCCATGTGTGTGTTATTTTCTCTTTTGGAAGGAGAGAAATGTGACATTAAGTTTCCAAGGCTCAAGATCAGAACTGAGTTTTCTTCTATGCCACAAAGGCAATGCAGGAGAGCACATAGTCCATCAGGAGGGTCTTGTGCGGGGGATGGGGCAGCTCACTGTGCTTCCCACATGAGGCAATTGCATCTTTCCTGTGCTTCCTAATGTATTCATGTTTGCAGGATTTCCTTTGGGAAGACTCTGGGGAAGCACTGCTGGTCCTTGTGCCTACTGCTCTCTGGGAGAGGTGTCTCCTCTGTAAAGGAAGGTGAATTTTCCGCCTCCTGCAAGCACAGTAGGAGACATGGACCAACCTACAACAGACATGGGAGCACTCTGTGTCCTGATGTGTGGTGATATTAGAAAGAAAGCATTTGCTCAACTATGTTCTGTCAAGTTTGGGTAAGTATTGCAACATATGAGCAAATAACTGCTTTTTCTGCTTAAGGCATGATCTGTCTCCAGTCTTGGTTTAACTGTATGTGTGTGGGATGCAAGAGAATTTAAAATGAATTATTTAAAGCTTCTTTTTCTTTTCTCAAAAAAATGCCAGAACAAGAAAACCCAAACACTAAACAGTTTGACAATCAAGAGTAACCATCCAGTTTAATGCCAGACTTAATGGAAGAGAAAACATAAGGAAACGTTTTCATTTAGAAGCTCCCAAGAGACTCTTCCAAACAATACCAAGAAAAAACATTTCAGAAGTGCCAAAAATCAGGGGAGTGCTCCATTTACTTATTTTTATGGTCAGTCACTGATCATGCTGATATTTGCCTTTGGCTCCGAAATCTCAGCTGTGTTCTAATAAAGATAATACACGACTTGCTCAGGGTAAAACCACAGAAAAAAACCTAAGATGTCCACAGGACTCGAACAGAACTACAAAGTGCTGCCATCTCTAAATGCTGACAGAAATTTGTAGTTAATTTGTACTTATTTTTTTACCATACACATTTCAAGGACAGTGATTTCTTTCTATATTACATTCCTTGTGGTGGATCATTCTTTGTTAGATTTCCACAGGACTTTTTAAGCAAGTACCTAGAACATTTTTCTTAACCAGAAGAAGAAAATGGAATTTATATGTTTAAACTCTCATGATGCTTACCACAAGATTTAAAACTCTCGGTGACATCAAAAAGCTTTCAATCAAAGCAGAGGGTGCTACGAAATACAAGTAATAAAGGCAAGTGGCCAAACATAAAAAACGTCCAGTCTTTCCATATGCTCCTTCAGACTATGGTAATTACACATCGTCAGACAATGGCCAACACTGGAATCACCTTCAAGGTATCAGCAGTCTCACTTGCTCAAGCCTCTACAAACATTCAACCTATGCAGTTCCTGGGAAAGCTCCCAACTCTTGGATGGTATCCAAAAGCCCATTCAAACTCTGCAGAGCCCACAGGTTGAAAGGATTATGGATGCAAGACCTGTCACAGCAAATGTGCTCTCCCATAGTACCTGGAGATGTATTACACAAAAATCACAATTCCTACTGTATTTTTGGTCCCTTGGAGCAATGGGGAAAACCTACCAGTTCTCAGATTAGTTACCACCCACCGAACAAAACACACAAGGTTGCACACTCCTCACAGATGAACCCAAGAGCTGAGCTCTATTCCTATTTTACAGCATTCCTCTTATGAAGCATGTCACAGCATCTCAGTGCCCGTATCTCGGTTTACTTGACGCTGCCAAATTTCCTCCTCCAATCCTGTCTATCTCCTTTCTCAGTGGCCTCCGTATTAATGAGACTGAGCTAACAGATTGTGGCATGTCAACATGCTGAGCTGACATCCTGCTGCCCCCTCCATGTCTGTCTGACTTTTAAGCTTTTTCTTTCTGTTTCCCTTCTGGATTATGTGTAACATGCACTGTAGTCCAGGAATGTCTCTTGCTTTGGCTGCCTTGTCTTTCCTTTGGCATGCTCAAGGAGCCAGAGGGAATCTTACTGAGGCTGGCTAAATCACATGTTTGCCCTTTAATGAACATTAAAAAGAAAGCAGGATCCATGCCATTTTGATGTTTCCATTAATACAGGCCACAAGAAAGCTCAGGTTCCCGCTACAAAGATCACAGAAAATCAAAGGCATTTGTAGCACTAGATGCACAGAAGGGCTTGATCATATTGCAAAAAAAAAAGAGCAGTTATTAGGGAACGAGGCACGTGCATTTAGTTTAAATTTGTTCAGCACAGTGATTTGGCAAATTTTGCCGTCACTTTCTGGCATTCCTGAACTTACTCTTGTATGACCTTTACTTAAGGATTTATTTTCATGCACTGAACTAAAGATGTTCAGCACAGTGGAAACAAGTCCTTGGAAAGTCACCTTATGGGATACATGTTGAGGTTGGGAGCTGAAACAGTGATGTTCTCCTGTAACTCTTTCCTCCCCTCTCTTGGATCCAACAAAGGTGGAGAACACTTGGAGAACTAAAACTTGTTTTTCCAGAGAGGTCTCACACAGGAAGGTCTCCTGGAGAACAACAAATTCAAGTGCAAAGACGCAAAGGAAGGTGCAAAGAGAGGGAAGGACAGCATCCACAGCACCACAGTTTCAAGTTCAGCTACGAACATGTCTAGGAAACTAAACCCCAGGTTCTTGAACAGCAATTTGCTGTGTCAAAAAAAAAAAAAAAAAAAAGCCACCACCAAATCAGAAATGAGAGTTCCATGGGAGTGACCTTTGCAAGAAAGCTAGGAAAAAAGAAAAGAGCAGGATCTCTCCTTCCTAGGGAGGATTGTGAATCGTCTCCCAACTGCACTCCTGAGCGTGAATCAATTTTCTTCCAGTCGATAACTAGCGCAAAGGTTCTAACCTTCATTTGTGCTCCAAATACTCAATCAGGGATGTAGAACACATACCAATTAAGCAATTCAGCTAAAATAAGAAGGCCGTGAACCAACATCGTTGCTGCAGCTGCCCCTCAGGGATCGAGGGTTAGCAGCTTGGGGAAAAGGTAATTTATTGAGCTTAATACTCTGCGAAATGTTCTCATGATAATAAGATTGTAAGATCGTTTTAATATCTGAAGTCATGTTGAAAAGGTCATTTCTCATCTTTTACGCCTACCTAAGTCATGTAAATTAGAGCTACTCAAACAGAGTTGAGGATGTTTGCAGCCCAAGTTTTCCTGTATTTTTGGATGAGAGAGAGAAATGTCAGTAATCCCAAGTGGTGGACATAATCAGACAGTGCCCATGAGTTTTAGAATAGCAACATTAATGGATGCAGCTGCTTTTGCTATGCATTAGGCCAGCATTTCATCTTTGACCTAGTAGATTTTATTCAGAATTTTCCCCTCCTTTTTAATGTTGTGAATTAGAGAATATTAAAAAGATATTTATAACACACTATGTGTAATCTCAAAAAGGAGGGGAATACAGCTGATGTATTTGCCAGAAGTTTTATAGCCCAGGAAAACAGGGCACTGGCAATTGCATAAAGTACTCGCCTCTTTTCCAACTGCTTTATTCTACAGGAGAGAACTAACACAGAGATTTTCTTTTCTTTCCTTTTCTTTTTTTTTTAATGCTTTCTAGGCAGAAACTTTGTAGACTTTGCCTGCACATCTCCCAGCCAACATTCCTAAATCACAACTTGCAGCTGCCCTTGCTATTGCAGCCTTGGAGCTTCCATTTGGCAGAGCACCAGCATCATGCCAAGATGTGATGTTTCTGTGATGTGCGCAATTACCCAACAGGGATGGAGCTGAGATCCCCAAACGCATTTCACTAAGGCCCCTGAATCATATTTGAAACCAGGTCTTCAAAATTTATAACAGCATTAGGCTATCTAGGCCCTTAGTTTCATTTATGTTTTGAAGCTTCAAATCCATCACACAGCTGAGCTAAACGAGGGCATTATTCAGAGTAGTAATGCATTTGATCACATGTACTCTAAATGATAGACATTCCCTCTTCTTTTTCTTTTTTTCCCTAATAGGTTCCAGCATCTTCTTCCCTCTCATCTTTCACTTACCCCAAACAGCCCCAACTCTTGTCCTTTACCACAGCCACTATAAAAAACAGCCCTCCCAGGAAAGCTTCTTTTGCTGTCCCTCTTAAGCATTTTCTGCCTCCTCTCTCCTGAACCACTGCCTCATTTGTGGCTCTTCACTGGTCAGGCCACAAGCTTTTCAGAGGAAAAGTTGTCTCTTTTCCTGTGCTTGGCAGTGTGCTCCAAAGGTGCTATGCAAACGATTTATTATAACAGATTGTGGCCCAGAGTAATTTAATAGACTGTAAACCCCAGCTCAGGAGAGCTGGCGAGCCAGCATTTACAAAGCATGCCATGCTTGTATTTTTCAATACATAATACATAAATCTCTCTGTTGCTGTGGCTCTGTTTTCAGATTTGCTGGGGTCTGCATGTGAAAATTTTTTTACTATCAGCTCGATTTTCTCCATTAGCCTTTATCATCCCTTACAGTCCTTCTGAAAACTCCCACAGAGATCGGGGCAGCTGCCAGACAATGTCATAGCCTTCCAACGTGGAACTCTGCAGAAGGCTGTATCCTCACCATGTCAAGATTGCCACCCCTATTGTTACACCATCAATAATAAAGATGATAACATCAAGCTGAACCACTCAGGCACACCAGAAGAGCTGGGAGGGAAGGGAAATGTCTGTGTGCTTGTCTTTTTTGGCATCCTTCATTTGGTCCAAAGGGTTGAAGGGAGGATGCTTGAAAAACAAGAATCTCACCCTATCACTTGTGTGACATCTGGGTGATTCACTGACAACACTTCAATGGTTGTGCCCCACTGTGATCTCTCTGGTTTCCTTGCTAGGTGGCCACATTAGACATTAACACGTCTGTCGGGAACTTCACCGACCTCCATTAGGGCACTTAGTCAACAAAAAGTCAGCGTCAGCTTCCAGGTAACAATTCCCCCCCACAGCAGTATCAATGCTCACTTTTTTCCTCAAGCTCAGTTTTGATAAGAAACACATGGCATCCAGACAGAAAGTTTCTCCACTGTGAACTGTGCTCTCAAGGAAAGCGATCCACAAACGAAAAGGGAAAATATAACCCTGGAAAATAGGGAAAATGGAGTAGCAACAAAGCTCTCAGACAAAAGCGAGAGGATTTTCCATTTGGCCAATGGATTACAGGTTAAACCTGAAACCTACCTTTCACTTGGTTAGAGATGTGTGTGAGCATGTGTACTTATGTGCAAGACCGTGTACTGGTGCTTACCAGGTTGTCTCCTCCTTTCCCCATCTCCTTTCTCAACACCTACCAAGCAAGTGAAGTTTCCAAAACACAAGCAGAACTTAAGCAACTGTGAAACAATAAATGAAGTTTGCCTCACTTCGGCAGCAGTCTGCTTTACGAATGTGCACCCTGCTTGGGATGAATGTGGATAGATGGACGGATGGATGGATTTCAGGCCCAGAGGCAAGCAGTGGTTAATGGGAAACCTGCCTTCTACTGCAGTCTGTGCCAGATCCTGCAGCCTGCATATTAATAGATAATAAATAATTATTTGGTAGAAATAAATTTTTTACACATAGCTTAATATATGTTCATAAAAAAAAGGCTGAAACTTGTTAATCACAGGCATTTATACCTTCAGCCAATTTCCAAACTTCCAGTACTGTTTTGGAGGAGCCAATAGTTCACTGCAGACTGGAAAAACCTTTGCAAAAGGGAAAAATAACCCTCAAAGTGCAGGAATAGGACAAATTATAGATTTCATTTTTTCTGCAATCCTCCAAAATTTATCTCGGCTGCTATTTAAAAGAAAAAAAGTAATGGTAAGGGTGTCAGGTTACATGGAAAATACTACACACCTTTCACACATATTTAAGAGTTAGCCTTTTTGTAGATAATTTTGCAGTATACATAAGAAAAAATGTAGCAGAGATACAAGATATTTCAAATAGTCTCAAGTTTTTCATGAAGGCCACTCGTTCAGTTTTCCTCTAGTCCTTTTTGTAACAGCAGCCAGTGTCTTTCCTTATTTTTTTTACAGTCAAATATCCCAAGAAGCAAAAACATTAAGTGATGGTCTAGTGGATTTACTACAGTCATTAGCAACAACAGAAGAGTATTTATCCCTTAATTCGTGTCTTCAAGAAATACCAGGTCTGTAAGAGACAACAAACCCAGAATTCATCCAGCTATCGGAACTCCAGGTGCCTGATTCCTCAGTTTGGCCAGTCCTCTGTTTTCCTTCAGCTGTGCTCATGATGAATGAAATGACTGTGCCATATTCAACTGGCATATTGAATCGTTGAAAAGCACAATCACACCATCAGCTGACCACTGCCATGCTCTAATCTCTTCTAATACAGCAGTATTGGCGTGGCAAACTTCTACATGTTATTGACAGATGGGTTGAAAATGAAAGCACACACTAAACCAGATCTCCAAGAAACTCTGCTCCCAGGAGGCCCCACAGCAGACCTAAGAAGTTGGAGGGAACAGCTTGGTGCCCTCATTCACAGTCCATTTAACCCTTTGTTATCTGGTGACCATAGAGCCCACAGCAAAAGAAGCAAATACAGACAATGCTGAATCTGGAAAACATGCTGCATGAAAGAAGCAGGCAACTTCATCTACTCAATCTGATCAAAGATTCCTAACTTAAACTTTCTATGTGTTAAACTTTGTGGCTGTTCTCTTCATCAGCTCACTAGGAGAAAGTCTCTGTGGATTGGTGCTGTTCTTTGTAAAACCTCAACTGCTCTGCAATAAAAGAGGTCTAATTTTTACAGTAAAGTTCTGCTAATATTTGGTATCAACGTCTGACCACAAGTGCCAAATATAAAAGTTACTGGGACTCACTTTAATTGCATTTTGTGGTCTCTCTGTGAGCCAAGTCCTTTAGCCTTATTTAATGCATACCCAGGCAACTATGACATTAGTTTCTACCAGTAAATACTTAATCTCCTTTCAATGTGGAAATCCAGCATTACCTTCCATCACTTTCGATTGGAACCAAAATGTCCTTCATGTGTAGAATGCTACATGTAACATCACACTACTAGAGTAACATTCTGCTCTAGTTGTCCTCCTTTTAAAATTTTCTCTAAAGCAAGAATAAATGGAAAAAAAAAATGCACAAACTCCTTTCTCTCCTGCTCTCCCCCTCTTGAGGAGTTCTTGAAGCCAATTAAGACATTAAACAGTTAGACCCAGCAAAGTAAGAAAGAGCACCATGCAGCACTACAGCCTACTGCAACCGCTCGTTAGAGCAAAGGCCACAATCCCAATTAAGGCCATCGCTGTTTAAGCAGTGCAGGCAATTTGCAATGCTTTCCTCATTCAAGACCTGCCCTGGCAAGGATGAGGGGGCTGTGATCCTGTTTGGGAGTGCAAATTAAGCTTCCAATAGTTGTGTGCAAACAAGCTTTCCATTAAATTTTTCCTCTTCCAATATTTAGTTTAACTACCTGTGTTAAAGCTGGGAGGAACATTTTCTGCTAAGAGCCTTCATTTGCAGGCCCATCTCTTGCCCAAATACCTAAAGTAGTACAGCAATAGTTTCATGTTAATGCACATCTTGGTTAAATAAACCAGTTTTCCAGGCTGCTAGGTTTTCATTTACATTTCTGGGAGATTAGTCTGAGCTATGGAACTGAACACCATGGAAATGGGAAGAGGTAAATCAGTCCTTTCTGGTACAGCTTCCCACCTCATATCTACCTGGCTCCACCAGCTCCCTGAAACTTGAGTTGCTCGTGAACCAATTTTCTTCTGGGAGAGAGAAATGGGAGTGGTGTGGGGTCAGTACAGTAGCAAGCAGACTGAGGCTGTACACACCCTCTGCCTTTACTCTGGAATATAGGTTCCAGGCTAATGTTAGTGAGATATATGTGGGGTGCTTTCCTTGGGGTTTGAAGGGGGATGTTTACCCAGCCTACCTGAGGCAGTCACCAGGAGGGAAAAAAAAAGAAAAAGGAATGATCATAAAAGGTTGATTAATTATGTGCAATAACTGGGACAGCATATCATGAAAATTCCATTCTTGTTTACTCAGCTAATTCACTTTTTATGAGTGTTTAGGCTTTAAAGCAAAACAAAGCACTAATTACCCAATTAACGAGCAATTAAGTTACTGCAGCCTAATAGCCTGTACAGTGGCTGCCTTTATGAGTCTGATGGTGAGTTAGAGACCCATTAAACAAATTTATACACAGCTGTAGCAAACATTACATTTCCAGAGATGTTACATTACATGCTAATATTTTCACAGCCTTGAAACATCATTCACTGCTTTAGTGAATAGAGTTTACCAGTTTACTCAGCCGAGGTCTGACAAAGGCAAAGTCTCATATTTTACCAGCAGCTATTGACCATGAGCAGAAGAGAAGTGGGGTTCTGTATTTCAAAGTCTTCTTGAAAAATCAAGTGGCTTTCAATTGAGGTAACATTTAGCTTAAAACTTTTCAATTTTGCCTTAATTTAGGAAAAAACCCATAATCCAGTCATTTTCAACAAACAAATGTACTTATTTGCAGGAGTCCAAGAGACCCTCTGCAGCAGGTGTCATTGTACTGGAAGTTTTAGGTTTGCAATCAGGTTGTGAAGGTGAGGAGGACGTTTTACTGTGCAAAGAGACAAGATGATTTTGTAAACTCCCCTAGACAGATGGGATTACTTCTGAACATCCCTGACGTAGGGTGCAGTATTAGAAGCGGGCTCTCTCCTCCTACACACTATGCAGTACTAAGACACAGTGACATGAAAGCTAAAGTCTCAACTCCTGTGTTCTCTTCAATGACTACATCAAACCTGCAAGTATTACTACTACATTTCAGTGTGGTTCAATTTTCACATCAATAATGGGTGTATCTTTTTAGTGCAATTTTGATTGCATGGAGAAAAGCTTTATTTTTAAAGCACCTATTTCATCATAGTTAAAGGAAGTGTATTTCTTCTGAGCAAGACTAATTGAAACTCAAACCAGATAGATTCTTTATTTCTGCCCAGACAAGACAAGTTTCCATTTATCTATTAGCACACATAAAACCTTAGATCACCTCTTTCACAGGCACATTATCATTTCAAAACACAGGCTGCACTATGTAAATAAGAAATGTTTCACAGACCAAAATCATGTCAGCAGCGCAGCTCTGCCAGTCTGCTCTATTTCTATTTCGGTGGCCTAACTTTAACCTGATGTTAAAGATAAGCCACTATTTGGAAGTCCAGGAGCTGGAAGTATTTATATTTTTTTTCAAGTTGCATACACACATCAAACCTCCAAGCTGGCATCATCACAGTCCCACTGAATTACATGAACTGCCCTGATTTATAGCAGTCACTACAAGACCTGGTTCCTGCACATTCGTTAATAAATAAAAAGACAGACCCATGTTAATGAATTCAATAGCATGAGGCTATCTCATTTGTCTTATGGATAAACAGAGTTCTGCTCACACCCCATACCCTTATGGACACTTCCCCAAGCAGAATTGCTAATGAGCCTCTATTGCCTTTGGCCTGTGCTTAGTTTCTTCTTGTGCAAATTCTCTGATATGTAATAAAGCATAAGCTTAAGCTTCAACATTTTCCCTAGTGGGAATACTGAAGATGAGTTGTTGTTTTTTTCTTCCCCACCACAAACACTGCAAGAAATAACTGTTTTTAAGATGTTTATTGTTCCATCAAATTTGACAAACCAACTCACTGATGGGCTTAAAAAATGATTAGAATTGAGGAAGCACAGACAGACAAACAAGGACATGTGATTGCATAAATCTAGTCTTCTTAGGAAATCAGGTGAAAGCAGAAAGTAACAATCTCTTTTTGGGGTAGATGGCTGTATGAATGAGTATATCAAGGCAGGTTTGTAAAGTATTTAAGACCAGCACAGCATGGAAAACGTACAGCAAAGCAGCAGACGACAACAACAGCATAAAGCCAGGGCAATCCTCATTCAGAGATCACAAACAGTGTAAGAAGGTAAATGATCAGCCAATATGTAAAATGTGGAAAACAAACCTGAAGGCAACAAACAAGATCCAAAGCAACTACATTTCACCTCAAAAGGGCTGTCTTTTAATCATGTCTATATTAACGCTTTCTTAGAAACTTCATCACCCATCAGCCACTCCAAGTTGCAAGCCAGCAGTGTCTGGTTTTGATTGAATAACGTCTCCCAACTCTATCTTCAGTCTTTCATTTTTTTTTTTTTTAATTTTAGTTTTTATTAAAGAAAAGGTCTTACCTGGCCTGTTTTGTATTGTTCTCCTTTGCTCTCTTTTTTTTTAATCTAAAGTCATTTCAAAGAGTGAGCGTCAGATATCAAACCCAATATCCTTTTTCTCATTAGCACTTTTCCCGTGCAGACCTTCAAATGCGGTAATAATTAATGAGTCTGTGTCAGAAAATGAATAAAAGATGGCTCAGATGCTTCACTGTTCAGGGCTGACCTTTAGCTGAGTCTACTGTATTAATATATTCTTGTGTTGTCAGACTCAAAGAGCTAACTGCCTTATGAATTATTTATCAACACAAAAAGTCTTAACCAGAAACAGTGTTAACATTAATTTCTAACCCTCTGTGTCACAGCAAAGCCTGCCTGCACTGCATAATTGAATTTTGGTTTTAGACAAGCAATCAAAGCACAAGTCGCTGTTGTTGTAAGTGTGGCTGCCTATGATAGCAAGAGGAACGGCTGCTCTTTTTGCACATCTGGTGCATTACAGGCAGTTCAGGTTTGTACGAGCAATAAGCCTGACTGGAGAGAAATGTGGAATGGGTTTACAGCAATGAGAAGGGCTGTGGCTCCCTCCTCCCAAGAACAATTCGAGATGCTGAACTGCTTTTTGTCCTGCTATTGGTATTCCTAATTGGGGCTGGTATGGAAATGTGTCTTGTCTTCTCTGCTTGCAACATACTGAGGGTTTGCCTGATATACCTGAATCACAGGGGATGAGTCTGGAAAGACTGTCCAAAGGTTCTGGCTTCCATCTGTCTCTCTCAGATGAAAGAACATCAATCCTCCTGCTTCCCCCTAAAAGCTCCCCAAATGTATGAGATTCTGCAACTGTCATTTGCAGCTATTGTGGAGGTGGATTTCAACTGTTATCCCCAGCCATTTTTGAGCAACTGTCAAACTGATTTACAGGTTAGGCTTAATTTGCATCATACCAACCCCATCAAGACCTAAGATACAAGGGCTCAGTTAGGACTTAAAGGTTGTATTCACCATTGTTTCCTCCAGAAGAGTCTTGGGAAATGATGCTTGTGCTAGAACAAGAGCTGAGAGCTAACTCCACATGTGCAGGAGGGAAATACTTCGACACCCTGGCAGAACACACCAGTCCCCGTTCACAGCTCCAACAAAATTAGCACCAGCCTAATGCTTTTTTTTCCCAGTTCACAGTCAGTGACTGAGATTTGTTCACCCCTGAAGAAACAGTTCAGAGATTATCAACAGAGCATGAGGATCTTATAGAAATGAGACACAGCTTTAGGCTCTAAATCCTGGAACAAGTCAGCCGAAGAGCAGCTTTGGTAGTTTTTTCCCTCCATTCTCAGAGTCAGCAAGAACAAGGAAAGAAGAATTAAATCCCTTTGGTCTTCTTCCCCCTCTAAGAATGAAGCGGGAACTCTTGAGTCTTACAAAGATACGTTCTCTTGCTTTTCATGGGAGCTTAAACCCAGAGGTTGAATGAGAAATACAAGAGCCCAGCATGGAGAAAGGCTGATGCTGATAGACCTCCAGAAGAACTCAGGTCAGAACAGAGACGATGGAGAAGCACCAAGAGCTCAAACAAGTGACTATACTGCTGAGGAGAGGAAGAAGACATCCAGTGAAGCTCAAAAGCTACAGCTCATTCAGGTGCTCCAAGGGAGAGTAACCCTTCCCAAGGAGAAAAGGGGAAAAAAAAGAAAAAAACCCCTATCATTCAGCTATCCATCATCTCAGTGGCCTGATAAAGGGAATGAGACTGACTACATCTGCAAAACCTGTTTTGGTCTTATGCTGAACTTCTCCCCAGCTCAGGAGCTACAGCTCCTGCTAGGGATGTTGGGATCCAGATCAAAACCTCTGAACTACAGGTACATTAACTGTGAGACAGGAAAATTGTGTTTTTACAAACCTGTCAGTGGGATCTGGATGCTTAATTCAAATTAATGGAAATTGGGCGCCTTAATTGCCAGAGGACTTGGAGAAATTTTAATAAAGAAATACTTCCACCATCTCTGAAGTGAGGAATGAGCATTACCTAATGACTGACCTGGTAATCAAACATTCACTCCTCCCAGGAGCTGTGTGTATCACACCTTTGCTACAAGAAAGCAGACGACTATAAGTGTTTTAATCTGAGCTGAAAAGTGCTGAGCTTTGCGGGTGTCAGACTATGTGATTCTGGGTTTTCCGTCCAAGACTGCCAGCCAAGTTTCAATGGAAAACAAGACACGACATTTTTCAACACTCTGCTAACTCTTCTTAAGAGTAATCTTTTATAGGCACTGGGATCTTCAGAGCAGACTTTTTTCTGTAGTTGTTTTTATTTTTACCCTGGAGCCTATGATGGAATAAATCAGTCTTTGCCAAACCAGATACTTTTCTTTGGCAGACATTTGCATATTAAATCTAAAATTGTTTGCCATGACACAGTGAAAAGCAATTCTTGAAAGCCACTTCACATCCTTCCTGCAAGATCTCACTAGCACCTCCATAAGTAACACCAACCTGTTTTTTTGGAGACCAGATAACCTGGCACATTCCGCTGTTCCTTGTACCGTTAGTGCTCAGAGCGAAATCAACGATAAAAGGTCTGGAAGACACGCACTTTGGCAGTAAATCCCTAAGACAGCTCAAGTCTCCCTTCAATTTGGTATTTATTAGTTTTTTCCCCAAACACAGCAGAAGATGGTGACAACTAGTTCCCATCTGCACATGCCTGCTCCCGAGCTATGGAAAATGACTCCATAGGCCAACTGGAAGCTGAATAGTTTATACATGAGCCAAACAAATGAGGTTTAAGGATGACAGATATGCTGGGATTGACTCTTTGCCCCCGCTGAAGGCTTGTGGAGGGTATATCCTATGCAACGCATTGCAACATTGGCAAACAGATGAAAATAGCTCTTTGCTTTATAGCTCTTGCACCGGCAGCTGACCTGCTTCGCATCCCATTGCTTTCCACGTCCCAAACTCTCTCTGTTGGTTGTATAAAATATGTTACAATTGGGGATATTATTTTTTTTTAATCTTCTACTTCAATATACCAGACTAAGCTAGTAAAAAAATGAGACGGTCATGCTCTTTTAAAATAACAAAACACCCACCCTGGCAGTTATGACATAACCCGGCAGATTTTTCTTGTTACTTTGCTGTTTTAAGTGCCTCACTCAATGTGAATCCAATTACCAAGGCCTTTGTTTTCTCTAACAAAGGGACTGTGTTTCGGGGCTCCGTCTCATCTGGCTTTAATCATCTCTCATGAGGGGAGCTCACTAACAACCACCTTGGGATACCTTTTATGACAGATTTGGGAAGCTGCATGAAAGAAGGGGTGGTTTGAAGAAAGAGGAGACGAGGTAGGTACCCCCCCCCCCCCGCATTCCCCTTTTTTTGGGGTTGCTTTTTTTTGACAAGTGCATAGGCTTTCCACAGAGCTCCAGTAAACCAGAGTATGACATACCCCCAGTCATGGATGGAAATGATTTTCGAGTGGCTATTTTTTTGGACTTGAACCGTGGCTTATTTTAGAAGTCTCCAAAGTCTTCTGAAAGAAGGAATGAAAAAAGCCCAGCTCTGGATCTTCCCTGGCCCATGTGGCTGAAAATTACCCGTTTTACTACTACGAAGGTCTGTGCCAGCTGGCCAGCCTGGACAGACATGTTTTCTTTTCCCTTTTAGGCCTATTCTAGAACAGATTTTTCCTCATAAAACTTACAACTGGTGCAGCTCCTCTCAAGTTTGAAAAGCAAAACTTTTGAAATCAGCAGGACTCAATTAATGTGGCTGAGCACTGCGGATCCTTCAAGCGACTCAAGGAAAGAGACTTTCCTCTGCTAGAAATGGGAATTTCATTCTCTCCCCCTTCATTGCAGGAGGCAATCATGATTGCTCAACTCACGCTTTAAAAGTAATCATTTCAATACCAGTCTAGTAAACAAAGTCTTATTCCATCCTGAAATGTTGTATTTAAAAGGGAAAATCCTTCCCCAAAGCAATCTTTCCCTGTTAATTGCAGTGTAAAAGACCATCAAACATACTGTTAGTATTATTTTCTCAATGTTGCATGTAAAATTTACGGTGCAATTTCCATTGTGTTTGATAGCCAGCACAAGAGCTACTGCTAAGCCTAGAAAAGCTTGTTTTAATCCCATATTTATCTCACTTGTTTTGTTTTTCTTCAGTTTATTACATTTTTTCACAGGGCCATGAGCAGGCTCCAACAGCTCCCAAATACCTGACAGGAAAAAGTACTTAAGGTTTCTGGGTCAATCCTTTTTCACTGCATATGACAGGGATAGGAATCTGCCAATTTTCCCCTCTCAACATTTTGGTAACCCTAGCAAATGGCCCAAAAAGTCTTCTGAAGATTGTTCTATCAGCTCAAAGGTTCCTGGCACTCGCAGCACTTGCTCTCAGAGTCCATCATCCCATCATGTGTTAGGGGAAAAAAAGAATTCCCTAATCAGCTGCAATGATAAAACCTAGAAAATTGTCCAACCTTTGATGAGAATCCCAGATGTTTCCTGAAGCCCCAGGAAATTAGCAAAACGAGGCAAATGCCCAGTGAGAAGTAGCAGCCTTCAGGCTCTGTTACCCAGCTTTGCCTTTTGACTAGTTGAACTGCGATTTTCAGGAAGAAATTCATCACCTCCCAGTGTTTACAGCATCACAGCTCTGGATAGGACCATCTAGTCCCCTCTTTGTCTCAGCAGGATCAACTACCACCTGCTCTTTGCTGGAAGAACAGTGAGCTACTCTCTGCCCTTCCCTTTTCAATGTTTTTCATAGTGTCCTCCTGCAATTTTGTTCTCTGGTTTGCCCCTCGATTTGAACAGTCATTTCATAGATGAATACAACCATTCCCAAATCATAGGGGAGATTTTGTTTTCGCTCTAGGACATTCTATTTATGGTTTCTTTTTGGATCCACAAATCTGCACAGACCTGTATCAGACACAGCACTGCACTGACAACCCCATACAAATCACAAGAGCTACTGCGTTAGGCTAATGTGGGCAATGACCCAGGCAACATGATTTACCAGTACAGTAACTATCATACATTTCATGTTGATTTACTAAGTCCTTACATGAGCACTGGAACTAAAACTTACATTGGGTGTTGCAGAACTCAAATGACAGTTGTTTGGATGTCCCCAGGGTAGGATCCAGTCTCCAGCCGAGCTAGACCACACGCATGGCTGTAGAAGCCACTCTACTCCAGATCCTATCTTCTACTCATCCAAAATGCGCACCTAACAGCATGTAACACGCAGGACTGTACAAAGGTAATTGAATGAATCAAGGACTGATAAAAAAAATAACATGTTTCTCCTGGAACAAAGGAAAATGTTTACTTAGTTACGTGCCTTCCCATCTAGCTTAAAGAGTTTCCTGAAATGGGACTGCTCTGCTTAGACTGTCAGAAATACACAGGGATGCGAAATTCTGGGTTCAAACCCATAAACGTGCAAAGTTCAAAACCAGTGCTGAAGATCCTATAGCTGAGCAACATTTAAAAAACATTTAAGCTGATGAATGCAGCTGAGGGCTAGTCATGATACTTAAGCTAAGACTTCAGGAGGGACTAAGCTGCCTACCATAGCCTATTACTATTTACTATCATAAAACCCCATCTGCTAAGCTTCAGTGGATTAAATTGAACTGGAAAAAAATATAGTTACTCTTCTTCAGAAATGTACTTGCAGGGTCAAATCATTCCCCCCCGCCCCCACAGTACAAAGTCTATCAAGTAAAACCACTGGGATCTCAAGAGATGACTGGTTGCAGGAACCTCCTAAGATTTTAACCAATATTCCTATACATCTCGTACAACTGGTCCTGCCCCAACCTCCTTGTACTTGTAGGTAGCTGACATCATCTGGACAGTGGAACCATCCAGGCACAAGGAAGTTATGCCTTTTTTTTTGTTGGGGAGGTTTTAGCTTTTTTATACTTGAAAAGATCAATGCCGTCTTCCCATAAAGCACTAATCATTCTGACTCTCACTATGAATAATTAAGAGCATTAATCATATTTCAGGCAAATATTTCCATATAGTCTATTAATATATCCCAATCAGATCAGAAAGACTCAGGACCAGTAATAACTTAAGATTCTGAGTTCTGCTAAAAGCAGCCTTTTAAGACACGCTGTGGTTCCAGATGTTTTGCACAGCTATTTATTTAGCTTGTAAACAAGCCACCAAAAACATTCCACATAATGATGGGAGAACCGCAATTACATTGTTGTGGGCATTTACAAAGAGCTCAGCATACTTTTGTGATTTAGAGAAATCTTTCCTTCTTTCTGAGACATGATTTCCAGATTTATGTCTGTGCTGTGAAGTGCCCTGGGAATCATTAAAATGGTGACAAAGAAAAGTGATTTTCTTTATTAAAAGAGGAATGAAGGAGGGGAGGGCGAAATAAGAAACTGCTCTCCCCTCACAACAGATTACTTTCCTCCTTCCCTTGTCAGGGATTTTAAGTGGAGTCAAATGATCATCAAGCTGCATTGATATTCTTTTGTTTCATTTTTAATGAGCATTTATTAACAGTAAATTGTTAGAATAGCAGCACTTCAGTTCATCCTACAACAAGCACTATCTTCTGCCTTACCAAACTCTGCTCGAGAAGGGGTATCACCAGTGTGACTGCACCACAACCTGTTGCCAGGCAGTGCCTTAATGGTTGCTTGGAGAAGTGGCACAAAATTCACTGTACACCATGGGAAACTCTTGCTCCCTTGCTGCTCCCTGGTCATGGCTGTGCCAGCAAGCTCAGGTGCATGCTCCAGAGCCCAGACACCATGGGGGTAGCCCCACTGCCCAGGTGTCTGGACAACAACCACTCCCCAGGCTGTGTGCTGTCATCCACAGCATTTCATTTTGAGTTTTCTGCTGCTAGTAGGTAGCTACAATTTTTAAGTGATACTGATTTGAGCTGACCAGTGAAAGTGGAAATCTCTGTATCCCATTAGTGGTTCCCTGGACAAGGGAGACCCCATGATCACCTCATCTCATTTTGAGATTTGTCATATGAGCTAATCACTCCAAGTCAAACTGGGTTCAGCCTTCGTCTCCAGATGCTGTCTCTGGTCATGCGAAGGGTCATACCAGTTCAATGTCCATGCCTTATTCTACTTCTACAGCATAAAATTTATAGCCATATAGTCCTCTATAGAAAAAACAGACACACGAACAAAAACCAAATCACCATTTTCAGCACTTCATAGATCTGCTGATTTCACTGAAATCCAGTCTAATGGCTACAACTCCAACCACTAGCTCCAGGAAAGTCTCTGGTTTGCACTCGAGATCTCATGCATCGTACAGCTGCAGGGGCACAGCTCACTGTGCTGCAGCAGCTGCCATTGCCTGCAACAGGGGAACGGCCTCAGTTCCTGTCCTGCCATTTGGACCTAAAGGCAGCCACCTATAAAACGCTGCTTAATTCAGCCTACAAGGACAAAGGTCTCTCTGAATTTATAAGTTCTGGGTGGTTCTAGCTGAAGAACATTTTAATCTTGATGAGGGTGCAGAGCCCCAGGGCAGTATCAGCCCCTGAGGTACAGGAGACCTTCTCCCACGGATGGAGATCACTTGTGCCTGATGCCCAGGAAAGCTTGTTCCCATGTCCCCCTGCTCCTGAGCCAGCACTCCCTGCACAGGTAAATCCTGAGCCTGGCTGCAGTAAATTAATGAGTAAGTGACATCCTCACCATAATTCCTAGAGAGAGAGTGATGAGGGGCCTTAAACGTGATTGCTTTCCATCTGTATATGTGCTTAAAGACTGTAAAATAAATTAATGGGGAAATCTAAAACATAATGATAAGGATTCCCCACTGAACAGGTGTTTTTTCCATCCATGAAATTACAAGTTGCCAGGAAAAGACATGGGCCCAGCACAGTTTCATTTCATTCTCAGCTCCTTCCGTTAAAATAATAACAGGCTTTATGTTCCTGAAGCTGTAATTAAACAAGTGCTTTGGAAGGAAGACCTACAGCTTGTAGTACTGGAAATAAAAGGCAAGCTACAGGAAACTGCTCAAACTGGCCATTGCTACTTCTCCCTGACTCCTGATGTGACTTTCTGGACCAAGCTTTCATTTCATGTTGATGGGTTTATTGCTTTGGGGTGGCTTTTCCCCCCTTGCTTTTTTAATGGAGAATAAGTAACCATTGGAGTACATTTCAAATCTATTCAGAAAACATAAACTAGAAATAAAGTAGTTCCTCTAACAGCTGCACAGACAGTCTTTGCCTCCATCCTGCATAGACATTTGCCACCGGTATCTGACAAGGACAACTCAAACAAGTTGGGCATGGCACTGAGCATCCTTCCAGTCACTCAGAGTGTAAATGATGAATTCTGCTCTCAAACATGTAACATAATGTACGGTGTGAAAAAAGAGAAAACCCACGAGTGCTGTTGCTGCATATTTATGATATAAAATAAGCATTAGCATATGGGAGAGCTCTAAAGGGAAAACAGAGCACAGCTTCCTCCAAATTTAGAACAATTGAATTGGTTTTATAACTTAGGACTTCCAAGAGAAAGATGTATTTTCACTAAGTCAAAAGTCAGTTAACCTGTCTATAATCCCTTTAAATAACAGATCCATCCTCAGCATACAGGATAGAACAATAACACAAGCTAAAGATACAATTTAGCTTATGGTTTTAAAATGGAACTTGGGTAAGAAAGGAAGGAGGATTTTGACTCCTCTGCCCATCCACTACTCTGAATGGTGAAATAGAATTGTGCAGCAATGATACAACACAGAGAGAACACAGGAGATGGGTGATGATAACTACCAATAAGCAGCTGCAGAGCATTCTTTACTTGTATATGGAATGCAGAACTTCACATTACAAAATAAGATACATTTATGACTCTGTACTTATACGTACAGTTGACCTACAAACACCTAGCTCAACCAGGATGCTAGTTGTTAATCTTAAGCAATGCAGTTGAAATACTGAACAATTTAACAATCTTACTCCTTTTTTCCTATACAGCTTTGCATATATTCTCAGCTCTTGCAAGTGACTTGTACTGCCTGTCTTCCCCAAAACATCACCATTTGTCCAACTGCACCTTTTATCAAGCTGCTATTATGCACAATCTGCCTCTTTAGCAACTAAAAAAGCTCCCCTAACAAACAATATTGCTCAATAACTTGTTAAGCAAATTAATTCTACTTCCTTGTAAAAGTCTTTAAGTCTGATCTAAATTGTAGTTAATTACACTCAAAATCAACCCTAAGAAGAACAAAACTCTGAAAAAAAAAGTAGACAAGGAGAGCTCTCTTCTACAGCATTTTCCATATTTCAAAATGTATACAATTTAAGATTCCAAATAAAACCCAAATTAAAACTCCACTGACAAGGTAACGGGTAGAAAACCAACCCAGGCAAAACAAACCATCAACAACTCAGGATTGGGCAAGTCCATTTCTCCCAATGCCACTTGCAGGTTTTCTCCACTACAGGTGGTCACTTGGCAAAAGACAGAGAGTCTTCAAACATTGTGCTACACAAGATACAGTTCTTCAAGGCACAGAGAGCTGTCTCCAAGGTCTCTCTTGACATTAACACTGATGTAAAGATCTCCAATACACAGAGGTCCTGACCATGAGAAGCTCCTGGTGAATGGTAACTGGTGGCTGTATGAACACAGTTTACTATCCATTTGGACCACAAAGGTTAATTTCTTTTTAGGCAACTGTCAAATATACATTTAAGTAATTATTAATCTAAAATATACAATGGTTGGCCAGAGCAGGTCAGCCATGAAAGACAACAGCAGTAAAACACTGTTGAAATGAGACCTACCTCCCTGTCACTTCTCTTCACTGTTTCAGCTACAGAATGCCCAGAAAATTACTCTAAGTTTGAAAAACATTATCTTCTGGTGCTTCCTTAAAGACACACCACATGAGGAATTTCCCCTCCTCTTACTGTATCTTAATTGTTGTCCAAATTGTTTCCTAACAGATATCTACATGCAAATGCAATGTTTTGGTTTTATCTTTCAAGCTTCAAGATTAGGCTTCAAATTAAAATGGAAGGGTTGTGTTCCAGACTTCAAGAAGCGAGGTATAAATAACGTCGAGTTAATTAGCAGTCTGCTGATAGGTGCCGGCACCACAAAGACGCTTCTGTAGCCTGTGCCGTAGCACAAGAGCTCATCTACTATGACACAACACTACACTTCATACCGGTCCTTCAAAGGAAAGGACTGATATGGGGTTTATTTATGACAGCAACAACAGGGTAGATGCAAATGAAGGTCTCACATGCTGATAAATGCTCAATATTATGGATGAAAATGTAACCTCAGGAGGTTCAACTGTGAATTCATCAAAGGTCCATGCAAGCTTTGCCCACAGCATACAACATGGAAATGCAGAGGAGCCTCTTGCTAGATGGGAGGAGAGGAGGAGATCTACTCAGACTCTCTAATTGAATGTTGTCTTTTTCAATAAAAGTTAAAGATACTTGGGACCTCAGGGTACATAAATGCTGGAATTTATAGCTGTCTCCCAGACAGCTGTATGATATACAGTTCAATGGGAAGGCCACCACAATTAGCCTGGCTTCCAGGATTATTTTATTGGAGGAAGAGAGTGATAGACATTGTTTAGAAAGTGGGAAGTATCAGAGAACAAAGTCTGTCTTCAGAATCACTTTACAAGCATTTGTGAGGTGTAAGGTACACATACGGGCAACTCATTTGTGGAGGGAGGGTCCTGTGGAGAGCTTGACTACAGGATCCAGACAAGGGAGGGACTGCATTACAGCACTTGCCTTTCTATAGTATTTTGCACCTGCAGGACTACCACACTTTTCTCAGGTTGTGCATGATACTGCAAAAACCAGCACTGCCTCACTGTCCTGGGAGGGTCATATATAAACATGGAACAGACACATTTTTTTTTTGTGCCTGCAGAAGGAACACAATGTGCTACAAGATATTTAGGAGCCTTCATATCAATGTAAGAGCACAATGTACAAAGAAAAGCATATAGGTCATACAAAATAACTGTTAGAAAGTTACCCTTGTAGAGCTTTCAACACTAAGCATTCTGTAAATACTGAAAGCATTTGCATTTGTACAGGAGGTAATCAGGTACTGAGGTCATATGGTGAAGATTTTACAGTATTTGCAATGGGGGAGAAGAGAACAGAACACAGAAGAGAACACAGAATCACAGAATAGTAGGGTTTGGAAGGGACCTCTCATAGGAGAGATGTTCCAGTCCCCTTATCATCTTGCTACCCCTGCACTGGCCTCTCTGGGGAGCTCATGGAGTTAAAGATTGTGTATGCAGGACTGGGTGTTTGACTCATTTGCAGTTTGCACTGTATTGATTTCACAATTCTATTAAATGTATATTTTGTCATGTATCTAACTCTATATCTTTAAGTGCATTGTAATGCAGTGCTACCCACATCAGGGTTAGTGTGCCAGTACAGGTCCCACACCACTGGTAAGGGGGAGGAAGAAGCTATCATGGCCAGGGAACAGTGTGGTCAAAAGACATTTTTGTGGGAAAATAGGTATTTCAGTATGCAAAGCAAGTACTTTCTGTGCCACTCAACACTAAGCCACTTCCTTGTCCACGCTAAGATAATGATTCTGTTTTGATGAAGAGCTGGTCCTCACATATTGAAGCAGAGCTGAGAGGGCTTTGAACAACACGGGCCACGTTTTGCCAAGTGTTTGTCTGAAATACCTGATGCCTTCTGAGAACATAAAACTACCTGACAAGAGAGACCCATGCTATATCATGAGCCTCCTCATGACGAATTAAGCTGGTTTTGCTTTGCTTCCCTGTACTTTTTTTTCCCCCTTTTAAATAAGACTAGAGGTGCTTGAAGATTTACCTGTTCTCAGGCTGTGCTCAGCATGAAACCTGACACTTCTGCTCCGGACCTAAAGAAAGGCTTGTCTGCTTTCTCCAGCTACAGCAGTCTGTCCAATAAAAGGTTGTCTAGGTATCTCACCTCTTCCATAACCTTTTCTAAGAAAGCTTTTTACTGAGATCTCAATGGTAGGCAAAGTGAGAAAAGGATAAAGCTACAGCTGCTGACTTTTAGAGGAAATCACTCCACCATCATTTTCAGAAAAACATTACAAAAAAAAAAGGTCAGGATTAAGCTAGCAGGGCATCAAATGCAAGAGCTGGTGTAGTTAAACATTATCATCAAGGGACAATGACAAGTAGGATGGTCTGTGCTCTGAGTGGAGAAGTATCATATTCCTCAATCTCATCCTCTGCTGCACCAAAGCTGTCCCTGTTGCACTGAATATCTTCCTTAGGGGAATTAGGTCAATGGAAGGGAATTTCAGGTTACTTATTTTAACTCTGTCTTTCACAAAAATGGGCCACATTTATGAACAATGACATTTGTGCATAAAACAAGATAAACCTTACTGTCCCTCCTTTGAATCTAATTGATGTGATAATATTAGTCTCATTAACTATAAAGGTAAGTAAGAAACCAGGATGCTTGAGAATGTTTCCCAGCACTGAAGGGTTGGGGTTTTTCCACAAAAGAACCACCAGCAGAAATGTCATTTGGCTCAGGTGAAACTTAGGGGAGGAGTAAATGAATTGCTCTTTTATCATGTCTTATTAGGAATGCTCAGTATATAATCCATTCTTCAAATTATGCTCTGTTGAAACAGTCAGATAATCATATTAAAAAGGTGAATGGAAGAGGAGAGCAGCACAGTTAGTACCTGTCACTTCAGCGAAAGCAGATGTATGCAAGTATAATACATTTGTTTCTCAACCAGGACTGTAGAATAGTATATTTAAGAGTCTTGTTTTTCACTAAGTAATACCATGTACTGCAATAATACGTTGTAACATTATTCAAATTGCTGTCAGAAATGAAAATTAAGTTTCTTAAATATTTAAGAAAAAATGCAGCTCCTGTATTGTAGTGGGATTTCTACAAACCCCCACTCCAAATCACTGCAGTATGAGAGAGGCAGCAGGGCGCTGGTGGAGAGGAAGGAGCTCACAGAAGGTCACACAAATGCAATAGCACGATAGAGAAAGCACACACAGCCATTTGCAAATAAAGACTTTAGAAGCTGAAATAAAATACCTTCACTTTTCATTGATATACAAGAATCTAACAGTACAGTACATCTACATGATGCATATTATGCAGCCTTATTTTTATCAAAAGGTTCTTCTAGTTGAATGCACAAACCACTTTGACTCTGCTGTCATGATTTATTTTATCACCCCAAAACCCCCAGTAAAAGGGAGCCCTTTATCTGCACTTTGACAAGCTGTGGTCTCTATTTATCATCACAAGGGTGTTGTGTTGCTTCTCCATGCAGGAGACCCAGACTGAGCTTTGTGACTCTCTAGTCTCCTCTGTCATTCTCATTTCTGCATTTCTCCATCCAAACACTTGCCATGGCTCTTTCATGCTTTGCATGGTGGTAACAGGAGGGCCACTAAGTGACTTCATCCTTCTTTTCCCAACAGCAGCTGATGACCTCAGTCATGGTCTTTACTCAGTTGGCTAATGAAGAGGTATGTTACATTGAGGTGCAGGATCTCCTCAACAGGAAAACACATTGGCTAAGAACCTTGCTTACTGTGTGAACTTTCGCTATGTAAGTGAAGACTTTATGATACGATTTCTCACCTACATCCTCGAAACATCTGTTTTAGGAAACAAGTACGTTCCAGTGCTTACAGAAATGCTCTGACACCACAAAGAAAACAACCATTCTGTTGAGAAAGAACTCTTCAGACTTTTAAATTTCTCACTTAGCATGTTCCAGGTTTTCCTTATGCCTTTGCACCCTCCAATGGCACCGTTTCCTCTCCCACCCTGCAGTTCTGAACAAGGCACTATTTTATTTTTATCCTTCAAAAACTTTCTTTACATGATCATTGAATCACAAAATACCCCGGTTTTGCCAGTTCTGGATACTTCACAGGAGCATTCCCATCAGATTTGCTTATCAAAGTCATAAACCTTATGCAGCTGCTAATAACAGCAGCAGCTCCATGCCGTTGTTTTGCCAAATTTCTGTACACAGCTGTTGTCTACAGTTAAACTTCTGATCCCATTTAGTATAGACAACAACATGGTACTATTTCACCTGGAAACAGCTGTGCTGGTAACTTTTTTTTTTAATCATTAGTTTCTTTTTTCTTTCCCAAAGAAAAAAAAAAAAAAATTCTTTAGTTACAGCTCTGAAGTTGGAGTAAGAAATTTGGGTTTCCTTTCCAGTGCTGCTCAACTCCTTATTTTCTGTGCTAACAACCCGTGGTTGCAGGACTAAGGACATCTACATACCAAATATATGCATTATCACGTCGATTTGACATGTGCAAGTATACCTATGTGAACGCACATAACACACACAAAGCTGCCAGCTTAGAAACAGAGACCTATTTGGAATATGTCTTTTTTGTCTAAATCATTGACAAACCTCCTTAAGAAGTAGCCAGTAAGGCAAGTAAGCTAATCAGTCCACCGCTAGTATTAAGTCTAAAACAATCTCCAGCTGAAATGTGATTAATCCATGCATGACAGCTTAAAGGTCAAAGCTAGAATGCAGAGCTTCTTGACTGCAAAGAAAGAACTGACTTATTTTTATCTCTTCTTTAAAAATTACAGCAGCCATGAAGTGGCTCAAGGAGCAGAGTAATGAACGTCATAAACCTGCCTCATAAAAATGGCATTCATGCAGTAATACAGCAGGTCAGATGAGCAGGGAACATTTCATTAAAAATTCCCCTTCTTGCCTACCCAAGAGAGACTTAAAACTAATCACATAAAATGGCTGAGTGACACCATTAACGAGCATTAATATTTTAAAGCTTTAATAGTACAACAGAGCTAGGCTGTTATATCAAAATTATACAACCTTATTAGACAGTGCACTTGGCTGCATTGTACTTGAACTGTCAGTACCCCTGATTGGAAAAATTAAGGTGGCCATGAACCACAGCACAAATACCTTAGCTGTTGTTTGCATGTACTTAGAGGGCTTGGTAGTTTCCTGATGTGTGTCAAATTCTGGATAGTTTTGTGAGGAACACGCTGATTTACCTTACTCATACCAAAGGAGGTAGAGCTTTACTGTGAGAAACGGGAAAGGCTGCTTTCAGAAAGTGATTAATGTTACAAGATGTTGATTAGAACTCAGATTCTTGTGACCTGGATTATAATCTTGCACAGAATTAGCACAAACGTGTGGATAGCAAAACATCTTCTAGACTTCCCTTCAGCAGCAAGAAGTGATAAAATGGGAGAAAGCATAGAGACTAGCATATGCATATATCCTTAACTCTACAGATAAAGCTAAATATCACCTATATTATTCTTCTGGAGACAACTAAGGATCTAGTTGACAAGCTCAACTAAAAGCTTTACTGGGAACTGTCTTCAGCCACATGCAGTAATCCTGCAAGTTAGAGCCGCTCAGTAACGGTTTCCAACTTCGCCTTTTTCCCTTGTGGCAAAACCAAATCTCGATCACAGTTCCTGGACACGAAACAGAACTGGAGGAAGAGATACAGACAAATACAGGGTTTAAGACAAGAGGTTTATTGTGTGGTTTTGTGAGTAGTGTAGATCCCAGCAGACCTCACAAATGTACTAAATGCTCACTGCCTCCATTGTTGCGCTCTTCAACAATGTACCTTTAAGCACACAGAAAACTGGTAGCAAACAGCACAGCTCCTCTTGTAAACTTTAATCATTTGTAGGACACTAATTAACAGACTCTAACAATAATATAGCCTGTACCTTGCAACCTTAGCAGCCATCCTACTTTAGGAACATCTGAAAGCTCAGCAAAGTTATTATTTAAGAGAACCTCCTAATTACTCTGGCATTGTAATGAATGTTTCTCATAGGCACCCAGCTGTTTTGTTTCCTCTTGCATAGAGGCAGAGAAATGAATTGCTCAACAACTGCCTGGGTGATAAGACACTGGTATGCTTAAGATTGAAGAGATAATGTTGATGACTGTAAGCTATTTCCCTCTCCCTAAATGCTATAATTTTAGTGAGCAATTTAAGAAGGGATTTCTCAGACAAGAGAGGAATGGAAGGAGCTGGCTCAGTGTTGGTTACTTAGGCAATGTTTATAGTAAATTGATGCTATGGTTTTCAAGGAGAAAAGAGATTTAAGAAAACTGCAGTAATCCAGTACTTGACAGTCTTGTCTTTGTTAAATACTGCATGTAATTCTCATCAGCACTGCTTTCTGCGTTTCATAAATGAAGAAGTTGAAAGAAATATTAATATCTCACATCCACAAACACTATTTGGCTCAGGAAACAAATTTTCTTGGCCATATATAATGACAGATTACCAGCTCTTGAGTTTGTTGAAGGAATCACATCCAAAAGCATCCCTCTCAAAACTCACAAGCATCTGACAACATGACAGTTCCTGGGGTCAATTACTAAAATGGTACAAACTAAAGATGCTGCAAAAGACTTTCCCCCAAAAGAGAAAAGACAATAAAAGCATGCAATAGGCAGCAGTAATGGCTGGTTAGAACATCAAAAGGTTTGTGTTCAGTACCACATTCACTGCATACCCTTACAGGAGCCTCATGAAATTCTGTTCCTTCGCTCACCCAGAACAAATAACTTGACATATACATGTAATGCTGCAATATTGCTGTCTTCTGTTTCCAAATCACAAGCATTAATATCAGTCTTACTTAAGCCTAGCTGGTTGGGTCATACGCTTTCAGGTCAATACACTAATTTAAAAAACTTAACAGCAATGATGTATCACTGTGACGTATGACCAGACACTACATGACAGAAGAGAGGAGGATCCATCATTCTGTGTCTAACAGCTTTGACATTGTTTGAAGACCATGGTCAGCAACAGACCTTCCTGAATTACAATGATGTTACTCAACTGGAGAGAGTCAAACAGCAAAAATAATTAGGGAACTGAAGCAATCTGCTCATGACTTATGACAGACTGGATTGAACAAGAAGGCCTTAACATTGACAGCCATGCAAGAATGCAACACTGGAGTGGATGTATGCTGTTGTTAAAACAATGCTGAGGAAAACTACAACTAACAATACATATAGACAGCTCCAACGAGATAAAAATAAGGCCGTTATTTTGTCTTGTGTGCAACAGAAAAATAGGGAGGTTCATTAAATAAGTAACAATTTAGAGTGACTGTAAGAGTTGAGCGACTTTCCCAGAGACACACAGAATGGCTGCTGCTGCTGTGACCATCAGCAGCCAGGCTGCACATGCACGCTACAGCATAGCCTGATTATCTGCAAGGGGATGAACTTAGACAAACTGTCTTTTCCATCTCTATTTTTCACGATCATTTGAAATTCAAATCTGACCTGCCAGTAAACAACCTCTTGCACAGCTAGAAAATAAAATATCATACAAAACAGAACTTTTCATTTATGACTGTTTCGGGATTCAGACTCCCCTGGGATCCTCGTACTTGGTTACACAAGCAAGCTGTAAAGGCAAAGAGAAACTGCTGCAAAGCAAGCTGACAGTAGCTCTGCTCAAACGTCAAAAGAAACATAATTGATAGGACTGTTTGGAAGCATACAGGCTGAGAAGTATCTCTGACAACTGAAACTGTGCTAGAAATATGTAGTAATTTGCCAGATAGAGTTTACAACCCATAATCATTTCAGAAGTTCCTCTCTTTCAATAATGTAGCTTGACTGAAAATTAATATGAGACCTGCAGGGAGCAAGCATCTGTTATTAGCAGCACGTAAGAGTAGGGTAATTGCCACAAAGCAGGTGCATGGTTGCTCTGAACTGCAAGAAGGGATGAGGGAGGTGAGGTGGGACACCTGAATTTAGTAACCAACACAGAAATGCTTAGCTTTAAATAAGATATCTCAGTCCATGCCAGGCTTGTCCTGTGTTGTCAATGGATTTGGTAAGCAGTTGCTCCTCATACTTCTCCTCCACATCTCAAGGTTGTCTACTGTCTGGCCCGTAAAGAAGAAATGGCAAGTAAGAAACAGAGAAAGGGGGCAACCCAGAAAACAGGCAAACATGAAGATGCCATGGCTTTCATTGTGTCTGCAGGCTTTGGGAATGATGGCAGCTCACAGAGGCTCTGGAGGACAAAGCTCTGTGTCTGGTTTCTATTAGTCTCAGCTGAGCGCTCATCATGCCAACGTGAAATAATTTCAAATGTTAGAGGGGCACAGGATCCCTTGCACTTCAAAATATTTACAGAATAATACAGATAAAGAAATCCTTCTCTCTCCTGTTTTTTGTTTTTCAAGTACCTATAAGGTTAACTGAAGAAAGCTGTAGTAAATCTGATGTACACCAGTGAATGAGAAGATCAGAGAGACAAAGTCATTAGGAATCCTAATTAGGATTAGCTTGCATTTCATACCCTCTCTCTATATATGTATTTTCTGAAAAAAAGAAATATATATTCTGAAAAGCCTCTACTCCTCCACTTCCAAATTTCTCCTTTGCTTCTGTTGCTTTGTTCCTAAACCAAGTGATAAGAAAACACAAGGACGATTTCAGTGATATAATCATTATGGATGATATTGTTAATAAATATATAAATAAATAAATAAAAAGAGAAATCTGCGCTGAGCTGTTCACTTGCCTGGGTAATTACTGAGGATGCAGAATCCCCTTCGTGGGATATGTTCTTCTGTGGCAGTCAGGATGGGAGGTAGAAACAGTATATCAATCAAGTCAGACAAAAAGAGCCTGTCCTTTTTATTCAAAAAGGATTTTGCATTTCCAAGTGCGTTGCTCCAGTTTAATGAAACCAGTGATTGCAAGCTCCCATGTAACACTTCAGCTCTGTGCAAGGACATGCAAAGCCTTCCAGCCTTTTACACAATTTATTTCTTTATCTAATAAATCAAGTCAGGCCTTTTTGAGTAAAGCATTGCTCCTTGTGAAGGAGTGGAGAACCGCCTCATTTGACAGTGCAAGGAAGGGGAAAAAAATCTAATGGGGGAGCCAGCTTCATTTCAAGGTGACACTAAGCAGAGAAAGAGGAGAGACAGCAGATTGGTATTCTGCGAGGCTCCACGCAGGCGTTGGACAAGAGATTCCTCTGAATTGAGGGAGTCTCAGTCCATTAATTCAAAAACCGATTGAGGTGGAGGGAAAGTAGAACAATATGCATTATGTATTTGTTACAAAACTATTGTGTCAAAGCAATATTTAGTGGTAAATTATGGCACTATCAGGAGTAGGATACCACATACATAAATCAATTTGTCTCCTCTGCTGGCAGGAGTGTGACAAAAAGATAAGAGCTCATCAGTGCCATTATTTCCCTGGGCTGGAGGAGGAGAAGGGACAAGGGGGTGGTGAGGAGCTACCGGGAGAGCCAAACACACCACTGATTGTAAGTGACAAAAGGAGGAAGGCCTTTGACTTTGATGAGGAGAGTTAAGATACTATTGCCAAGTTAAAACAAAGAAACCAAACCCCTGCTAAGGAAAGGCTGTTCAATACAAACAAACTTGTCTCTTTTCTACAGGAGAGAGAAGGGGAGGACAGAGACCGACTACTCCCTCATCCTCATTTATTCTTCCAAAGTCAGCTTGAAAAATTGATAGAGATTGGAACAATAACATTTGCTGTGGCACAAGAGTGAAAAAAACGAGTAAGAGTTTATTAGAATGAAGGGAAGTAGAAATAGCGCCCTGCTAAATGGTAATTATGTCTTTATGGAAATATCCTGTTAATTACTAGGTCATTTTTTGTTTTACAATTGAGTTGTCAATTTGCAGTTAATTTAGGCCATGCCAGTCTAATAGCTATTTACAGATCACACAATTGCCTGTACGGGAGGAGCGTGTGGCCTCCGGGCAACAGATGCCATTTTGGGAGTGCTGGAGGTAAAGTATCATTGAACAAACGCGCGCCATCGAGCGAGAGGCATCATCTTCGGCAGGGGGGTATGGGCACAATAACAATAAACACAGTGAGTGGAATAACGACGAGGCTTCTTCACTTCGCTTAGTGCTCAGTTTATGGTAATAAGATAGAGCAGCATGTTAGAGGAGCTATTGAATAAAATCATAATTATCCCTCTCTTTAACACCACCAAGTAGTTGTTAGCTCTTCTCTAACAAACATTTGAAGTCTCAAACCCAAAATAAAAGCACTAAAAGCTACTGAAACACTTCCACAACCAACGATGTTTGATTTGTGGTGTGTCCATTTACCAGTTCACCATGGGGATCTTCACATAAGCTTGGCTGTGAGATAGTTGAAAGCATCTCTATTTCTGGCACCTTCTTAGCACAGGTGTGTTCACGCCAGGGTAACGGGCACAGCAAGGAATAGGATGAAATATGAAGATGTGAGCCAGAGATTTAGTGTGAGAGATGAAGAGGTGAAATGACCCAGAACAGATGCCAGTCAGGATGCGATGAAGCACTGGGCCAAACAACCAATTTACCACAGTATCAGCAAGGCATCACTACACCCAGGGAGAAACACAGAGCTGTCGTCAGCAGAACAGCATGCACATAAAATATCTCCAGAAATGGCTTTTCTCTCTGAAAATACAAAGGTCTTTTACGCAACCACATGGATGATACCTAAAAGACATTTAGAAAAGTAAAATACAAACCCAATGCTGGGGTTTTGCTTGTTCCCAAACATGGTTTTAAGTATTTCACAGGATAAACCACTACCCTGTGTCTATGTAACAACTGGAAACAAAGAAGCCCAGGATTGTTGTCTAGCCGTGAACTTCAAGGAAGTCCAAGAGTTGTTGCTGAAGTTCCCTTATTCAACATCTTCAAGGGCAGTGGAAACATGTCTTTTTGCTCAGTCTCACCCTCCAGATTTTATGAGTCTAAGATAAGTGAAGTAAGAGGACTCCTCACCAGCATCTGTTTGAATATAACTAAACAAACAATAAAAGGGATCTTATGCACCCTGTTTCACCTGTTTCTTAAAACCTCCTGAGGTACTGTCGTGTATATTAAAAGTTAAAGACCTGGTTTTGTTTGTTAAAGTGAAGTAAGAGTGTCTAGTCTCTTACAAAACATGAGAAGTCTTGACAAGCTATTCTACTCTCAGCTTAGTCCAAAGCATGATGGCAACTTTCCATAATAACTAAAAATAGAAGTAATGAAGGGCAAAGAGGAAAACTACAAAATAAAATACAACAAACAACTCAAGCAGATTAGCAGGCACTTTATGAAATTATCAGTTTGCAACAGTATAAACAATTTTAAGTCAATTTATAAAAAATATTCCCAGAAGGCAATCAAGTAAATCAGGTAATTATATCCTGTAAAGGGAGATAACATCAGGAAAATTAGAAACACTTCTGCACATAAATCAGAGGAAGGAAAGCCTTCACACTTCATTTACTCATTATCACATTTTATGTGTATCTTTGCAGAAGACAAGGAGCTGGCGTGGTTAACGCTGGCTGCTGGGTGCCCCGATTATCATCTGTGCTTATGGAAATGGCTTGAGGTCAGCTTACATAATGTTGTCAATCAACAGAACATGGAAAGTTTGACAAACAGATGATGGAGCAAAGTGACAGGACCTTCTTCCATGGAATAGGGCTTGCACTGCGAACATTACGACATTCAGAGCTTCAGAGTTCAATTTTGAGCCTTGCACAGGTAAGATCCCAGACATCCAAAGCTTTGGAGGTGCCTGGGATTTCAGATCAGAGGTCAGGCTTCAACAAGCTCAAACATTTGTTGCCGCAGTAATCCTAGTGACCAGTGAGCACCCCCCAGTAAAGAGAAGTCATAGAATGGTAGGGGTTGGAACAGACCTTTATAGAGATCATCCAGTCCAAAATCCCTGCCAAAGCAGGTCCATCAAGATCAGGTCACACAGGAATGTGTCCAATAAAGAGGAAACCTCAGGGTTTTTCTAGTTTCTTGTCTAGAAGCTTAGTCTGTCTACTGTCATAGCTAAAGGCTTCTCAAAGTCTTACCTTAGACTTGCCATCAAGGGATGGACCACTGACTGATTTTTAGATAGAACACTTTGTGCACAGCTCTATTTGGTGTGCATTTAGTGTCATCTCTACCTACCACAATTTTGTCTACCTTAGGATGGAAATGGCAAGCAATCTTCACAAGCAGATTGAAAGGTGGAGTCTAAGTTCACTTCCCACTTCTGTCAGCAACACCTGTGGTATGTAATTCTGCTCCCTCTATCTGCAGTCAGTCATGGCACATCTCAATGTCATTTAGTAATCATATCCATGGGGAATTATTGTTTCTCTTTTTACCAGAAAAAGAACACCAGTGTCACATATCTAAAATGTAGCCCTCCACTCAGCCAAGCTGTTAAGCATCTATTTAAAGTTAGGCACATGCTTAAATTTCATTAAAAATAACTGGACTTAAAGAAAGTGCCTGGAGCTAAGCATGTTTAAGTGCTTTGTTGAACAAGAACGTACTTAAACGCTTAAATTCTTCTCTGAATTGGTGTCAAACTTATATTAAATCAGAGTCCTTTTATTTCAGTACGTCACGAGTCATGCAGAAGAGATGGTGTTTACCCAAATCTTCCCTTTTTTCCTTAGGATATATAAAAGCTGTCCTATTTCCTGCTGCAAGCAAAACATATAAAAAAGTCAATGGGGAATTGCTAGTTGCTGAAGCATCTCTAAGATATTATGGCAGATAAGCTTTTTAGTAGTTAATATTCGTCCCCAGCCACAGCCCTACTTTATAGATTATCATTTCTCTTTAATAAAGGAAAACCCTAAATCCCGCAGCTTCAGCTGGAGATGGTTTTTCATTTATTTGGTTGCAAGAAACCAAATTAAGAAAATTACTTTCTAACTAATTTTATAGTGCTAAAGAACATCTGATGATATGCTGGGGAAAAGCTTCAAGCTTTCTGGATGAAGCCGTTAAGACATGAGTAATAATTGGAAATTTACTGTGAATAAATCTTGATGAAATTAAACTGCATTTAAGTATGTTCTATAAAAAACAGGTCAAACGGCAAATGACAAATGCCCTGTGTCACTTGGTGGGGGGAAAGGTATTGCATAAAACCAGAATAATTACTTCCTCCAAGTACTAAGCAGAAGTAAAACTTTTTAAACTTGTATACAAGCATAAAATTACCTAATATTTCTTTGTCATTCCTGACTCAAACTCAACTCTGGTGGGAAATGGCTGGAGCTGCACGTGGCACAGTATGACATGAGACTTAGCCTCCCTTAATGATACACTCCCTAGTGCTTTGTAATAGTCTTCATCAACTCAGCCCAATTGCTTGTGACACGGAGGTAGGACTATGTTACGTCAAAATCTCACCACAATCATTTTTGTAAGTTGGTCCAGATTCTTATCTGGTGTGAAATAAAGACAATGTAGCCTGTTTATCCCAGCTGAACTAGCCTACTGTACAAAGACCCAAAACTCATAGGCATTCCCTGTGCATTACTTGCAGATAATGTGCAGGTGCAGTAAAAATCATAACCCAGTCATTTATGGGTAGAGGTTTAAAGTGATAACTATAAAGGAGAAGGTCCTGTTTGACTGTCATGGAACTAGGATTTCACCAGCATTTGAAAAGCATCATCACTACAAAACAAATATCCTGAACACAGGGAAAGAGATCGCTCTCCTTAAGAAAACAAAAAAGAATAAAATTTCAAAAGAGGGCAAAGAGATGATTCAATCGTGAGCTATCATCCTTCTAAAGGCTGTCACAGTACATTAAATCAATAGAAAACTACAAATGTGATAATCAAATGTTTTTCTAAGTTAATCATTTCAGCTTACAGGACAGATTTTTCACTGGTGAAAGCTGACACACTCAGTTGAAATCAATGGAGCTGTGACAATTTACTCCAACTAAAGGTCTGGCCCATTGGTTTTTGAGATTCAAGCAGAATTGGAGGAAAAAAAGCATAAATTTACAAGCAAAAAAGATTGAGAGGCAATGAACCATCCTGACCTTTACTTTCCAAGTCACAGACCAGAGAACACAGACAAGAATAAGAAAATGGGGAAGAAACTGTGCTCTTCATTTACTTCACCTGTATTTTCTAATAGGAGTGGAAGAAGTCATAGCAAATCAAGATTGGATTTGTTACATAGTGATGTAGTTTGTGCAACAAAATAGAAGCTATATAGGTACAGTGTCCTGTATAGGTAAAGCATTAATGATACTGGCAACTGATATAAAGGTCATCAGTCAGTCTAATTCAAAGATCTCACCTTAAAAAACTCAGAATCTCAGTTTTACAAAGTCTGGCCAGCAAATTAGCAAAGTAGCTGCAGACTTAGAAACACAACATACACCCTAGACTCTCAAGCTCACCCCTGGCTCACCTATATTGACCCTTTAACAGTTTCCTTCCTCAAAAGTCTTTAGCATCTACAAAGAATTCTGCCACGTCACCTATTCAAGCAGGGAAGTTCAACCCATTTTATGGGTGGACAAGTAAGTATAACCAATGGGGATTTATCAGCTCAGTGTCTTGTGGATCTAGACCTGAGAAGTTAACTGACTTGCCTACAATTAAACAAAAGATTTCCCTGCACAGCCAGAAACAACCCATGCATCACCAATCCTGGTTCAGCACTGCAAGTTCCACAAGTATCTACAATATTCTACAAGTAAGGGTCTAGAAAGCCTCAACTGGAAAGATGGAAGCCAGGACATGGGAATGTCAGAAAATGAGTGGAGAGAGAACAGAAAACCAACTACCAGCACCCGCATGTTGATGGAGAAGACAGTGCAAGCTGTGAACAGCATCTTCTTCACTGATGGTACCATGTAGCTCAGACACTGCCCCAGGCTCAGCTCCCCACGCAGTATCAATGCTGTGCCTGGGGCTGAGCTGTGTAGGGAGGGAGGAAGGCTTGGAAAATTCCACAGATACGGCTCAGACTTAAGCATAAAACAAAAATATTATAATTTAGCATAAAAAGCAAAGGTACTTTCTGAGGAAAACATTGGGAAGAAGGAACTTTTCTTTCCTTGCAACCCTAAACAGAAGCATACTGTCCTCTTACGAGACTATACAACAAATATCTGCTAGCAGGTATGTATTAACTACTGCTAGTTTTCCCTTCCCAATATGTTGCATTTACTACTATGTAGTTAAAAACAAAACCACTGCTGATTCAAACCCTTTCAAGTAGTGTTTGTTATGTTTCCTGCTGTTACTATTTGTCCAGTAATATTTTGCTACAGAAGTTAGAGAAACTTGTCAGGGAAAGTGTTTAACAGTTCCCAATAAGGCTGGCCCAATGCTCTGCCCCTGCTCGCACAGCACCTTGGGTGACTGCCAAACTGCAAGACTTTTTCATTTTAATCTAGAGAAAGGGAAGATAACTTGATGTTATTGATCAGCCCAATGGACCATCAAGACTTACCAGATATGTCTGCTACTAATCTATACTTTCTGGTTCATAGGAAGGTAACTGTACGTGATGTATATTCAACTCATCTTTGATAATGCGCTGGGAATAATTAGTTCATAGTGTTTCTTTGTACCTACTTATCTTTGTATCTCTATCTTTATTTCATTTTCTGAGATAGTCTTTTAGATTATCTTATTTTTTATATTTATTTGGCACAAGTATACCATTGGCAGGCATTGTTAACTTTAAGGTACCATAAAGACAGAGCTCTGTGCTACCTAAATTATTGTGGTATTTCTTAGTGGAATGTGTTTAAAAGAAATGTATTTCTGAGCATCAAACAGGAGAGAGAAGGATGGGTTCCCTGAAAAGACTTTATAAAGGGTTCAGGGCAGACTGATTTAGTAACATCTGCTCATGAGGAGGCTGTAGTTCTGTTAGGAAAAAGTGGAAAGCAGCAGACAAGCCTGTGAACTGCACATTATACCCTCCTGAATACAGACAGCTTTGTGGGAACAGAACATCCCGTCAGCACAGCTATTTGACAGCCTCAGGTAGCACCTGCTAACAAGGATGAGCTTTATTTATTTATTTTTGAAGGAACGCATTTTTATGATTACTCCAAACCAAAGTGAGATTTTGGGATTGAGTTTGAGAGCTATTATCAAGTGCTGCACAAATGAAGGGACTCTTTCTGGAAGGTCACAGCTCAGCGAAACAGGGAATCAATTATCCACCTGCTCCCACAGCTTGTATTCAGGTTACACAGAAGTACAACACCAGTTTCTTCTTGTAAGGATTGATGATAAATCAGATCTGGGAATAGAAATCACCATCCTTTAGACAAATAGGGCTTTAGTTCCCTGGACTGAACTATTCAACTCTTGCTTTCTTTAGAGGAAAGCAGAAGCCTTGTAACTTCCCCTAGGGCCAGTGTCACTGTAGGCCCGGGAGGGAAATGGATGCTCACTGGAATACACAGCTCCTCCTGGACTAAGACGACAGGTCCTGCTTCAGGCTGAAACAAGTCTTGGTGGCATGAAACAGCAGCGCTCATTGCCTTCTGCCCCATTGTTCATCAGCACCTACTACCAACTGAGCTGGTCAAAAGCTGCCCCTGACTGTTTGTTGTCCTCCAAGAAGTTAGCAGCAGGATGCCGCTTTTACACTCCAGGTTAGGTTTCCTCCCCCATCTGGCCTTTGCTATGTCTTCAGAGAGAAGATTTCATTTACAGACTGTTTGCCACGAAGGAAGAAAACTGTCTGCTACTTCTGTTCTCTGCAGGGATGATGATACAGCATGCTTGCTCCACTAACTATCTGCTACTGCTTTGTAGCATACAAGGAAAATGCCTACTGACTGCCACTGACTGTTAATAATACTCATGAGAAAGACATCTATCATTTTTTTTCATGAATATGCTGCTCGAGTCCCCACTTGGATTAAGAATGGTATTTTCAGAGGCTGCACAATGGGATGGGCAACGGGAATGGAGACAGACAGGACTCTCCATCATTTGTAATTCTGCTTTGCAAAGAAGAGATGAACACAATTTTTTCCTCTTGTCCTCTGCAGAAATAAAGCCCAAGGGATTGCATCATGTTAAAGATGACAGCAAACGCTGCTGCTTTTTCTTCTTCATGTCTGGTTCTTGTTTCTTCTTAAAAACACCTTTCATCACATTTCATGCTGCAACTCCATACCCTGGATAGGACAAAGGGGAGGAAGGCAGATCTCTTGCCAGTGAAGATTTTATGGATGTGGCATAGTCCCATCACAGATCTCCTGAGGAACTGATATGGATATCAGACAACTATGGCTTTTTTTGGTTCTAAGTGCATGAAAATCAGAGAGCCAATTTTCAGCCTGCCCAGGTGTCATTCCTGTAACACAGCTGAGGCCGTGCGCTGCCCGTGCTGGGCCCCACTGGGACCATGGGGCAGGACAGGACACATGAGGATAGCATGGGAAGCAAGCCTGGTGGAACAAGGCCCAAGGCTATTGGGCATCGAATTTTGTGTTAACTGTGACCACATGACTTTGGGAAAGGAGCCAGCTAGATTCCTGAAGACCAGAATCAGGGAGTAAAATGACAGGCAGGTTGGTGGGGAGAGCTTAGGGACCTTCTTTTTACAGAGGACTAACCTCTCCCCTCAGCTACAGCCTCTGAAGGCTTTGATCCACACAGCCAAATTCACACGATCATCCTGTTCACAATTAAGACAAAGGATTTTTAATGACTAAAGTCACAAGAACATAACAAAGAATATTAATCATTTTCCCAACAACCTGAGCCAGAAATTAAGTCCTAACATTATGGTTTGAGTTCAGGTTTGGGCTTGTGTTTTTTCTTAGCCCTCTCTCAGGCTTGCAGTCCTGTTATTCCCAGCTCAGTTGAGGTGCCTGCGATAAGCCACTGGTAATGCTCTCCTTCCACTTCCACTGTCTCCTTTTAATCGTACCAAATTCTTTTGGCACTCGTCTAAGGGTAGTACATAACTCCACAGGAATTCCATTGTCATGTAGCATTAATTTAACGTCCACTTATAAAGTGTTATGGAGAAATAATACACTATTTGTGGATGAAAAGATTACATTAGAAACCTGACTGTATAATGAAGATGCCGTTTTGAAAGGTGCTGCCTATTGTTCAGCGTCCTACTCTCCGTAGAAGAAAAGTGCTGCTTGTTTTGACAAGCAACTGAAATTTGCGTTTACTGCTTTAGCAGCAATGTTTTAACTGTCATCCTGCGAGGATAGAAACGTTCTGTTAGTTCAAAACACACTTTTCAAAGATTGATTGGACATACTTACTTACTTGTTTATATATATATATTTTAAATGTCAAATTATCTTGGAAGTCTAATTTTCTTGTCCTGGTTGATAAAGGATTTCAGGGCACAGGACCCAGCGGCACTTCAGGCCAGACCCGTTACATGAATAACGGGCTATTAGCAGCACTTGGGTTCATTTTATTCCAAAAGACAAAACCCATCTACTGAAGACAAGAGCTCCCACCATCACTTTTTTAAAAAAACATTTTAATCTCCTTAGTTGGAACAGATAACTGTGAGAGTACAGAGCTGCAGTACAGGGTGATTATCTGCTGACACAGTGCTGCTGCAGTTAAAGATGCCCATTTCCCAAACAGCACACGTGGCTGAGAGGGCCCAGGCAGATATAGGATCACAGCCCTGTGCATGAAGACAAGTGTGATCCTTACACAAAGCCACAATAAACACAGTTACTAAAACCAGCAGGAACTTAAAAATCACCACATTCACAGGCAATATCTAGATAAATCCAACCAAAGGAGCACTGAAGTTTCTGGAACAACACTCCTTTATAGCATATTCTCCTGTTTCCATTTGCAATACTGACCACAATGTGAATTTCCCAACAACTGGCAGAAGGCTACAATTCCAATAATTAGAAAAATTTCACTTTTGATGCTGTGAGACATAACCAAGACACAAGCTCTCTGTACTAAGATGCCTGAGATTGAAAGCTCAAAGTGTTTTGCTAAAGCAAAGATGTTTCAGTGACCAGCATTTCAGGATGCCACAGGATGATGAACATCGACAACTACACAGCAAACTCGCCACAGTGTTTCCAATGTCCTCTTTTGTACCACTCAACACTTTGTCTCATTGTCATGGAACAGAATTTTAAAAGTAGGAAAGAACAGAAGCAGGAACTAATGTAATGTTAGTTTGCATTTAAGCCTCCAGGTCAGTGCAGAGGAGGCAAGACAGCACAGCACAGATAATCTAGCATCTGCCTGTCTGCAACAGACAACGTTTGGCTTTGGTGGCACTTCAGCCATTTACCTTCCAAAACAATGGAGGATTTTTTTCGTTGTTTCTTGTTCCAAAGATCATTGTTTCACACGTAAAATCACACTGTTTTAACTTAATGAAGTCAATGGTGTGAATAATTAAAACTACTTGATAAAAGAGAAATCAAAACCCCCTTTCCTCCCAAGTTTGAAGGACTTACAGGACATAATTAAAAAGACAATAGAGGAAAAAAAAAATACATTACACTCAGATAAAAACCTCTGAAAATGAAGGGCTGAAGCATAACTGAGTGGCTCTGGGCAAGACAATGCAACTGGCAGGTATCCCTCTCCAGAATAGTTTTTGGACAACAAAAGGAAGTGTTGGAAATGAAGTGTCTGCAACTTTCCTGACACTGTGACAGTGACAAAGACCATATGTCTACGATTTAGCTTCAAAGAAAGCTCTGTAAATACCGATGCTAAATAGACAGTTGTCTGAACAATTAAAGTCATTACTGAACCTGCTGCCAAAGTTTATGCAGAATGAGACAGACATGCTACCCTCCCACAGCACTCTCTCCCAAGCATTTTGCCAGGTGGATGCAACTCCCCTGCACCACAGTCATGGCAGAGAGCATAGCAAGGAAGAGCCTGGACAGCTGATGGACCTACCCAAAGCACAGGACAAGTCCACACCCTGGAGCCTGTCTCTGCATACTGTCAAAGCCTCTCCTCTCACTGGTCCACCAGCTCTCCTCCAAATTAAGCACTTGACCACGGAAATAAACTCTTACCCAGATGTTGGCCAGCATATCTTCAAGGCCTGCTATGAGCACGGTTGTCCCTGCCCATCAGCAACATTTCAAGAAGCTCTTGGTCTGGGCAAAGCCTTGTTCCAGGTGAAGGCAGGGCCAACCAGGATAGACCTCCTGGCCTACACAGTGGCAGGACTTGGGAAGAGTGGATCAACTGAGGGCTTCAGATACTCACTGACAACTCACATTGGCGTGTGGCAACAATCCACCAGCACAAAACTGATATTGCAACTTATCAAGACTATTTAAAGATGAGTGGCAGCTAGTAGAGCTGACAGCAGAAGGGATGAGGTAAGGGAAAGTTCAACAATGAGAGAGAAAACATAAGACGGGAAAACAAAAACCTATTCCAATCTGTTGTTTCCTCTGTTATGACTGATACCTCCTCTAAAAATGGAGCAGGCTGTCAGAGGCTCAAGATTCGTGACTTATTTGGTCTGATGAAATTGAGAGATGCTATGTAAGTTGTCAGGCACAAGGGTATGCATACAAGCTGCTGAGCATACAGATCAAACATGCTCTGCCTCCCAGCTCAATCCAAGCTACAGGAGATTGCCTCAGCGATGCACAAGGACCTGTATTTTATATTAAGACAACAACCACTTGAATCCAAAATAACACGAGAATTCTGAGTATCGCAATAAAAACTTGGTTGCTGAAGGAAGCATGTATTCTGTATTTTAACTAAACACACTGGGTGTGTCTATTATTGTATTTGAATATTGTATTATCTTGATGATGTACGACAAGATGTCAGTTGCTAAATGAGCACTATGGCCTTACATTTTTTACTGTGTTCCTTCAAAGCTCATAATTTCTATATCCAGCAAAAATGTTGCTCATAGTAATATTATTTCCCTAGAATATGCCAACAGCTGCTGTACAAGAGCTGTTATTTACTGAAAGCAGGTCACAAAGGTGTTGCACTTCAGAATACGAGAACATTCTGTGTTAATGAAAACAAAACCCGTTAGGTTTTTAACAGGGGAATTTAAAAATCTAAGGCACACCTCATCTGGCAGCTGTGATTTCATCCTTCCCTGGTGCAGAGGTCTCATTATTGTATTTAAAAGGAGATTTGGAGAAGACAGGAATAGGCTTGCAAGCATGTCCATGACCAGTATCCAGCCATTCCTCTCTCTGAGTGTGGCTGTCTCACTGCCTGCATCAAATTACATCAACTATCACATGAAGCTGAACCTCAGATGTACCTACTTGGTATCAGCATAAACCCTCAAACCTTCTGTTACACGTACATGCAAATTTTTTTTCCCCATTAAGTGAAAATTTACTGTCTCTGAAACAATATGAGATACAGTTGTTAGGCACCAACTGATAACATCTATGGCTAATGATCCCTACAGCATTTAAGTATGAGCCAGCACAAAGATCATAGAAAAGAAATAGCAAGACTATTGCTTACAACTCCTGCCCTCAAGCAAAAACATCTTGCTAGTAATGAAGTGCTTAAGTTTCTTAATTTTTTTCATATGGAATGCTGCACTGAAATTTTATTTAGTGGCGTGGTGGAGGGGACACAGACAAGAGAGGATGAAGAGCTGCAGGAAGACATGTTCTTGGTAAATCCACACAGGCAGATTATCACAGGGAAGGAGACAGTGTTTGGGTGGTTGTTGCTATTTTAAATGGATGAGGCAGTTTTACACAGATTTAAAGACTCTCCTATAAACCTTTAGGGATCCTTCTCCATTCAGCTTTTGCTACCACTGACTCAACCCCATAGGCACAGAAGGGAACTGGAGAAGCAGCAAAGCTGATGGCAGTGACTCTGGCCAGCAGATGTAGAGACAGGAGTTTTCTGCCTCACCTTACTGTTGTTTTCTGTTTCCGTAGGACCATGTACTGCACACGTGCCTTTTACTCTACCAGTTGTACCTTGGCAACACAGAATTCATACTCTTTAAAGGTCAGGATTTAATCGTGCAGCTGTGCATCTGTAACTGTAATGGTGCACAGAAGGTCCACAGTGTTCCTGAACGCGAGTAAATAGCAGCCAAAACGAAATATTTTAGAGTCCCAGACAAATGATCTTCTTCCATACCCACTGGGCTACAGTCCAGTGAAGTCTGTTTCAACTTGAATGTAATGCAAAACTCTACCACAGCTTTTTCAGCATGACTTTAAAGCACACAGGTACTTGCCAGAGTAGACTGTTTGCACGTACTTCCTATCAGATAATCTTCACGGCTTCTAGTATGGATCCCTCCATGCATGTGTTTTTCCGATAAGATTCTGATCTCAACTCACGCTGGTGTAAATCTATTGTAATTTCATAATCTAGCCTTTAGCATTTTTAATTTCTAAGAATGCCACTGGGGTATATTTACTTCCTATTTTCTACAGCCTGTTAGGTGAGAATTATAGTCATGTTGTCCAAAGCACACTCTAATCTTATATGCATCCATTAGTGGCTTAAGAAAAATAATCAGACTGTCCAATCAGCCTAACAGATAATGCACAACCCATCATTTACATGTTATCCCTTTCTGCAATATTGTGATTTCCACTTGGCCCCAGGGTAATACACTATCGGTATTAGCAATTTTCCTTGTAAATTAATCAGAACCACCTAGCAAATAATTACAAACTTCTCTTCCAAATCTATTATCTTCAAGTTTAAATGTGGGCAGATGGTAGGCCTTAGGGCATGTTTTATTCCAGGTATAGAATTAATTGATGATTTCTCACATTATAAACAGAGAACTTCAAATTATTGTTGAACCTCTAATTTTTTTTTCCCTCTCATCCTATTAATGTTTCTGCTAGGTAAATGTCTGGCAGCAATGAAATGTGCATTTTAAATACTTGGCCAATTTCAGTTCAGGTATGAGATTCACAAGCTTCCTTCTCACTAGTACACTGATATTCAAAGCTTTGCTGTAATACTCATCCTCTGATGGATAAGAATTAATTTATTCCTCAGGCTGCCTGCCCTTGAGTGGAGTTGGACACTTTTCTAAATAGGACTATGACATGCACAGTAGTTTCAGAATATAAATAGTCTGAGACGTTTGGGTTTGAAAATCAATTTTTTCTTCAAATTGATACCCTGGAGCTGAGAACTGATTACTCATTAATTAATTAAGCTTTCAATGAGCACAGCATCTTTGGAAACCCAGACAAGGGGGAGGGGAACTCCTGGAATATCTAGTCCAACTCATGCATGGAATATCTCACTCTTATGATTTACAAGGTCTTTTCTCATTAAGCCAATGATGTAAGATACCATCACCCTTAAAAACAGTATGTAAAGACAGGTTCCAGCAAAAGGCTTCTCTTGCCTGTTTGATGAGTTCTAAATCTTGGGCTTAGACATCCAGGGACCTGGGAAGCCTCTATTCAATTTGAACCTCCACATATTTTGGAGTTATACAAGTACCCAGGTTTGCCTTGAAGGCAAAACAGGATTGTGCTGTACCATTTAAAGCCATCAGATCAACTAAAACAGTTTTGTAATTAAGAATGTATTTCATGCTCAGTACCTTCTCCTCGGAACACTGTGGAGCTTGCTATTCTTTACTCCTCAGAACACAGGGATATGCCAAAAATAAAACCACTGTCTATTGCCTGGACTTTCAGCATCAGCGCTACTGTAGGCTTGGACATATTTGCTGTATCCTAAATAGAATGAATATGATGTAAACACAGGCAGGGAGGGTCCTCAATGAACACAGTGATACTTTATTTTAAAATATTACTATTCATCTTAATCTATGTAGAGATGGAATTCCTTCTGTAAAAAACAAATACCTCTTTACAAATCAAAGCCATATAACAAAGCACTGGGAGTTTAATTCATTGCTTCCTTCCTTTCCTATTTTTCTTTATGACTTCCTCATTTGGAACTTCTCCTATTCCATCACTCTCATGAGTGAAAACAAGCTTATGCAATCATACGTCACGTTTCCTTCTCTTTTGTGGAAGGAGGGGGAGGAAACCAACTCAAAACAACTGAAACCATCAGAGAGATTTTCCCAGTTGAGACAAGTAAGAAACAGGTCACTGGCACAGAGTCCCTCTTGCTGTCATCTCCCTACCAGTCTATCAGATGGAAATCCTGAATTCATACCACAGTCAAGGAAAATCCCAGGAAAACAGCTACTAAAGAATATTTGTTCTGAGATGTTCTCAAGAACTACATAGGTATTAATATGAAGCCTGGGTAATAGAGATGGTATGAAGGAAAAGCTTTGTTCTTGGATTTCCCTTGAGGAATATCTGTTCTTTGTCAGCAATTCATGATCAGCTAAATGAAATCAGAACAACTAACTGGATAAAAGAAAAACAGACAAATAGCTTTTAATAATGTATAGAGTTGATCACAGTGCATTCCTAAGACTGAGATCCAACGTCAGTACCTAGCAAACAAAACCATTATGACTGCATTAGCAGAAGACACCCGATGCACAAGAAACATGATTAATTTTAAACAAATAACCTCGCTGGCCAAGGTTCTGAGAAGCAATGAATCACTTTGAACATCCAACCTTTCCCCTACCCCTGTCTACAACTTCAGATACTTATAGCAAAGTGTTGCTTTCAGACTATGAATCTCATCTGGAATTATCTAGAGTTGTAGGTGGAAGGGAGGGTGTATTTGGCATTCAAAATCATTACTGGTTGCCAAAATTACTGAGTCCAATGGGAAGGGTATTACAGAAGCACATATGTTATGCTGCACAAAGCAAGAACCTGAAGTTGCATGAACGGACAAATTTGCCATTACAGTAGGAGTGAGGATGGATTCTGCACAGGGGAATGTGGTCTCAGATAATTACCAACAGCTACTTAGTAGCCTATGTATGCTGCAGGGCTGGAGGAAAGATGTATGAAGAGCTGGAAGTTTAAGAAGCAAGCAAGAAGATCAGGGTTTCCACACACTAAATTTAACTTCGTTGAACAGGAAAAAATTGATTTTGTTTATCTAAGTGAGGAAGTTTCTCTTATCTCTCAGTCTCTTCACAGATCAGAATTGTTTAGGTAAAGCTTGGAAAAACAGATACGGTATTATTACCAGGAACTATGACCTGCATTCTCTCAGCAACACATTAAGCTCTTTGAAGAAAAAACGGAATATTTAATAACACTTTTTAAAATAAAAAAGGAGGACGGATGCAACTTAATCTTATAATTAAAGGGTTAATTATATGTGTGATAAAAATAAGTTTTATGTTTTACTGTGCACACCCAATCCCTATAATCTGGTCATAAATAAAAGGGCTGGTGATAAGGAAAGCTGCAGGCAGGAGAGCAACTCACCATCTTTAATGGGCAGTTATATGACATGCTGCTAGTACATTGGCAGTAAATCAGCAGAAACATCTTTTATAGAGTTCTAGTTTTTATGATGTCATTAACTTTCCTCCTTATACTTAAGGGATAATGAAATAAAGTCATGAGGAGGGATCAAAGGATGAGCCCGAACTGTGTAGTTTGAAACAGCCACAGGGGAATGAATTTTGCCCACACTTTCCTACAGACATTTTGATGGTGGAGAGGAGTGAAGAGTGGAGGAGGCAAGACAGACCACAAAACTTTTGGCAAACGCTGAATAGCGCACATATTAATGAGCTGTTTTACGAGAAGAGTCCTTCAAGCAATATTCCTGTGGCTTCAAAACACTGCAATTTAGCAATAATTTAAACACAAGGTAGTGGGATCCACACCACGTTCAAAGGAATGGCAAGACAGGCTGCAATGTTAGCACACCCACATTGGAAAGGAGCCAGGTACAACAGCGCGGTCTCATCCTCTCGTGTAATTAGCAACGCTGCGCAGGACAGCGATCAACGGGGTAATGCACAGCACACAATAATCAGTGCACACCACCAAACTCAGGCAGTAACGCTGCAAAGTTATGGCAGTTATGAACCATTTAGGTCAAGTCAGGCATCAATTTAACACAAATGGAAAAAAATGTTGCCAGCAGATCTGTATCTAATTAAAAATTAAACCTCCTCCTCCTGCCTAGCAGCGGTCACTGTGATTTAAGTTACACTCACAGTGCACCTATCAGACAAGTCTTAAAAAGCAGAAGTAATCTTCCTTGTTTTGCTGATGTCTAGAAGCAGCTTTCAGGAGGAACCCTGAGGGAGACTGGCGCTGCACTCCCGTTTGACAGTACAACATATACGAAAAATAAACAGATATGGAGTGGGGGTCAGAGCACACTTTTGAGTAATACCTACAACAGGTTTGTGAGTGATAGGTTATGTTAACACATACTAGCTGTCATTTATAACTCTCGATATTGTTCAAAAGTCACAGGCCAGTTTGCATAGAAAACCAAGAAGTTTCCTTGTATGTTCTAAACTCTACAAACAGCACTTCTTCAATACTAAGGAAGAGCAACCTATTAAGGCACAAGGATAACTTGTTTTTTTTTTTTTCCAGTATCACACAGGATTTGTCTTACATATTAGCCTAGGCTTGAACAGGAAATGCCATTTGTTCAACACCTCAAGACTGTTGTGTAGAGCCTGCATGGCCTTCAAACAGCAACTGGAGGATGCCTTCAGACAGCAAGGCATGCCAGTTTCCTGAGTTTGGGTGGGCATTTACTCCATTTGCTCACCTGAGCGATTTGTTCAGCTTCAGAGGAACTCTTTCCAAGATTAATATCTGCTAGATTTGGCCCAAACAAGACCCCGTGCTAAATCCAGGTTCAAACTACTGCTGTCAGTGTACTGAGGGTAAATGCAATTTTTAAAATGCCGTCACTGCTAAAGAATTTAGAACCTCAATTCAACGAAATGACATAATCTAAAAATCAGTAGAGGAAGCTATGTCTTGACTTTCTGATCACTCCCTTACTGTTTATTGCACTCTCATCTACCTATTAAAGATGAATTTTTGTATCTTCCCACTGAAGGAAGACATCTAGTGTTGGCTGTTTCTTAACACACAAATTACATTCAACTTGGATGTCCTCCTCCTTACAGCCCAATGTTTTGTTCACCTGCTTAGCATAACTCTGGTTAGTAGGTTTTGCCATGGAAATGAAGATGGAGAAGTTAATTAGCACATCTTAGGGATTTGCACGAGCAAATGTTGGGAAGCTCTGGGTCAGTGCATCTATCTCCAAACACAGTGGTCAATTAGCATGAAGAGCATTTACCTACAAGTACTGTTACAATTTCCACAAGCAACCTTTCAGCAAAATACTAGCCATGCTATACAGCAAGGATCAGACCTTACTTAAGATTCAGGAGGCTGCTTTGCCAAAGTATCAACACATCTCACAGCAAAGTAGAGACTCCACTCATCTTCCCATTCAAATTGAAACTGTCTCTCGTCTGATATATGCACACAGCAGTGTGATGGAAGAGTAACTCATTTTGTCTGCCATAGAATAATAATGGCTATGTCAATGTGCCTGTCTATCTCCTGCCTGAGGAGGTCTCATGCGCTCCCCATCTTCCTTGCAACTGCAGCAACGCTGAAAGTTCAGCTCTGAAAATGCAGTACGAGAGGTGAAGGGAAGGTCTACCGGTGTTAAGAGACGGGAGGGGAGGGAATGGAGGAGCTAATTGTATGCACTGCAACTCTTCCTAAAAAAAAAGAAACTAAGTTATCACAGTGTTTCTTACAGGGCTTTATGCATTCAAACTTCTCTAAATGAGGGTCTACATCAAGCATTGCGCATCGCCATAGAGATGATTGTATACCATTACCTAAAATTGAACTGAGTCTGTTCAACCTACCCTGCACTCCAATTTGTCACAGAAACAGTTTCCCTGGCCCATTCACATAATGAATGTGGATATGAAGTTAATGCCAAGGAAGATAAGCACCCTCAGGATTATTTAAGCCTACCCTTCTCTGTCATTCCCTAAGTTATTTCTTCGGCAGCATTACACAGGAGTTAAAAAAAAATCCGAAGAAGAACAGGGTAGTGGCACCTCATTCAGATCTGGTGCCAGCATTTACAGTGACTTTGCTGGCTGAAAAATATTTTACTTTTACTTATTTCAAAATCCATCAGGATTGATCTTAAAATTGGTTATGTTTTCAGAGAAAATACTGCAGGACATGTTGTACACGTACATTTTATCAAGTTAATCTCTTTCCTGTTTCTACAGAAAACTTCTCAATCTTCATATATCTCATATTCATCTAGTGAAGTATGAAATACATGTCAGATTCCACAAAGCAAGAGGTCGCACTTTAGAAGCTCAGCACTCTGGATGAAGTTCTGTCCAGCTGACAAGAAAGGCTCAGCTCCCATTAATACCAGCCAGGTTAAATTTTTTCTTTTTCAAGCAATGAGAGGGTATAGTAAATCAGCTTCTGTGTTACGACTCTGGGAGGCTCAGAGACTCAGCCAGCCTCTCCAGCTCTTGTTGAAGTCCACGGTCACATTCAATCAAGAAATGTTGCCTATGCTGCAAAATTTTTCCAGATTCTTTGTCACCTAAACAGCAGCAGTGCACGTGTGCTGTACTTGGAAGATATCTGCAGGATTGAGGTGCCTTGAAATGCAAGGCTTGTAAGCTGGGAGGTTAAAAGCAGCATTAGAGAATTAGGTGTCCAATTCCCACTGAGAACTAGTGGTAATTAGTATCTACAATAATACAAAGGCCCAGGCAATTAGTATGCAAAGATGCTGGTGCAGAAGGCAAGGCTGACTGAGATTTAATTTTTAGGGTTTCCAGAGAGATTTTATTTGTGACCTACCATTTGATTTTACCTTCAATATTCCACTGTATCCTACTACCCTATCCTCAGAGCACAAGCCAGCAAGACTGCAAAGCAGGGCTTATCTACAGAGAGCGTTTCCCTGCTATCAAGCTTGTGATGTCCCTCAATTTAAACTGCAATGATTTCTTCTTTGAAGGATTGCTAAGTGGCAAGAACAAAACCTATGACTGTCAGGCTCTAAGCATCACAATTTCTTATGGCTTTACAGCAGAACATTAAGACAGGATGAAGAATTAGCTGTGTCAAGGAGAAAATTTGCTACTGTCAAATTTGTTTAGTTATTGGGAGTTACAAATATGATTTGCTGCTACCAAAAAATCAACTAGGCTGTATTAGAAGTGTAATTTGATACCCAGCTATAAATCTCTTTAATAAAGGTGTGGTGGAAATGATGTTATCCATACATAAAGATTAATCTCTATTTAAATATATATAAATTCAGGAAGCTGAACGATGCTGAAGGAGAGAAAAGGGACTTCTGAAGTGTGAAGTTGCTTTGTCACTCCTGCTAAATGCTAATTCTTTCTGCTGCCCGTCTGATTGTACTTTACATTTAAGCACACAGTTTTATTTATTATTCTCACTCCGAACTTTCACGGCATCCCTTTCATCAGTTAAATTCCCCCTTTCGAAACAAACATCTATTTGAACAAAAACAGTCTTTAAAAAAAAAAAAAAGAATCAAAGCATTTTTAGTGAAATGAAGTTTTCTGGACTGAATTACCCAGCCTACACCATAGCATGCTCAGCCACTGGAAATTATTTAGAAACAACCGAAGGATAGGGCCAAAGGCCCGAGGCCTTTATCTGGGCCAGATGATTGATGTGCTGTGGGCCCCGCTGTGGTTAACAGTGATTTTTATCTGTTGCTAGCAGCAACAGTCAGGGCCACAGCGTGAGGCCAGCAGCCGGCCGTGGAGCTGCAGCGGCCCGCACACAGGGACAGACAAATAGTCTTTTCAGCTGGACAGGTCTCGTGGGAGGCTTTGACATAAAGGGCCCTTTGGAAAGACTGGAATTGTCAGCCCTTTGATGGCCGCATGCTGGGCCATTAGCTTCTGTTACTAATTTGTGGTGCATGTGAGAGGGCAGATCCACGGGAACACCTGCGAGCGGCTTGGGTGCATTGTGGGACGGGTTTTGTAGGGAGAGCTGAGGAATAAAGGACGAGGCATAACCCTTCCATCTAAAGGGCAGATGACACAGGCTATTATCGTTTCCAGCCATCAAAAGAACGTCTCTGAAGTAACATCAAGCTGTCTAACTCAAACCTGGAAAAGCAAAGAAGCTGGGGAAATTCAGAGTTAATAAGGGGCCATCTGTAACACAACATGCTGGGCTACTGCACCAACTTTTCAAGGAGAGGTAACCTTTGCCCATTGGGATACCCCAAGAGGAACCAGGCAGGATTCATGGATTAAACCCTCACCTATGCTTGTACTGATTCCCAAAATTCCCTGTCTCCTCAAGCCCCTGTGTGCAAGACATAAAAATATAACAGGGGGAAAATGATAATGGAGATGAAGATGTTCATGGCTGATGCCAGCCCTGGACAGAAGAAATGCCATTTTAAACTGTTGGGGTAACTTCTTAAACCGACGGATTCCTACACTCTGAACAATATTACATTTTTCCACCAGCAAATCCCATAGATCATTAAAGTCTTCACACAACTGGGCCTGTCAACACACCCTGAAGGTCTCCCCGCCCCACAAATGAGTTAACTGAGGCACGGCAAACAGCATGCCCGAGATCGCAGAGCAAGATTATAGGAGTGCTGGGAATACAACACAGACCTTCTGTCTCCACCTCCTGGCTTTGAACACAAAACCATGCGTCCTTTGTTGGTTAACATTCAGGATGCCAAAATTATAAGCATTCAAAGCTGCAACTTTCCAGATTAATATAAAAGCAACTTTTGTATCACATTTGTGCAAACAACCAGAAAAATACATACTGTAAAATAACCTGCAAGTTGTTCTACTGTAGGCCACGTCAGCAACTAATGAAGATGTTAACTTTCGGGCTCATTTTCACTGGAAAGCAATTTTTCCAACCAACTTATAAAGTCTACTTGAGTAACTGAATAATTTACAACTCTCACAACAACATGGTGTCACAAAACTACTACTCCAATGAAATTAAATAGGCATCAGAGACCACCATAATATCCAAACACTGTGAGTCGACGGAGTCTACACTGATGCTGAAGAAACAGTTATTTCTGTAAAACGTGGTTTGCACAGTCTGTGTTCACACTACAGCAGTGGTCAGAGGCAAGAGCCAAAAGCAGGGCCCCACCGCATCAAGCTACTAGTTTTCAGCTCTGGGACATCAGACCTCAGGCTTTGCTGAGTACTTAAATGAGCTGTAAAAAGGTATTAAGAAAAGCAAGCCTGTGGTCAAGATTGCCTTAAATTCAAAATATAGGGCACTGCAACTTTAGTGGCTTTCCTCTCACAGTGTTTGTAAATTGGAAGAGCTTGAAAACCAACAGCAAGACTCTAGGTGAGTTATGAGAGAAACCTACCATTATCGAGGAGGTTTGGGTAGAAGGGCAATAGACTTCAACCAAATGGAAACCCCCAAAATACTAGAAACACATTACTACAAGTATGAAATCAGAAAACACCAACAGCAAGGTTCCATGAAGCTGTGAATCTGCCTCCTCACAATGCAACTTTAATTATGAGTCTTTCCTACCTGTACTGGCAGCTTTACAGTAATTGAGCACACTTAAATGTCTGAAAAACCTCAGTTCATCAGATCTTGATCAAACCATTGTAAGCTTACTTTCAGTGATATGTTTGCCTTAGGTTTTGCAACCACTGGTAAGAATTCATTTCTTTTCAAGCAAATTCTGACAAAATCAGTCCACATGAGAAGGCACAGGTGGGTGAAAAACACTGGGCCCAGTAAAGCCACAAGCCACAGTCATGTTGTGGCCCTGCTTAGCAGGCAAAGACCCACTCCCTCTATATATTAGGCTTTCTTGTGATTCCTGCAACTTCCTACTGCTCTCATTGACAGAGATGAAAAAAATTTCTACTGTTCTCCTACTCATTGTCCAAGGCCAGTGATGTAAGAGCTACCTGAACAGAATATGCACAAAGATGTTTGCCCAAGGAAAAGACAGATGAGAGATAAGGTTTTGATCACATCAAATGTAAAACATCCATGAGGTGAAACAGAAACAAGTCCTAGTGAGGCTCTTTCTTTCACGCTCCATTCCTCAAGTGAAACAAACCAAAAAAACTTCAAAGCCCCCTTCCTTGCCCCCTCCCAAACTCTAGATAAAGCCAGTGGGTGCCAAATGTGCTGTTCAGACACTCATAGATTATGATCCATCCCACACCCAAGATCTGGCAGGCAGCCCTGCAGCAGCTTTGTTTCTGCACATTCCAACATTACTCAACCCTTCCACTCAACCATCTTCTACCCACTTTCCCCAGATGTCCAGTATAGCAAAGAAGAAAATTAATGTGAAACTACAAACTGCCCTTCTAATTTTTCTTTCTCTTTTGAGAACCTGTCCTCCTCTTTGATCTTCCCAGTGAGGCTGTTTTGATTGCTGACCCAACCACCTAAGCAGAAACCTTAAAGCACAAGTCGCTGACGCACAGTGTGTCGTGGCAGTCTGGGCCAACAAGACGGGTAGTGTGTGGACACTTTAGTTAAAAACATGCCAAACTCCTCCTTGCTAAACACTAGATTAATCTACAGTTCATTTCCATTGCTCTTCGTGCACGTTGCAACATGTAAACTTCATTTAAACTACATTGTCTAAATCGGCTTTCACTATTTTTCTCATTCAATGCTGCAGTAATACTGCAAGCTTTCAAGTTTCAAAAGGCAACTATTGAATCAATGCTGCCAACCCAACAGCTCATTCAAATGAGGAACTCAACAGAAACACTTTCCAAAATCTCTGTTTGCCGTTCTTCCCTTCCCCCGTGATGCTTTAAAACCTACAGAGTTTATGGGTGAAGTGAGGCCTGACAGGTTATGCTGCCCACTATACTTGTTCTCTTCATCAACGACAGTGAAGCCCATCAGCAGCACAGAAAGTAATTCTCAGCTTGTCCTAACATCCCTCAGATAAAACAATTTGCTTTCCATTGATCATTGGCCATTATACAAATAAAGTCACTGACATAAAACATTGCTGCAGAATCAATTTCTTTTGGTTTTGATAATGAATGTCTTGGCTTTTATTTCCCACATAAATGACTGCTTTTTTTCATATATGTATCAAGAGCCCATCGTACTGCAGCAACGTAACAGATTTGTGTGTTCACTTGTTCAGTGTCTATTAAAGGTTTCTATATGGTGCCTCTCAACCCTGCAGACTTAGCCCAGGTCTCCCAGCTTTCTGCCCTTCTGCTTAGGTCCTCAGTCTCTGTTCCAGTGTCTGGTGAAGGAAGTAACAGAGACTTTAAGAAGAAAGATTGAGAAGAAATAAAGAAAGCAAGAAAGGCCTTTCTTCTAGGGAACTACTGTTAATTTCCTTGAAATATTAACCAATTCTTACCCTAACTCTTCCCACATCATCAGAAACAGTGTTTGTGGAAAACAGCCCCTTTAATTCCCTCCCTCACAGTGCTTGAAATGGGATCCATAAATAGGATTCATATAATGAAGCTAGTTCTGGCATGCCTGAAAAAATTCTACTTGTTAAGAAAAATGTTTGAAGAAGGATGTGATGTGAGAAATATCACTGTTTGTTTGTTCTGAAATGCAAATATGCAAATCAGGACACAATATGTTTTAAAAAAAATAATAAAAGTCTTAAATAGCTGCCCAAAAATAATGCAGCCAAGTATGAGAAAAAGATGTTGATATGAAAGTCATAATTATCTAGCAGTAGGACTAATCCAAAGAGATTGGTTAGAAATAGAAAAAGAAAGAAAACAAGGGAAGTGCTAAACACATGAGACTGCAACATTTGGTTTCAAAGTAGGCCAGGTGGCTTCTTTGGCAGTAGAAAATATTTCAGACTCTCAGCACATTCTAAAGGCGTGGAAGCTGCCTGCCCCAGCCACAGACTACTGGGTACTCACAGGTTCAGAGGTTGTGCTCACTATCCAGTAGAAGAAGCTGTACTTCCCCCACTAACGGCTAAACTCAGATGCAGTTGCAGAGATCTTCATACTGCCATGCTTCTTTGCGAAGCTGGGCAATAAGTAATTATGCTGCAGGTTAATCTAAATGAGGTATCTGGCACTCCATTTCTTCCAGTCATCACATGACTTCCATGTGGGTGAGGCTCTTCTGAGCTGGGTCATACTTCTTGTTGGACTGAGCAGTGGTTAGTGCTTTGAGAGTGTCATCAGGACACTGGCGACCAGGGCAGAGGGGAGATTCCATCAGGCATTTGGTTCTGCAGCTTCACAGTGGCATGTTCTGCTGTGATTGGAGCTGGTAACTCCTAGTCCTGTCTAATGCCAGTGTTATGTTGCTTTGCCCTTTGAGTTTCCACTTACATTCCACACAGAGCACACTCCAAGTTGCTGGCTTTCCTAGACCAGCAGATAGTTTTGGATATGGTCAGTCCCTGTTACTTCCAGGTAATACAAACTGGAAGAGTCACTGACTTGATATTACCCAAGATATGGATAAAAGAAGAAGGAAGAAGAAGGAAAAAGAAAATACAGTTCAGTTTGCAGGCAGTGTTTAAAAAATGAAATATTCTCCTCTAGTCCCTTCAGGTGCTCTCCATCTCACATCCTCCAAACACCCATGTTATGCTGCAGGAATGACCTTCACTAGGTCTGACACTCTAGGAAGGGCAGTAGTTTAGCCACCTCCTCAGTGTTCTGCACAACAATTACTAAGAGATTCGTATCCATACATCAAAGATTCAGTCTCGCCTTGGATAAGATTTCACAGGAACTCTTTAAAGGGATGCATTAAATACATTTCTCAGGATAAACAGCATAACAACAAAACCTGCAAAGAAATAAAACACAAGAAACCAACGACATATACACACATACATAAGCTTCCAGACATTTAATTACAAAATATATGCGTATGACTGACATCAACAAGCCTACAGGAAGATTCCTGCTTCAATATTCAATGCAGCCTCAATAAATATTTCAAGGTTTCAAATGGATGCTTTGCAACAGCACAGTTTCCATTTGCACAAGTGCCAGAAGGAAGAATTCAACACAGGCTTAAAGCAAAACCAGAGTATTTTCCTGTAAAACTTTAATTGGGAAACTGACACTATATAATCTGTACATCACTGCCTCCAAGCTGTTGTTAAAAAATTAAAGCTGTATCAAAAGAACTGCTTTGTTAAATTAACACGTTATGCATACCAGACATAATCTGCACCAGGAAAGGAAATAGCTTTGAGTCAAAAACGCACTGATTGTTATGGTTGTCATTGACAGAGGCTGAGCCAAGCAACTTAGGCAGACAAAAGCTTCTTACATGCCTCCTGTACAGACACATGCCCTTACAAACACGTAGACTTTATTTCAAGACCTGAACAAAACCAACAGACAAGCAGGATTTCATTACGGTTACAACTACAAATCCCACCTTCGAGGATGTGTGGATACGGGGTGAGGCCGTGCTGCCAGAGCCTGGCCACTCAGTCTGCCTTTGCATTCACCCCACGGCCAGAAGTGAGGAAAGGGCCATAACCCCAGTGCCAGCAAGGGCTGTGGGGGTTCTAGAACGGCCATGGGAACCTCTCCCCCATGGCTGTAAGGCATCCTAGTCCCTCGCTGCACAGCAGCCACTGCATTCCCCATGCTTGCTCAGTGCATCTGCAAGACATCGGCCACCACCAGGACAGGCACCTGCTGGGCTGCAAGTTGCAGCTGGGACAAAAGCTGAGGGGTTGGATTTGAGGAGCAGGATAATGAGACAAGGGACAAGCAGCACAGAGCTCCTTATACACTAGGCACAAGACACACAAATTAGGTGGATGTTCTGTTTAGAACTACCTTACCTATTTTAGTAAATACTCTGTAAAATAATCTCCATCTGTCCATGTGCAACGGAGATGAGTATCACTATACCATTTTAAGGCTCAGAGCACCTTGCCCAAGGTCTCTTTGAAAGTAGTAATTTAAAACCTCATTTGCTCAAGGTGTCTCTCTGAAGCTTGTCCACTGTAATCCTGAGGTTCACTCAGCAAATGTATGACAAAACCAAACCAAGTGCCCTAAGCAGTCCCAAAGATATGAACACCTTTTCTGCTTTAACCTTTGCAAGCCCACGTGAGTCACCATCATTTTGGCTTCACACTAGTCTAGGCTCAAACAGGTTAAGCTTTGAGAAGCGACTCATGACTTTGCACGTCCGAACTCCTGACAGTGTGACAGACTGAAACAGGCTGAGTTTTCAAAACATTATGAAGTACATTCCCTGAAAAAAAGACTGCTTCTTCTCCTGTATTTCCAGTCACTCACCTCTGAATTTGATGTGCCAAAGTAATTTTGGAAGATCTGAGCTATAATGTTTCCTCAGTAAGATTTTACAGCTTTGCACGTGACAGTCTGCTAGCTTCATTCCGTGCACTGAGTCTAAGGCACTGCTGTGGTCTGCAGCAGTGAAGATGGGTTAACAGTTCTGAGGCTTTCCAGATAAGCAAAATTTCCCTTGACGTTGTAAAGTCTTCAGGTGGTTAGAGTCAACAGTTTCTGCTTCTCTGATGTCTTCTTAGAAAAGAACTCTAATAATTTTATCAGTCTCGAGGGTGACCATCAGATAACCAAGCTACTCCTGTCTGAACCACTCAATGCATCTCTACCTTCCTGTCACTGGCAATCCACAAGACAACCAGAGGATTCGTGCTAACCACATGGCTCACAACTTAACTGATTAAGTAGGTGGGAACTGATGCCAGCTCAGCTCAAAGTGTCTTTCTCTGCTAACCAGAAGCTAGCCGCAAGCTGTGGAGGGGAATGACCACAGATAACACACTGATACCGAAACCGTTTGGTGAAGTTGCAGCTTCCTGTTCGAGTGCTCTCACACTCTCTTAGACATGAATCTTCAGCAGGATACTGGCTGCAGTTAAATACACTCTCTAGGTCATGTATTACTGACACTTGTTTTCAAGGGACCATTTATTACTCCCTCCCTCCCTGGCTCTCTAGATATGAACCAATCTAGGGCTCTTCAGAGAACAGCAAGTCCTTAGGGGGGAGGCACACAATGCTTAGTGCCCTCAGGCATCTTCACTGGGATATTCTAATCTTCATGCATCAAGCTCTTTTTCTCTTAAAACTAGTGTGTTACTTGCCCTAAATGTTAATAAGCAGCTTTGTAAGAGCAACACAACTATACTGAGGACGTTTGATCTTACTTTGATCACGAGCTTTACAATCACATTTGTGTCAACATCTGCTTGTATTTTGCTATGAAGGATGCTTACAGACAGAAGCTTCTCAAATGAGTCATTTTGAGAACAAATTCTGAATTTCTGGTTCATTACAGATATCCTCCTAAGTTTAGTTTCTCAGCTGTTCATGCTGCTGCTGCCCAGAGCCTGAAGGCCTAGTCCTTATCTAGTGAAGACAGTAGGGCATGTGGTCACACAATGGGACATCACTTTTGCAGGTCTAACATAGTCATGATGATCTGATGATGCATGAAAATCATCAATAATTCAATACTTTTGAAGAAAAGTAATATTAAACCACATTCTGCTATTGAAGATAAGGTGAAACCCCACAGACAATAGTTCCATTTTCACTTGCTCAGCCCTAGCTTTGTATAGAGAGTATGTGATACAAGGTGAAATAGAGCAGTTGACTGGAGAGTTTCATCAATCTGTTGAGACAGGTATATATATGTTTTATCCACCTCAATATAAAAATGTTTTCCTTTAGTAATTACCAACTGGTCTGAGTATGATGCTGCATGAGTTAAAAGCACACACTTTCAGTAATAGTCTATCTTATCCTTCATCTACAGCTCTCTAATGGCAACAGTATGCCCAAAAATGATGCTGCTTTGATTAGCTGATTTCAAGAGTAGCACAAACTATTCCAATACTTCTTACAACCATGTCCAGAAAACCAGGGAATTACACCTGGTAACTTCTGAATCCAATCCAAAACTGCTTTTGTTTACAGACAGCAAAGTACTAGTCTAAAAAAAAAAAACAATCTGAGGTTTGCAAACACCTAGCACCTACACAGCTCTAACATGTTTCTCAAAGACTGCCAATGTCAGAAGGCTTTCTGGAGAACACATGTGGTGAATTAATCAGACAAGAAAATTCCTCAGGATGCTACAGCAAAGTATTTAGTCAGACAAAGTCGTATCCATCATACAGCACTGAGATGAAATGCAGGCAGCAAAGGTACAATTCAGGCTACATCCCTGTAGAAACCACTGTAGACATATCCACAGTGGTGTAACTGTACGTCTAGTTTCCACCCTTCTGTTTGCAAAACTGAATATTCACAACCAGTAGCACAGTAATGCACCTGGAAAGAATCTCTGAATAAAGCAGTGAATCCTGTTAAAATCCATCTGTGATTCCATTTGAATGTGTAACTCAGCAGCACCCTGCAAGGACCACTACGACTCGATGGATTTTTTTTTTTTATTAATTTTTTTTTGAGACACATACTAACACCATAATCAAAAGCAATTTTGAGCTTAAAACTGACCTCGAGGTTACAAGACTCTATGGCAGACTGTTCCCTTTCATTGGAAGTACGCTGTAGAGCCAAGATGTTAGCACATACACACCGGATGGACTGCAGGGCTAATTAAAAAAGCAGCTTTGGTGGTTGTAACTGTTCCAAGAGCAGGCTAGTAAACCAAACTTTTACAAAAGTAATGAAACCCAAGGTGCTACAGAAGCAGACAATTCCCACAAAAACAAAGCAGAGCTCAGAGTGAACAGCTGTTTTACTCAACCTTGACGCCTTTTGAGTTCCTGACCTGTGATGAGTTGAAAAATGAGAGAACAGCTACAATCACTTGAAAACTAAGCTGAAACACTGGGTGTTCTGAACTGGAAGTTAAAAAAACTCTCCATTAACTTTGCCTCATTGATCAACAGCTTTTAAAACAAAACTTATAACGACCAACTTTTGGATACAGCAATGCCTGAATTTCAGAATTAATTCCCTGCCTCTCTAAAGCCATTTAATAAAACAAAGAGCTGAGGAAAAAGAGGAGGCTACTTGGCCTTACCAGTTGCCAAATGGTATTGCAGATGTTCTCCCATCCCTACCTGATTCATATCTCACATGTTATGCACAACAGCTTCAGTTGCATTTCTGCCTTTGCCCTGCATTCCCTGCCTTTCTAGAGTTGCACTGGGTTCTTCTGTATCATATAAGGAAGAGTCTCTTGGTTTCATTTATTTATTTGCTATAAAAACTAGAGAAGAGATCTTTCCAAAGTGTAAACAAACAAGTGATGGTGACTGACACTGGACATGAAAGACAGCCTTGGTGTCCATCCAGGAAGGAACACAATACCACTTGCAACACGGACCAGTGCAGGCATCTGGAGCCAGTGCAAACACCTGCTGAACAGAGCAGTGGACAGCCCTCTGCACACTCTGGGCTTCGCCACGAGAAGTAGCAGTCAGAAAGGCACACTATTGTTACCTGGAGCATGTCTTGCCCAGTCACAGCCTGCAGCATCCCCTTCATCTGGAAAAAGTGGGGAAGATCTCACAAAAAATCGAGCCTTCTCTTTTAATCCAAGAGTTCTAAATGTAGGATGGGCACATCTCTGCTGCAAGGTGGCAGGAAGTGAAAACACTGACCCTGTTTAAGAGACATTCCACATACCGACCAAGGTTTCCATCTGAATGTTCCCCTTGCAGCGAAGCGGGCACTGCAGATGAGAAATCTAGTCTCTTCAGCAGTCATTCTACTCTTGCAACAGGAGCTTAACCATTCCTAGAAAGGCAGTCCAGAGACGTGGGCTAACCTCTGAAACACCTTCCTGCAGAAGCAAGCATGGTGCCACTTCGATGTTTTCTCATCCCTCGGGAATGGAGGAGGGTTGACTTTCCACTGCAGACATAACTACTTGCCTCAGTACATTTACATTTTAGCAGCCAGCTATATTGCAGCCAGGCTGAAACATGAAGTGAGAACGAGAGAAACCTCAGCCTTCAGCAGATTTTCCCCCCATTTGCAGTTTTCACAGCAGAGCCACCACACCTTAAGCATGTTACCAAAAGCTTTCTTTGGTGTGAGATCTGACTTAGGATTGCATCTGTTGTTTTGTTAAATAGAGTCGCTTTTTTGTCTTCTGTTAGGACAGGGAAGAAATGGAAGATATCTCTCTAGTCCTTAATAACATGTTTTAGTATACAAAGAGAGACAATGAAAAAACACAAGTTATGAATCTGAGTAATGACCATCAACCTACAGGAAGCCTTCCCTCCACTCTGGATGTGCAGTGACTAGCTTTATCACCAACTCAAACAACTTACCCTCTTTCGAATAGTTTATTTCTTTGCAGTTTAACACAGGGGAAAAACATTTTGGGATTGATATGCAATCAGTCCCTAAGCTGGGAACTCGATAGGGTATTCCACTGAGCTGCACTATTAAATATCTGAAATCTTACAGTGCTTTGAGATGATAGACAGTGTTCCCTAACGCCAGTAACAGCCACAAAGTTGATACACTCAATCCTTTTTTACTTATTCTCTCTTGTTCACCTGCTATTAAGTTCAATACAATGTGTTGTTTGCCTTTTGTTTCTCCAATAGCATTGTGAGTGAGCAGCGCTGTTATTTCCTCTGCTGCTCCCCTTTTACTTGGTGGTTTTGGGTGCAGGTTTCTGCAAAGGCATATTGAGATATGAGATAAACCAAGAAAGCTTGAACCCTTGTTCCCCACCCATGAATTTCCTCTGAGGAACCTACCGCAGCACACAGCACAACAAACACCAATGTGCTCTGGCAGCCCTCAGAAATGGGCTGGTTTAACCCTTTCCCTAGTTATAAAGTCCTACCACTGTCAACTCTCACTGCACAAGACTATTAGAGAAATAAATAAACACCAAAACCAATTTCCCCAAGAGGCCCATGCTTAACTGTTCACTGTGCTCATCAGATAGGTAGTTCTCATTCTAATCAACCACCTGTTTTCATCATATTTTTGTTGGTTTTGGTAAAGTGAAAGGAGAAAGCTAGAATAAGACAATGGACTAGAATGAAAAAGAGCCATAAGAACAAATAACAATGTGAAAACAAGCTGAGACAGACAAGCAGATACTTTGCCCTATTACACAAGGAAAAGCTACAGCATATATGACACAACTGCCTCAGGACAGTCTTAATCAAAAAGGTTTAGAAATAAGGACCAGATATTCTCAGAATCTTTGCTTTTCCTCTTCAGCAGGATGTAATCCTTTCCAGGCTAGTGAATTTGAGATTGATTTAGGACAACTCTTCATTTTAGCAGGCAAGGCCAGTGACAGCATGGTTATCCTACCCCAAAAGCCAAGGAGCACTGGGAATTTCAGGGGATGTGTCTGTATAACAATAGTGTTTTCTAGTCAGATTAGAGATCTGTTCCCCACACCGCCCAGAGCTGAACCGAGGGCAATGGCAGAGAGGATTACAAACGTGGGCAAAAATCACAGAGAAGTCATACATCCCATCCCTCAAGGGACCTGCAAGGGCTCATGGTGTCAGCTGGCTGTGCTCCTGCTGCACCTGGGGGCCTGATGGAAATCAACATCATCCCATCCCACTCCGGCTGGCCACAGGGACAAAGGGGCATCGCCGCCAGTACGGCTGCGCTGGGAGCCTCCAAGGCAGTCCCTCTGCCAAGGCCACTGCTTCAGACAGACTGAAAATCAGCCAGAGAGGGTTCTTTGTGCTTACTTACGGCTGTGGAGATGAGTGAAAATTTATGGGACTTTTCATCCTAATTAAAAGCAGAGGTCATCTAAGAAGAAACAGACTTTGAGAAAAGGGAACTTCTAAAGGAAAATGTGTTGTAAAGAAGTTCACAGACTTCAGTATTTGTAAAGCTGAAGTATGTAGCTTATTTATATTTGTACTTCTGCTTATGCTTTTCATGGGATATTTCAAAACCCCCAAGAACTCCCACAGATCTGGGATAATATATGCACTAATTACTCCACAGCATTTGAGCTCATGGGTTATGGGACAGCCTCTGGAGTCAAGAGGCCAGCTGCTCGGCTGGCTTACATCAATCTGCCTCCATCCCACACGGCACTCTGAGCAAACAAAGTCTTTATTTATTCAGTGAACTCATCTTGTCCAGGTGAATTCAGACATGGCGATAGTTATTGTAGTGTGAGGCTATTCAAGAACACGTGAAAAGAAAATCAGCAGAAGTTAAATGCTTTGTATCGACTCCTACCATTGTATCCCTGGGTCTATAAAACTCCTGCTATCTTAAGAAGGACAACTCCTTTCGAAACTCTTTATTTTTATATTATGCATTATTTTTTAATCTATTTTTCTACTACATTTAAAAAAAATCCTTTGTGCTCTCATTGCTCTTACTGGCCACATCTCTTTATTGTAGTCCCTTTTTCCCTTTCTGAGTATCTGTCTTCAAAGATGATGGAGTACTGCTCCATCTGAAGGGGAGCTATCTGCCATTCTCTTTCTTGTCCAGAAGAAAAAGACAATTATAGTCTTTCTTTTATACTTGGCATCATGGCAAAATGAGATTAATACTTATTTTGGAATTATTACTCCCCTATTCATAAATCTCATCCAGAAAGTCTTGCTCATGTTGCCAGCCAACAGGCACACTATTGTAGGAAATACATATTAAATTCGCTTTTATCATCTAACTCTGGCTCCAGCTCAAGGAGTTTTAGATTCATAACAGAAGCCCTGTTTCCAATATTGATTTTTGGCACGGGAAAAAATGCTAATTTATCAGAGGTCCTAAAACACAATGAATTTTCCAGCCTAGCTAAGAAATGTTACCTACTTACGGAGGAGAGATTTTTCATTAGTGTATGACAGAGCAGCAGGTGGAGAAACCCCATTAATTACAAATTCCAGTTTTCCTCTGGTCACTGAGCACGCTTCCACATCCGTGAGCTGAAGCATACTCAAGAATTCTGAGTCAGAAGTATTACATGCTTCACAGCAAGAATTCTGTTGATCTTTATGTAAAAGTTTCTTTTTCTCAGGACACCAGTTGCTCCATGGCAGTCTCAAAGACAGCAAGGTATATAATTATCACCTGGGGTCTTGGACCACACTCCATGTAGCAAGTGCCATGGATTGACTTAAGCTCTTAGCAGCAAAGGTGACGTTGAAGGTGCTTTTCCCAGTCTGACAATTTGGTTCCCAGCCCAAGAGCACAAGATGATCCTTGAAGCACAGAGCAGATGATGGGAATGCTGCTGCTGAAACAGTGAACCTGACTGTGTATGCAGGCACCGAGGACTTCTGGCGTGGGAACTGCCTCTTTAGCAGGGCCCATCTGTTTTGGGGTTGCACAGAACTGCATTGAGCTGGTATGAAACTAGCATACGTCATGAAAAGAGCTTTACAAGATAAACAAGGGTATATAAACCTTCAAAGAGTCAACAAATCCTAGGCTGATGATTACCTAGCAACTTCACAATCATCTGTATCTGTCCTCCTTCCCACCGAGCTCGTTGTGCTGGACACTACCTACGCACCATAAATTGGGTGAATTACAGCTCAGTACATGCTGTCCTGGCAAGTGTGCTCACAGGTACAAGCTAAAAACAGCTGAGTGAGGTATGGTGGTCATGGGAAGCTGTGTTGGGTGACAGTCCACTGCACAGCAACGTCAAGTGCACAGCACAGGAGAGCAGTGTTGGAAGGCTGTGAAGATCATCACTACTAACTGGGAAGCTGGAAATAAACAATGTAACTTCAGAGAAAAAGGAAGGAGCAGCCTGGGGCAGACCATGCAGCCTGGGGCAGACCATGCAGCAGGGCTCAGGGTGCTCAAAGCTTACCCAGTGCTTGTCTGTACCACCTCAGGTCTCAGCTTCATCTGGGTAATGAGATAACCATTCTCAGGCTACGTCACCAAGCAGAAGGAAAGAAGGTTGCAGACAGCAGATAGCACTGAGCCGACACTGAATGACCCAAGTGTCTCTGCAAGCCTTATGGTGTTTTGCACGTTTCTTTCCATCCATGAGCTGCAGTCTAAGTTATCTGAGACACTGGTTTCCGGCGCTCAACAAGGAAGATGTAAAATCAACAGAATTTGATGAGTTGCCAAGGGTTTGACTGGGCTACAAAGACTTTGATATTTTACAGAAGCTCCGAAAAAAAATCAGCTGCTGCTGTTGCCAAGTGTATGTTACTGTTTTTATATTAAAAAAAAAAATCTTTCAAGAACAAATAAATCCAAACAAAGACGTCTCATCCTCCTGGAGCTTTGTTCCAAGGTACACTCACACAGGTTGGTTCACCAGCTAACCATGTGCCATATGCTTTCAAGTTTATTCTTTTATTCCCTCCCACATTTTAGGCCCTTCCATTTCAGATGGGCAACAGCTGCACAGATACTCTATAAATAAACTACATATTTTATTGGAAGAGGTTTTTTGTTTATTTTTTTAAGCTACCACATATTCCCAGTCCATTTCTGGGCTCCCTACAAAACTGAGCCGAGTTTCACTGCAACTTGGGTTTGTCTATGTCATGTTCTCAAACCTTATAAACCAATTGGCACTTTTTAACCATTAATAACAAACTGCATGTACTGATTTTATGGTCGTTGTAGCTACTTTCTAACTATGTTAGGTCCTTAACTATCAGAAATCAATTTTTAGGATGACCCACAGGGTGGATATATATCAGTGGTACACAGAAACCTCAACATACAGCTAATTCCTAATTCTCTTGTGTGTTTTTTTTAACAAATCAGTGCATTTTCAGGTAGACAGGCCTCTCATCCTGTTACCAAAATGAAAATCTGTTTTGTCTGCTCAGAGACCTTTCTGACTAAAATCACTAATCTCATTTGTGTGTGCAGGAAGTGTGACAAATGGCTAGAGTAGTTTATCACACATACGTAATCATCAAGTCATAAAGGGAATAAGATATTAACCTCCACAAACAAACTAGCATTCTATTTCTCAGCACAGCGGAAGTATACATTTAATAAGATAAGGATATGAAACACATGCTATTGATGAGATAAGGAGCTGCAGAAACAGTACAGACATAGATACGTCTCACGTTATCCAAACAAAAGTAAACGTCATTCGAAGCTTCAGTTTGGAAAATAGACTTACAAGAAATTTTATCCATGGTATCTAGAAATACACTGTGAAACTACGTGCTAAGTCACTGTTAACACTATTTTTGAGGCTCCAATTTAAATCTAGGTGCACCTGAAGTTAACCAAAGGTTATGTGGGGACTTCAATGAGACATGACATTCATGACATCATCTCAAAAGTGGTCCTTATTTAGGCACTTAATGCTTCATGAGAAGCCTGAAGTCAATGAAGTTGCTGGAATATTCAACAGTCAGGAGCCATTATTCACACACTTGCATTTAGTTTTCTTCTTCATTCCAGCGCCAGAGTCTGTACCTTCTATAGGAGCAGTTTACTGAGGTTTTCAACATCAGCCTGCTCTGACTGCACAGACAGGCCTTGCCTTCACTCTGCGGCCCAGCTGGATGGGCTGAACCTTGGTTTGAGGGTTTTCATACAAGATCACTACTACAGGTCTTAAGTCCCCTTTTTGCAAATGCATATTTCCCTAAAAAGTGCATTTTCCACAACTGTTTCTGAAAGCAGACATCTCTGCAAAAGGACGGCTGAAGCAAGTGCACGGTGAAGCAAGCAATTCGAAATGAGCTAATTAAAAAAAACATGCACAAAATAGTTTGTGGTATTTAAACAGCTGCTTATGAAACCCAGTACAAGAACTTCACTGAGTAATGATATATATCATCATTCCAGAAGTGACAGTCATCCACAACACAAGCCGTGCACAGATAGCAGGAGGAACACTCAGTACAAGAATGGTGTCTCCATCATGCCTCCTGCTAGCACTATTTTTTATCAGGCTTTCACCTTGTCTGGCAAACAATCTATTTGATGTAAACAGGGGCAGATGTACTTTCATGAGAAAATGAAATCTGTTACAGGATATTATGGACAACCCCTGGTTTGGGGCAAGTTGTCTTGAACCAGTGGTTTGAACATCTCTCTGCCACCTGGGAGAATCAGCTTCCAACACAGGTTTGGGCCAGAGAGGTCTGGCAGTGCTGGAAGTGATAGTCTCTGCCTTATGCTAAATCAATTTACAGCAGCATCGGAGTCTTAAGGGAAATGGTCAGTCTCAACAGCTGGTACATGGTGAGGCAGAAGGCAGTTTAATAGGAAAAATGACAACCCATAAGGAAAAGCAGCCCCAGTTCACACTATTCATGATCTCAAAATACTGCTTTGGCACACAGAAAGCTCATACCTCCCTTGAGAAGCTATGGGTTGGCTAAATAAAAGAACCTTGTCCCTGTACATGCACAAAGAAGGAGTTAGCATTTTTCTCAAAATCATTTCTCTGAGAAACAAAAGTAAATTTCTTAACAGACAGCAAGGGAGGAAAACAGTCCTATGATTTATTTGCCTTGAGACTCTAAAAGGAATTCTTTGGCCTTTTTCCATTACAATTTCGCAACCTATGTTATAGCCAGTGGGAAATTGTTTAATTCCCAAACCATGCCCTCGGTCATAAAACCTGTGAAGATGATTCATTATTATTTATGTGGTGCCAGGGGCATGCATGGCATTTTACAGACAAATAGAAGATACAGCATCTTCCTTTAGAAGCTTAGGTGAATCCAACTGTTCATGTGTATGGGAAGCAGAGCTCAACCGGTCCTAGAGCAAACATTCCTCATCACTTTGTGAATTAATTAATGCTACTCACCTGGGATGCTGGATAGATTCAGACAGGAGGATACTTAGGAGATATGTGTCATTACTGACTAATAATTGGTGATGCTATTTCATTAAAGCTGTAAGACTTTAAGTCATATGTTATTTTGTAATGACTTTATGACTAAAATGTACTTAGCCTTGTATTACGTATTTCTGATATGTATGATAGCATGTAACAATGTCACTGTGAAATCAGACCATAAACTCTGCACTACCTAGCAATTTTTCCTATTTGCATACAGCAGCAGGTAGGAGCTCACAGGTTCCACACCTCTAAACCTACATCATATAGTATCGAAAGAAAAGAATTCATGGGATTATTGGGGAAAGAATCCCCATGTATTAGATCTCCACATCAACTTCCTGAAGCAGATAAAATCCACCCTTGTTCTGGTCTACAAGTGAGCAGTTATAGCTCTTGGTAAGAAACAAGAGTTTGGGACCAGCTACCTAAAAGGCAAAACTTTTAACGTGGCAGAGGTTGTGAGAACAGCAATTAGTGTCAATAAGTGTAGGCAAGAATGTTGCTGGACTGAGACACCTTCGTCCAGATTTGCAAACAGGATTTACACAAACCTTAATCTACAACCTTTGCTCACTAGCAATGAGGGTTATTGGCTGAACAACCAGGATATCACAAGAGATATCTGCACACTGTACATTTAGAGGAGAGTCTGACACAATGCGATTCCAGCAGCTTTCATATTGACATTGCTAAGCCACTCACACCCGTTCCTCTTTCCTAATTAATACATATAATAAGGTCTGTGTGCCTTCCTTTTTAGACAGACGAGCAGCAAAGGCACCTAAAATAAATAATTGTGCCACCTCTACATGAAGAAATGTCATTATTGCACATACAAATAAGGTACATGTGAACAGAAATGGTCAATTAAACATCACTGGTACAATCCACACATCTACGCATGTGTCCTGGTCCTGTAACACCAGCCCTACAACTCTTTTATCTACATCACTCCTGCAAAGAAAACACCAGCTACACCCTTCTCTGAAAACAAAGGAACTTGTTTTCTAACTCAGAACTTATAAACAGGAGAATATTAACCTTTTTTGTTCGTTTGTTCACACTGGTGAGGGTCATAATTCTTCTTAAAAATGGACGTGATTCTTGTATTTAACACACAAATGAAAACCTGTACGGGGGAGGGAGGAGAGGCAGGAAGCATCTCCCACCAGTGTTAAAAACTCTCCTCACTTGTGTCTTTAAATTCTGAGGAGGTGACCAGCTCAAATCCACTACAAACAATAAAAAAACTCTTCCCTATTAAGTACAAAATTAAATTAAGAAGCCCCCAGGCTCCTCATGTGTTCTTACACATCAAGGCTGTCCTCTGCTAAGTGTAGAACAGTCCTTCACTCCAACCCTGTTTCTTAGGTTCTGCATTTCTGTCATGTCAGTGGAGATGCAATAGGTAGTGTAAACCTCTGCAATCAACATCAACAGAAGTGAAAGAATTAGCTGTAAAATGACTTACGGAGTAGCCTCTTCCTGAAAGCGATTGAGCAGAACTCTGTGGGAGGAAACAATATGCCACAGTAAGTAATGCAAGAGATTCTGTGTAATGTAAGATAAGAATAATTCTGCGATTCCCTCCCCCAGCCCTCAAATGATCTTCTCGCATTCTGTGTGCTGCCACAGGAGTGCCACAGCAAAAGAGCATTCCCAGGTGAGGGCTCTGGGACTATTTAAGATAAGGGTTTCAAAAACCAGAGCAGGGGTCTGACAGCACCTCCCAGCTCAGGCAAAAGCTCTCACAGTGGGATCTGTCTTCACAGCAGCAGAGTATGCATTTCGAGCCATCCCTCTTGAGTATGTTCCAAGGAACAACACGTCTAAGGATGCTCTCCTGAATAAGGGCTGCACATTTTGCCTCATCAACTCCAACTTTCAATCATGTAACCATATATCCCACTTTCCATTCCCCCTCCATGAATCTGTGAGCCTTCAGCCTTCATTGCTGCAGCATTACCATATGACAACTCTATCTGAAACAACAATAGCAGCAAAGCACTAATGTATCATCTCTCAGAGCTTTAATAAGCATTCTGTCCCTTTTGAATAAGTTAAATTACATTGTTTACTCCAGTTCTTCATTTCAGCTCCTCCTGCTCCTTTCTTTACCACATCCTTACCTCTTTCACACACTGCCAAATCATTTGGTTCTTTTCATTACACCATCATCTCCAATCACTTGGATCTCTTTCCCCCTCTCTACAACCCAAGACTGTCAAGCTGCTGTTTTTTGCTGGCAGTGGCTTCTGAGAGCAGCTAAATGAATTCCACCTCTATCTCCAGCTGCTGCTATATGCCTTCTTTTCGGAAATTAAAAAGAAGCCAGGAACAGTGGTGGCATATGACACCACATGACCCAGCAAGTACTCTGCAGGCCAATTTCCAAGCATGATTTATAACCATGATGCCCTCACAACGTGATTTTATTAAACAAGATTCAGGGAGTCTTAGCAGTCCCGTTTCCAAGACTGATGTTCCAGTGGGTACCAAAGCCTGATCAAAAATATTGAATTGTTGCAGGCTGATCCTGAGGATTGTTTGTTTTTTTGCAGCAGCGCCAGAAGTTATCGTGTTACTAAATCACCACAACAGCACAATACCCCCAAAGAGATTGATGCAAACTGATTGCAGGCTACTGCAAATATTTGTAATTTTCCAACAACAGCAAGATAGCATTTTCTTTGTGCCACCTGTTTGCAAACTTTTTGATCAGAAGATATCTAGATACATATGCAGAAATCTTTCCAGACTCCTGCACTCAATGGAAGACTACTGTAGTGTTGGTCTGCCCATGCCTGCTCTGGGCCACTATTTTGCAACTGCCCCAGACAATTTGCTGGCAAATAGCCAGCCAACTGCCCATGGAGGAAAGCTTCCAAAGCAAAGCCCTATAATTGAGTGCACTGTTAGAGGAAGGAGGGCTTCCCATTAACCCTCTCACCAAAGCAACAGATAGAAGGAAAGCTGTGGCACAGCTCTTCACAGGTCTTGCACACAGGTCTGCAGCCAGCATGGGACTGCATGCCAGTCCCCATCCCTGGCATGCAACGCCTGCACCTCTGTCCTGCTATACCTCAGGAGACCTCTGTTCTACAGGAACAGGACAGCTTTCACTGAGGAGTCTGAGAAAGCAATAACAAACCACAAACAACATTTAACTTTCCACTTTCTGCATATTACACATTGGTTCGGACTCTGCCTTCAATCACTGTTAAAAAGTAGAGTGCTATTTATAAACCTCCTGCATGTAAACTGCCCAGAAATAAATCTACAGGCTAGTGGGATGAAAAACAGTAGCATTTATCTCCATTTTTGAGAAAGTAAGACAAATCAACACCTTCTTCCAAATACTTTTTTAAATGAAGCGCTAACAATTCATGGAATTCAGCCTTGTATAGCAAAAAACTTGATAACAATATCCTGCTATCTGCATGAATATGTTGAATAGCTGGGCCCAATTATCTATTTTGATATTCTGCATAGCCTGATCAAGCAGTTTGCCTAAAGTACAGATAGAAATGAGGAGAGGGCAATGCTAGGAGAGGTGAGCTACCCCAGCTCAGATTTAACAAAGATTGACAAGGTCTAACAAATTGGAAAAATAACCAAAACCAGAAACAAGAGGTTTCACTGGAAGCTCTTCTCTAGGGAAACAGGCTGTCAGGGCATTTTCACTTTAAGAGTTATGTTCAATCTATGAGTCTTGTGCACGCCTAAAAAATTTTCCCAGGGTGAAGCAGACCCTTGGACAAGGAATTCAAATGTGCTAACAACAGACCTGCTTTTCTTAGATAACTTTCAGGCATCTCAAGCTGTCCAAGAACACCAGGCAGGAATTTGTAGACCACTGATTTAAAAGCATTGAGAAAACAATAAAACCAGTTGCTGAATAAAGCATTACATCAGAAATAATTAAAACTGGATGGCAACTTACTCTGGCATTTTTCACATCTAAGAATTTCTTCCTGCCTTATAGTTTTAATTAGAGGGGGGAAAGGGTTTTGGGTTGTCCCCTCAGAATTTTTGTTGCGTGCATAAAGTTAGTAACTGGCGAATACTTTGGATTCAACTTGTAAAATCCTTTCCATTAGGTTTATGCACAGCCATGTCCCCACTCTTCAGAGCTGCTTGCATGCATTTTTTTGAACATCTAACAAACCACTCTTGCTCTCTTGGTTAGATGGGAACACTGTGGGCTCTTTAGGAGGATTCATACCAACTGCCACATGTAGAAACTTTGAAAGCCCCAGCTAATATCAGCTACAAGTGCCAGAGCAGAACAGTTTGCACGCAACTCTGATGGATGTTCATAAGGAAAAAAAAATCTTGGGGGGTTGATATAAACATAGCTAAATCCATATGTCTCTATATCGAGATCAAATAATGAGAAAAGTAATCAATCATGGCTGCAAATAGAATAAATCTTTGTGGAAGTTTAACTTGGCATCTACCCAGAGTTGAAGAAATCGCCTTTGGCTATGAGTGCTTGTCTGCCGAAAGCAGTTACTGGGGCAAATCTTCAGCTGGAATGACTTACAGAGCTTCTTACCTACAGGATAGAAGCACTTGCGTGGAGTACTGTCATAAAACTCTGATTCTAAAAGTAGTCTATTAGCTATTTTGGTAAATTTTCTCCTTGTCTGAAAGTACCTCAAGCAGCAGGGTAGGATGATCACCACAGCATTCAGTTATCACATTCATGTCAGTGCTGCATTGACCAGCACAGAATCTGCTCAGTAGCTTTGGTTCATCCAATAGCAAAACACAAATCAGCTCTTATTGCCTCAGCTTTTACAGGCAACTGTGCAGGATCAGTTCTGGCCTTCAAACACTGTCTGAAGAAAGCATCACAGGCAGGAAATATGCAGCCAAATGTGATTAAGGACAGAGCATCATGACCTCCTACCCTGGCCAACTCCCTGCAGTCCGATGCGAGAACAATTGTCATGTCTTGCCTTTGCAAAAGCCTTCACATTTGCAAAACCTAATGCTGCAGGAGCAGTCGGAGATGGGGAATGCAATGTGCCCACTCAACCTAAGTGCTGGCTGCTTGGAGTGGGCAGGGGCTGCCAGCCAAGCCTGCAGACACTGCTCCTGGTGCCTGCAGCTGTGGTGTGATGCCATCCTGGGGAGGAGACCCTCTCTGCCTGGTTCATACTCTGGATTTTGTGCCTCTCATGCCTCTTTCAGCACTGTCCAGAACAGTCTGCATTTCTAAGGGAGACTGTTACTAGTTAGGGGCAAAATGAGTGTGGTCTGTGCATTTAATGACACATAAGTGGAACTACAGTGCTAGGTGGCATTTGTGCATAAAGATAAATGGCTTATAATATTTTGCAGATGATGTGCTCTTTTACAACTGAAGATTTTTGGTTCCTTTTATGCCCAAGGTTAAAAACAAAACCAGACAGCACAGACAAGACATTTCAGTTATGTCACCGAATGAATTACTTCTACCCTGGGATAGCTCTCGTGTTAATTACACTGGATATAAAAAAAATACACCTTTCTGGCAGCAAAGACAAAATCTTACTGTTGAAAGAATCTACAGTTCTCCCACCAATGTCCTTGAGACTTTGAGTTACACTGCAATCTGCAATTATATTTAAAAGATTTCTTCCTTTATTCCTGATAAACACCGTGATTGCAATTTAGAAAAGAAAATCATCAAAAAAAATCTCACCAGTAACCTTCAGCAGGTTTTCCAAGATCATCTATGAAATTGACAGGAAAAGTTATTCCCTTATATAAATAAAAGCATGGCTTTGCATTGCTCTCACAATGCAAACAAAAAAAAAATCAAAACATTCTCTGTTCAGTTTCTTAAAGCAATTGGGTTATTTCTCCAACTAGAAAGACAATAGGAAGGGCTTTAAAATCCTGTAATAATCAAGGTAATAAGGCGTCAGTTCCCCACTCTCAGTGGGTCAGGCAAGTTTCAACTTGGAGCTGTTGTATCCTTGATATACGAACCAACAGATTAGATAAAAGCAGGTGATGTCAGCACAACCACAAAATTAGCTCTCGTTTTCAGTATTTGCTTCACCTTTCTTTGGCAAAAAGATACAAATATCATATTCCATAAATGTCAAGAGCTTTTCTGAAACGTGTCATTTCTGTTGGCTGAAATCAAAACTATATCAAGCACTTCCAAGTCAGCTGTTGAAATAGCTGTTTCGGGCGAACAGCTATTCCAATGTGGTCATGGGACAGTCCCCTAAAAGAGCCTCCTAGCTCTATTAGTAATGTCATCTCCATGTTAGTGTGGCAACCAAGGCAAATAAAGACATGCCTGGTATCACCTGAAGTGTCCCGAACAGAGGAGGTAATTGAGGCTGTCCTTCCAGCTCCTATTCAGCTCCTAGTCTTGCCCTGCTGAATCACAGGCCCAAACTTACCACATAGCCCAATGCTGCAAACCTGCTCTGGTTTATTAGCACTCAGTAAAGTCAATAACATGGAGAGAACTAATTTTCAATTATGATTTGTAGCATTTGTTTAGGATGAAAACCCATCTTAGCTGTACCTGTCTTCCACTATTTCTCTGGAACCTCAGTTCTGCAGTCATGCAAGGCTGAGACCTAAGGAAGGCCTGAGGGACACGGTTTACTGGTGGCTGTGGCAGTGCTGGCTTAACAGTTGGACTTGATGATCTTAAAAATCTTTTCAAATCTAAACAATTCTTATTCTAAGCACGTTTACATATCCACCTGGTCACTTCCAGAACATGCAACAACAGAACGTTGGTTCAGCTTTGAATACTGGAGAAATATAGTATTTCCTTTCCAAACAAATCTTGGAATGAGAAGAGAGAGGAGAGCAAAAAGGGCCAAGGGTAGAAGATATCCCAGACCTTAACACAGAGTCTCTTAATGTCATTAATTTCCATAGCCAGACTCCTAACTGACTTGGCAAAGGTCACAGAATGTACCTACTATTCAGTTCAAGTAGAAACCAGTACCTGACAAGATAACCACAACACGTGATGAATGATTTTCAATGTCATGTGAAACTTGAATGTGTTCCTTCTTCAATTCAGTTATTTCACTTGGATAAACAAAGGAGGTGTTCCTTGGAAATACTGCAAAACAAGTTCAGTTGGACATCAAACTGCACAAGGCCTAAAGATCTGTAACTGGCTTGATAAGCTACAGAACAACTTCCAACCAAGATTCCTACAGCTGATGGCCACAGACAGCAGAAGGAAAGATGGTTGCTGACCAGGAACAATCTGCACACAGTAAGCTGGGAACAATACGAGAAGACTTCGTTTCTGAAACACAGAACATGCACAAGTGCTGCTCCCATTCAAAACATCACTTCTTGGCCAACTTCACAAAACCTTCTCCAGACTTTAGCTATGCTTCACTACCTGAAGCTTCATGCGTCTCATTACAACTTGGCTCATAATTTCTGCTGCAGCAGTTTTCATGGAATCGTTTGGTCTTTTGAGGGACACAAAAATAAAAGTATATAGTATGCTGAAGGTCCATGAATTTTTGCCTTCAGAGGAATATGACTTGAAAGTTTTCCTAGTCCTTGCACATATATTCAAACCAATTTCTCAAGACTCGTGGTTTAAGAAGGGTGTCTTAACACTATCTCGTTGCTGCTTTTATTCCCATAGGCTCTACAATGTTCTAACTCCACTCTTCAAACTAGGGTTGAGATTGAAGTGTGTTACATATGGAGAACAAGGAACATGTGCTACGAAGAGTTTGAACTCCACAGGTTGCTGTCCCAGGCCTTCCAAAAGACTCCTTCAGCACGCTCAGTAACGTGCCAGACTATCACACTGAGGTGTCTCTGGTCTGAGACATGGCAAGCTCTGCTGTCCCACCACCACTCTGCATGGAGCAAAGACCAGGCATCCCGCATGTGACAAAGTTTGTAAAGTGAATAAATATAGATCTATGGTGTGACTATGGTCCAATTCTCACTTCAGAGACTCATTTGATCACACTTTTGGCAAGGTACTTTAGCCTGAGGCACATGTAACAGACCTGCAGCTTTGTACCCTGCTGCTGCTTTAATTCCTTTGCCCCAGGAGGGAAAGCGTGATACAGAAAATATGAGAGAAGGGAGGGATAGTGGCTGTGATAGCACACACAGAAAAGCAGATCACAGCAAATTGTTTGAATTACAAATCACAGAAGTTACTTTGTATTCATCTATCAGAGAGATAATTTTATATGTAGTCTATACAATATGCTAAATGCTTATCAAAGAACACTTAGAGAGAGGAAAATCTCTACATTCCTAAAAGACTGCTTTTTGTTTATTGTGTTTAAAGAAAAACAAACATATGAGGCTAGGAAGATGGAAAATTAGAAAAGATAGCCTGGGGGATGGGGATGAGAGCAAAAAGCTCTGAACAACTTTGTATCAGAGCCTGCTGGTTTTATGCACAGCTGAAGCCAATCCCTTGAAAAGGAGAGTTTTGACTCTTAAGTGGCCAGCACCTCTTGCAACATATTTCCTAATCAGTGAGTATTTATGGTCGATATTTTATATTTCCAATTTCCCCCTAAGGGCTCGTGAGAAAGCAGCACACCTGCCAACCTTTTCAGCTGGGCCAATAATTGCCAATTTGCTCTTTGCCTTAGTATATCACTCAATTTAGCCCTGGCTGTGCCCTGCATACATCCTCATTCATCTCTGTGCCCCCATGACAATTAGAGTGTTAGCTTCAGCTAACTAGGGCAACTATTCTACTAGGGTTGGAAGACAATTATTAGTCTATTTTCCCATCTTGTGGCAACAAAATTGAGAATCCATGACAATTACATTCAGCAATTCTGCACTCTGCCGCCTGCGCCCCCTCCTTGCCCCCACCTTCCGAATATCTCAAATTATCACAGCTCTACTACCACATTCAAATTTTCCATGTTCACAGGGAGTGAGGCTTCTATTTAAATGATAATGAGGGACGATCCATTCAATTTAGTGAGGGAGAAAATCCATTAAAAAGCAGGCAGTTCTTAAGCTGATGGGTCAAGAAAAAGATAAAAACCTTTTTTTCAAGCCATTATACAAGGCTCTGTGTGGATTTTTGGACTGTTCAGGACATCAGAAAAGATTAGGTCAATTATGGAACATGGGGAAAAACCAAAACAAGATGCCCAGGCCTTCCACTTTTACTTGGGCCAACACAATGAAATAGCAATATGGCTTATCCGGCTCTTAATTCTCTGGCAACTTCCAATTACCTCACTGTGAAAGACAGCAGAGGAAAATCTCATTTGGAAAAAGGCTGTTGACTCTGTGTTGGTTGTAGAAGACCTGAGAATACACGTGTAATGGAGATGTCACCTTTGTAGCAGGTTTTAAGCGAATTTTACATCAACACTTGGAACGTAAGTGGCGATTTCCCATCCTCTCTCCCCCATCCCACACCGTCTGCTGTGCAAACCTGGGCTAAAACTTCTGTTTTCATCATCCCAAGTTTCATCATCCCAAAGAAGAAATCAGCCTCAACAAATCAAACCTCTGCAGCCAGAGATGATTTCACGAGATCGTAGTAAGCACGTTTTTTTCCCAATGACCCATAATAAATGGCACTCGGTGTAATGTCTGGAAAGACATACTACACAAGGCAGACAATTCTCTCCCTACAGAAGTTCCATTGTAGCAAAGCAGCATCAAAATGCTGTGGGTTTTGTTGTGGATAGACTGATGGCTCTGTGTGTGTGTGCGTGTGCAAGACATAATCAATCATTTGCTTCAGTTTTCTTTAGAGTGCAATTATTTCACGACAGACCAGGCCACCTCTTGACTTCATGGTCCATTAGAGACTAATGACATGCATTAATGTAAATAAAGAACAACTTGCTGGCATCCCATTGAACAAGTCACCTCAAGAAACAAATCACACAGAGGAGCTAAGCTGCTCATAATAGCACCTTCTAAATGGAGGCCAACAATGAAGCCGGAGGGAGGACTCCAGCACTCCGAAGGTGGCAACGCTGAATGCTCCAGCCGACACTTTCCTACACATATTTCCCACCACACCTGCTGTGTGCTGCCGAACAGCAGCCAAACCTGCCACCTCCTGCCTCATTTACTCCATTGTTCACCCAAGTTAATGGGGAAAGAGATGAGAGGGAAAGGCAGCAGGAAAACCAGTCCTGAAAGCCAAATGCACTGAGAAACAGCAGGAGAGCTACTTGGGGGAGAGTGAGAAAGAGCCCAGGTGCCTCCTGCACAGAGCATCCACCTGCAAGGACAGCCACGTGCTAGAGCCTCGACTTGTAACTACTAACAGCAAGGGAAAACCCATCCCTGCCTTCCCTTCACATCCCTCCTGCCCTGTGGCTTTTTCCTCTCCAGCGCCACACGTAAGGCATTGCATCGGTTCAGCTGCACACCATCTATTCAAACAGCGTGCTGGGAAGTTACAGCTTCAGAGCCACACAGGGACCAGCCACTGCTGGACACAAAATCCTGCAGGAATCAACACACAGACCCATGTTGTCACCTTCTGTCCCCTTCCCTGCTCCCTCTCTACATAAAGTCTGCTGCCTTATTCCTATGCACGAGAACGGGGAAAATCACCCAACTGCACCCATGGGATTTCCTAAGACTTTCTGACAGTCACTAAATAGACTACACAACATTTACTAGTATGTGAGGAACCGTTATACATAATTAAACCCGAATTGCACTCATCAAATAGTGAACCAAGAGCATTCTGTGATTCATCGACCTTACTTTTCCAACCTTTTAATTACTAATTTGAAAAATTCTCATTTGCAATGGGTCACCAGGTCACGAGAGCAGCTTCAGCAAAGCTCTGAAGTGTGCCCGGGCCTTCAGGCACTGCCCAAATGTCCCCATTGACTCAAAAAGAATGGAGTGCCTATTTACCACTGAATTTCAGTGGCTGCTGCAGTAGCTTTGAAGACTTTGCAGGAATTAGGCATTCATACTCAATTCTTGCAGGCTCGGCCTGCAACTTTGAGGGCAAAGGGAAAGGATGAAAAAAAAAACCTGTCAGTGCCATCAGCTTAACAAGAAAAGTCTCCAAGACCACTTAACACTTTGACCTAAGCTAATCGCCAAGTCTGAATATGTTATTCCTCTCCCACAGCCCCACGTTATGGTGCAGCAACACTCCCAGGCACTCCTGCTCATATACCTGTCAAGAGTGGCCAAGGGGAGGGGAAGGAGCGACTCGCATAAATATGTGTGTATATAAAATTGTAATCATTACTGACTAACAAGCCCAGCCAGAGACGCCCCATAGCAGGAGGATTTGTCCAAAGCCCCCTCCCCTCACTGCTTTCCCTACTGTGGTGCGTGGGTTCACAATCCTGGAAGCAGATCACAGGACACGTTATTTTTCGCTTCCTCCCACTGCGTCGGCTGTTTACTGTGTCCCATTCACACTCCAAACATGTAGAGAGAATTTTCCCCCGTCACATTTCCCTGTCAGAGCTGTCAAGCTGAATCCCGCTTTAATCTGCCAAAAGCACTTTTCTGCTGACATTTTTAATAAATACTTTCAGCTTTTAAACACATTTGTGGGAGCCATTTTTTCCCCTTTTTCTCCCTTCTCCTCCTGCAGAATGGACTCTGAAAGCCTTAATAGCAAATACATTACACTTATCAAAGGCTTTCCCCCCCTCTTCCTTTTGCATCCTGAAGCGGAGGTAGTGTTTTCAATTTTAAAGCTAAATTAACTGTCCAATTGAATTTAGCTGGTGTGAGCCGTTTTCTGTGACAGGTTTTAGTTATGAAGCATATTTTACATTAATAGAACTCAACATGAAAACCACTCGCTCTGGGATTTCTGTGGCTTGCCATTGAAATGGCAAATTTAATATTTCAGACATGCTCGTGCCAGCGTTTGATTATTGTTCTTCATTTAAATCTCTCCTAACGGGAAAGGTCCTAATTAGTAAAAAATCATGTTTTAATGAAGGCGAAATGCTAATTGCTAACACAAAAAGCCTTCATATAAAATTATCCCAGCACTGCCATTGATTTCTTGGTGACTCAAAAGCCCATTTGTGTGTTTACACACTAAGGCACCGTTTGCTTTTGTTTTATCATAACATTTCACTCAGTGTACCACCGAATTTCCTGAGAGAAAGACAGCTTTCCCGCAAAAACCCCTTCATATCTTGGAGGCAGGAAGCATAAAATTAGATGAACTGACTTTGCACCCAAACTACGTGATTATGTGCAGCAGTAAACCCAAAGATACTGTAAAAAGCTTTTTAACACAACTTCTTTGAGAAAACAAAACAAAACATCGAGTCATTTTTCCCCGAGGAATAACAATTCCATTTTGTTTTCCCATCTCTGATCTTTCGCTTATCATATTATTTGCACCATGATTATAGTGTTTGCAAGGCAGCTCAACCACTTATGCCATAACACTCAATCATGACATAAAAAAAAGTTATTACACAGTGACCTCTGGATGCCAACATTTGTTCAGCAAGATTTATGAAAAGCCATGTCAGCAGCGGGAATTGCTGCAATGAAGCGATGCTTTCTCCTGAATGGTACTTACATCACTGAGACGGTCCCTTGAGCTGCTCCGCTGAGAGCTTGTGGCCTCCCTGATGCTGTCTTCCTCGCTATTTCTGCCACTTCTGCTTGTAGGGACCTTCATCTAGAGGGAGAAGAAGGAGGGGGAAAAAGGAGATTTTCAAGCACTGCTCTGCCACCTGTTCCCGAGGTTGCTGACAGCAATGTTTCACTCCTATGCCCACGGCATAGTGGAGAGGGTGGTTTTGAATGCGGGGGGCTTATCTGAAGTTGTGCTTGACCACCTGTGTCTGTATTTCTTTTCGCTAACATGTGAGGGAAGGGGTGCTTTTAGCACTCCCGGCAGCACGTAAGGCTGTGCCAAAGTCCTAGGGCCTGACATGAGAAGGAAGCAGGCAGGCAAATCCTCTTCACTCTCTGCTACCAGCAAACCTCAACTGTGCCACTGGTGTTTCAGCACTGCCGCTCATCACTGACCCATTGGTCAGGTCTCTGCTTCTTAGGCCAGAGATGTGCCTCAGGGCCACCCTCAGCGAGTGTAATGAGAAATCAGTACCGGCATGACAGTCACATGCTTAAACACCATGAGGGATACTGGCCTGAAACAACTTGCTTGAGATGATGCACAGAACTTTGAAGAGCATGATTAACTCTTCCGGCCAAGGTCGTGTCTCTAGTCACTCAATCATCCCTTTTCCTTCACTTGAAGTTGTGCTTGTGTTTGTACATAAGTGAGAGGCACCAATGTTTGAAACCACATCAACTTTCTGCTTACATCTGCAAAGAGTGTTACTGGGGGAGGAGAAGCATAGGATAGATATGTCATTCACAGCTTCATTCCGGGGCTCATTTACTAACAAATTATTCTGCAAATTCCCTTGTGAAATACTGGGTGGAAAGAAGTGTTTAATTTATTAATAGCTTCTATTCATATTGATTTGCTTCCATTTAAATTACACTACTTAAAATGTTGGCTTGTACAAATTGGTACTTTTAATGGCAACAAAGTCCTCTTGTTTCTTTCCGTCCTATCTCATTGCAGTCTCAGGAGTCAGCAGGGTTTGCTCGTGGTGCTCTGATGTTACTCGAGCACATTGAAGCAGCCCTGCCCCAGTGGCAGAAGGAACTGAGTTGGGTGGGCACACTGCCACAGTACAGGCACTACTGCAGCCTGAGCCGCAGGAGCACGCTGAGCACTGTGCTCCCACGGACACTTGGTATGGCTGCCAGGTAAGTGCTCCACAGTCTATTAATATTTTAATACAATAGTCAAGATACTGTATGGAGAATGAGCTCCAGTACTCATCCAGTCTGGAGCACATAGCCCTGGTTTGGCTTGTAAAGTACAAGACAGGGAAAGTACCATGCTCACGTTCAAGCAACAGCACATTTCTGATTATAGTCATTACTCTGCATGCTCTTCTGCCACCTTACACCTCAGTGATACACTTTCCTCCTCAAGGTAAGATTTTTTAACATCAAAATACAAATACAAATTAGAAAGACAGATCTGCTCACAGCTACCTTGTCACACAACCACTACCCTCTGCATCAGTGGCCTGTCTCATTCACTGTAAACTACCTTTCTGCTATGTTGCTCATCTGCAAACTCTTATCAAGACTGGTTTTTCATCTTTGCTTCTACGTCAAGATGTTCAAACAACACAGTGACTAGAGGTAATCCCTGCTGGGATCTGCCAGAAGCATTTCCAACCAACACTGAGCCTGCATTCACGACTACCAGCATCAGGTATAAAGGCAGGAAGAAATCCACTTGAAATTCATCATGTTGAATCCACTTTGGCTATTTTCTTAAGAAAAAGGCCAACAGTATCAAGCACAGAAATCTAATTGTACTACATCAACACTGTGGCCATTATCCATCAAATTTTTAATCCCACATATAATTAAGTAAATTTGACAAGATACTTCTTTTCTAATAAAAAAAAGCATAAAATGATTGCCATTCACTTATTCTAATCTTTTTTTAAGTCTTTATTAACCAATTATGATTTCAGCTATCCTATTATCTTGCCTAGGGTTGATGCCAAGTCAATAGCACAAGTGGTAATATCCCATTAATTACGGCCTTTGGGAAACACTGGCACACCAGCTTTCTTCAGTCATCTGGATCTTCCTACACTTCTCAAAATCCAATTCTACTGGTTCCCAGTCATCATGGATGTACAGTATCTGACCTGCCAGTTTCAAAGCTGCCAGACACAGCAGGTGCTTTGTTTCTCCCTGAAACAGGAACCACTTAACTATTGCAGGACAGAATCACAATTTCCCTAAATACGGTACAGAAATAGCCACTGAATGTTGTGGGTTTCTGATTTCTAATCTATAATCCTAGAGCTCCTACCTAGTAACACATCAAAGCCTGTCAACAATGATCACACTTTTGATCTAAACAGCTCCACAAATTAAAGGAAAAAGAAAGTCCACTGTTCCAAATTCTTTACGTTCCTAAGAGCAAATGTTCACCAGAATTATCAAAAGGACTAAACTGCCAGCTGCTTAAAGTTAGCACAGACTCATCCAACCTGTTACCAGACTCCAATCTTTCGCTGTTTTTCTTGAGTTACAGTTGGCTCCCAACACCACCTGTTTCTTTTCTCCAAATTTCATTAAAGGAAAACTACACCTACATCCACGGTAACAAATTGAGACAATTTGACCTGACAAGGTCTTGCACGGGCAAGCAAATTAGAAGCATCACTGCTGCCATTAACCTTTCCAAGTAAATATCAATTATTAAACTTGCTGCACTACCTCTGTCCCCAGTTTGCTGCTGTGAATTAAGAGGGTCATCAGCCTTTTTGACAGATCTTGTTCATTTACACCTGCTGCCTGCCAGCAGGGGAGCCCGCACACCCGCAGCCGCGCGCTCAGCCAAGCTGCCTTAATTCATCAGTAATTACCCTAATGAGCCACATGCAGGACCCGACTAGGAGGACAAGTTGTTCTGCTAAATGGATGCATTGGTTTCACAGGCACTCTCTGCAGACCTGGGTATTAGCACACTGGTCAAAAGCTTCTTTCCCAAAGTTGCTTCTGGCTTGGCTGCTTGATTACTAGTGATTTTCTCTGAGTGTTTTTGCTCAAGTTGCAGGAATTCCTCCTGACCAAACACGTACCCTGATTTAGCTTTACTATAAAAACTAGTATTTGACTCCCTTCAAAAAGGTTATTGTTTTTTTGAGTCTGCAAAAGTTCTGTGACCAAGAGGTAAGGTGGGCTCCCAGACTGGGGATATCATGACCACTTTGGCACAGACCCAAACAAGTAACTCCTCACATTCACACACGAAACACATCACATCCTCTCCTACAACACATTGCCAGAGCCTTACACAGACATTACAGCAACACTAGCTGCCATCATTAAATACTTCAGTTAGAGGAGCCAAATAACAACCAAATAATAATACCAAATATAATCACCAAATACACCTGAATGTAAGCTTCAGAAGGGGAGGGCCATCTGAGAGAAGCTGCCTTTCCACTTGGATAAAGCTGCACTTCTACTGCTATAGAAAAGCATTAAATCACTCACAAGCAGCATTTAGGAAGGAGCCCCTGCTCCAGCTTGTTGACTTTGCCTGTCTGCAAGTACCCACACAGCCCGCTGCTATTTTCTGCTTTGACGGCAGCAAAGGCCCCTCTCCAGGCCCTGCCAAACGGTGTTTTCCAGAGAGAGTAACACAGCTGAAACAGAAGCTCAGGAAACAGCAGGTAGAAGCATATGTGGGACAAATCTGAGAGTGTTTGATCACACTGCCTTTAGGTCTGCTCAAAATATTTTAGGAGTCATCATGCCCAAAGCTCAGCAAGAGAGAGTCTTGGAAAGGTGATGCACAGCCTCATCTCTTGAGGTTTGGGTAGGTGGAACGGAATCTTTTCTTACTCGTAGGTTGACTACTGTCATTTCAGGACAGCTAAGCTGAAAAAAATAAAAAGGCACGAGGGAACAAATGAAGTTATTTGGTAATTTACCTCTTCCAAAGACCAGATCTGGTCCTCATCCAAATTCTAAGTCAGTAAGACATTCATGTCAGTAAGTATTCACTGAAACGTTAAACAGATGACAAAGTTTTACTCTAGCAGAGCCTGTTTCATCACTGGAGTTAACAGAGTTTTCCAAAAGCATGAATTAAACCCAAGGCTGCTTAAAAACCAGACCAACACAGCCTCTCACAAGATAACTAACACACCTGACATCACCACACACCACAATGGAAAGCCAGTGGTAGGCAATCCCAGCTATTTGCAATAGCTATGGTTCAGTTTTTACAATAAACTACAGATTTGTGTTTGAGGACATGGAAGACACTGTTTCCAGCTCCATGGGAGTGGGCCAGCACTGCAGGCTGGGCTGGCTTGGCAGGGAACAACTTGGGACAAGGTACAGAGGGTTTGCAAGGCCATGACCAATTTGCATGCTGCAGGTGCTCACAGACAGTCCCAAGCCACGTTCTGAGCCAAGAATTATGAACCTTGTGCTGTTGGACATCATGTAGCATAATTAAATATCATAACTCATTCTGGTAATAACTCCAGCTCTCATTAAAGTCCAGTTCTGCTATCCTGGACTGCTGTTGCCTTTTCTCCCATCCAATCTCCTCCTCCCTGTTTCTTCTTACAGGGCAAAGTAATATATGAATGAGCAGAAAGGGCCTTGCTTCTCTAAAAGGGCTTTTTCATTACCACTACACTGGCTCTCAGCCCCCAGTTTTTAATCATAATAGATCAGTCTGCTCTCCATGTACTTAAGCTTTTCCAATGTCAGAGGAAAGCACATTTTTATTTGGCGCACCTATTTTCAAATCACGGGCACGCTGCCCCTGCTCATTATTAATAAATACACTTCGATTTATCACAAGCTCTGTTTGAGTGCCACGGGGAGCCTGGGGCAAAAGGAGACAAATTCTTTTCTTAAGTTGTTCTGAAAGGTGCTGGGCTTCCCGACCCTCACCCCCATTAACCCAGCACAGCTAGTGTGCTCCTACTGGGAGCTCCACGGCTTGCGCAGCGGCAAACTCGGACTGATCTTGTGCCATCTCAATATATTTGTTCATTATCTTGCGCACACACAGAAGCATTTGGAAATGTACTCGGGGCACAGGCCAAATTGAATCATCTGCCTTCATTTTCCACACGATCTGAAGCTACAGCTGCTACAACAGGCTGTGGGATTTTTATTTTTCCTTCCTTAACAGGTTTTTTTTTCCTTCCTCTTAAAGACACAGCAGTCTGATTGTAAACCTCTTGCCGTTGCTTGGGCTTGTGTCTGCTTTTTACAAAACAGGTCTTGCATATATACATGGTGGGAAAAGATTCCCAACAACCTCCCTCCCTGCAGTTCTGAAGGCAAGACAGAAAGCAGTGCCTTTGGGGAGAGATATAATTAAAATATTTATCTCAGAGATGCCTGTTCTGGTGGCTCAGATGTGTCTATTAAACCATTAATCCTCTCACCTCTGCAGGTGGACAGGCACCAGCAGGAATGGCACTCACTTTGTGCTACACTTAGAAGCAGGGAATGGTCCCATGAAAACCAAGAAGCCCTTCCAGATCAGAAGGGGCAAAGAGCTCCACATAGCACTGAGCCAAGTTGCCTCCTCTCAGGAACATGTTAAAATTCTTTCTTAAGAAGTTACTTCTCTTTTAGAGCTCTGGAAGATCAACTTTCACTTGCCTTGAGAGAACGGACAGACAAAATACAGCCTTCGGATTCAGGATTTTACTGACTTCATGACAAATCTGTTTTGGCAGAAGCTATTTGGAGATGAGTAAGTACAGCAGAGATGTCCAAGTGCCTGAGTTCAGGTCCAAGCTTTCAGATCACCTCATCAGAGACAGGAATGAATCCACCTTACCATGCTCATTCATCTAAACTAGGGCTGCCGAACTCCACTTTGCATCTCATCAGCAGTCATCTGCTCTGCCAAAGAACACTTTTACAACTCTTTCTACAGGGTCAATCTAAGGAAGAAAAATTTTCTGCATGATATTTCAACCTGTGAGGGTCAGGGAGCCCTTGCCCAGGCTGCCCAGGGAGGGTGTGGAGGCTCCTTCTCTGGAGGTTTCCAGACCCACTTGGATGCATTCCTGTGTGACCTGATCTAGGTGGACCTGCTTTGGCAAGGGGTTGGACTAGATATAACTCTGAAAGTGCCTTCCAGCCCCCATCACTCTATGATTCCCCACAGCTACAAGAATTGTTAAGAGCAACTGTTCCAAAAACTTATCAAAACTAACTGTATAACCTGTCCCCTTTCCAAAAGGATGCTTAAACAACATTTTAGGAAGATATTTTTGATAACATGATTGTATTTCATAATCATCTCCCAAGATAAGCTTGTGTTTCTCTTGGTAGACTACCTGCAGTAGCAGCTCTCTGCAGCAGAAGACAGTAAACTGCCTTAATAAATACAAATGGACAATTTAATTAAAATATATTGGAGACTTGGAAAAAGTACTGTTTGTGGATGAAATAGTCTCTTAAGGGATTGCATTCAAGGCTAGTTCAGTGTATTTTAAGCAAGCAACAGTAAGTGGCAGTGAAACATACTGCACAGAACTCTACCCCAGTGATTGAAGAACACACAAATTATAAATGTCTGTTTTCCAAAGGAGGGATAAAAAACAGTCACCCAGTTGCCTTTGGTTTTAATGCTTGAAACAAAACAAACCATTTGGCTTTAAAAATGTACTACTTTAAACCTGAAAAGACCCACGTATCAAAACAAGGTAGAATCAGCTAAACACATTACTTCTGACTTGTTTCCTTGAAAATCCAGCCTTAATGCATTCCAACAAAATTTATCTATCCCAAGCATACCTCATAATGAGATCAACTGGGAAAAATATCAGGCTTGTTTGTATATTTTATACTTGCTCTAACTTGGCAGTTTGGAGATTATGTATTCCCCAGGTCCCTCCTTAAATCGTTTCACACGCCGCAATTTGATTTTCTTTGCTTGCCCTTTTCCACAATTTTTTGATACATTTTATTGAGTTCTGGCTCAGAGGGAAACGTTCCCTTTGAATTAAGGGTGCAATCATTTTTTTTTCCTCTAAATAAGGACATATGGTGTAGAAAGCAATGTTATGGTCTGAGGATTTTATGATTGAAGTAGGACTCATTTTTAAAAATGACAGTGGCATCAGGTTAGATGAGAGTAGTTTTTCTAATTGGGTGGTACTGCTGTGGATGTTGTGATCAGCTCTCTCAGCTATAGCTCATTTTAAATACGATATGTCCATTTTTTACTTACTGTGATGAAGAAAACAGCAGCAGTGTTATGATACTGAAAGAAATTGGTCTGTTTTTTTAGCATTAGTTCAGTCACGTGATGTTTAGAAGGTTAGCATCTACACATCAGAGTGGTATGCAGACTTCTGGTCTCTAACCCTGGCTTACCTGTTTCCTCTAAATAAGTTACCTAACCTGCATTGCAGTTGAGCAGTCTGTAACATGGTGGTTAATTTTTACCTCTCTCTGGGATACAGAGAATTTGAATTCATGTTAGCAAAGGATTTCTGTGCTCAGAGGCTGTCCAAGCCAGCTGCTACAGGAAAGCAAGTACAACAACTTACTGTAATAAAAACTATTACTAGTGAAAAACTAAAATATTCAAAAGCTACTGTGAATTTCTCAGCTACTTGAGCAACATGAACTACCCATTAATAACCTAACTTTGCATCTTAATGCTTGAAACTACACTTGAGGGTCACCTTCATTTTGACAAACAGATGAAAACCAAGCTCATTTGGTGCAGTCAATTGCCTTTGCAGTTTTTGGAAGAAGAATTGCTCCACGATGCTCTGATTAGCCAGATTAACATCCTGCAGCAGCCTCAGCTTCAGCTCTCCAAGAGATGCTTCATCAGGTCCAGTGCCATACCTAACTACAGAGAAATTACATTTTATCTCATGATTTTTGAGAGGTGCAGCCAAAAGAGTGAGGCCATGCCCTTGGGGATAGGAGAAGCCTTTTTCACTAGCGCCAGCGAGGCCGTGAGGAGCAGCAGGGTTGGCCTTTCTGCAGCTCAACCAATGCATTGGAACAGCCGCAAAGATTTTGTTCCAGCTTCTTGTCTGGCAGGTGGCCTGAGGCGCAGCGCAGAGCCGGCACCGCTTCCCCAGGCCTCTCTGCGCTCCCGGGATCGAGAGGCTCACTGCCATGCAAGAGCTAACGCTTATTTTGGAAAAGAGCTGGTGCTTAAGCAGGCAAAACTGCTCGATTTTACAGCTGCCATCAGGCCTGCATAGCAAACTGCACTCTGCATGCCCCCAGCCGTATTTGGCAGATGGCAGGAGACAGCTGGGAAAATCTGGGTTTGACATACGTCAGTGATAAACTGTGTCAGTGTAGACCTGCTTAGCTTACAGCTAGCTAGTGTGTGTGCAGGAGTGAGACACTGACTGGTGAAGGGTAAATAGCATTCCTAACCAATTTAGCTAAATCCTGCCTTCCACAACAGGGTATGCAGACAGCATCTATGAGCCCTTGCGGCTGTCTGGAGAGGCAGGCAAGCCGATAACGAGGTAATGTACAGGGTCAACCTACCACAGGTAACATGCAACTTTGAGATTTAGAGACTATAGCATAAAACACCAACATGACATGTAACAAAACAATGTCCACCACCACCAATGATTTACCAGGTCCTATTGTAAAGGCAAACTATAAGAAATTGCCAGAGCAAAAATCTGAGGACCTTCCACACCCTCTCAGTGAAGAAAACCCTGAGAAATCAAATAACTTATTGTGGCACTTTAGCCTGTGTTTATAAATAAATGAATGCATTTGTGTATAGAAGAAAAAAAATCCAAAACTCAGACACACATTACTTAGTGACTGAAAAGAAATAGCCTGCAAAGCTGGCACATGACAGTGAAACCATAGCTGGACAAGGGACAGACATAATCAACATCAATGAAGAGGCAGCACCCAATAATTACTGCACCAGCTCAACGGGAATAGGATGCCCTCACCACACTTTAATTTAGTGACAGGTCTTAAGGAATAGCATCCATTAAATACTCCATGAGAGAGCTGAAAGCCTCTGAGCAAATTACAAAATAAGATTTGTAGCTCCAAGTTTCACATTAAGGTGATTGGGACCCGTGATTCTCGGTTATAAAATGTCACCCAATACACAACAAATGAGAGGTTGACTTTGCAAACTGTTGTGGTGATGGGAAAGAAGTGAATACACTGAAGATCAGCTCAGGACTCTTAAAATAGATGCATCAAGTGTTACCAAGACCAGCACAGCTGACCATATCGAAAGGATCACTGTAAGGAAAGTAACTTAGAACAGGACAGAGGCATGATTGACTAAACATCCATTTAGCAAGGAGAGAACTGTGTTTAGCTGGAGTCGATGGACTAAATCAGGCTGAGTTTACACAATGCTTTTAAACGTCACTTAAGAGGCAATCAGAATTGACAGCTTTAATGTTCCTGCCATCTATACATATAGATAGTGTCTATTAAAGGCTAAGATCAACAGCTGTGATGTTCAAAGCAAAAGCAGACTTACTATACACATTCTGTTGTCCAAAACTGCAGAAGAGGTTTCAAAACGTATTAAGAAATTCAACTAAGAAAAATCTCTCTGCTTACTAATGCTATTTCTCTTCTTGTAATATTGCTTGCCAAAACCAAGGTGATGATAATCTTCAGAAGTTATTTTAGTGAAAGACCCCAACAAACAAGGTAAACACATTACCAATGATGTCACCCAGGTAAAACATTCAATGCAGTTCTGCTCTGTCCTTGGGTAGAAAACCAAGACCCATTCCCTAGATTTCTGATAACAAAGGGAAGACCTTAGACAACACTTGCTAAGAACTAAGTCTAGACCTGTTGCTCAAGCCCTAGAAGGGGCAATTATGTGCACACAAATGTTTTGAATAGCCACTGCAAAAACTCAAGAAAGGTAAATATTGCTGAAATGTTGCAAAGGAGCAACCAAGACTAGCTGGGCAGATATAGGCACAGTGCTATGATACCAGGCTTGATCAGAAGAAGAAAAAAAAAACCAGTGCTGGATTCAATTGATTTAAACTATTGCAATCAACAAGGTGGGTTTGGTTTTTTTTTTTGTTTTTTTTCTAGAACACTAATCTTCTGGTTCCATTTCTTTGATAAGTTTGGTTGAAAAGTAAACTACATACATGTGATACATTTAGGATTCTTGATGCACTCATACTGCAAGACATTCTGATAAAAACCAGCACACTACATAAATATCAATAAAGCATATTTTAAGTGGGGAACGTATTGACTAAGTTCTCAAAAAGCAGTGTCAATAAATAATCATTATTGTTTGCTACAGAAGCTAAAAGGATTTAAACAATCCTTGTGGCTTTTCGATAGTTCGATCGATAGCTGAGAATAATATAATCAAAGCCACTGCAGATAAAATTCATAGATGCCAACAATACCTATTTAGAAATAAAAAGGGAAGAGGAAGGAAAGGTAGTTTTAGGCAACAGCTTGAACTCCTTGAAAAACACACCTCATTAGAAAAAAATATATCCCAAAGCAGAGCTGCACCACAATTATGGGGAACAAAGGTAGTGGCCTGCAGCTGCTACACATGGGAGAGGACATGGCCCAACACGGCTACTCAGGGAAAGCTGGGAGGGTCATAGTGGACAAGCACCTCCATATGATCTTCCAGCATAATGCTACAACCAAAGGGAGCTAATCCAATCCATGAGCAAAGGCTGGTTTGTCTTGGATACAGCATTGACAGGAACGCTTTTGGAAGGCTGGCTTGGTCTGCAGACTCCCCAGTAAGACAGCAAGGCAAAGCTCTGCTGAACTAACAACCCATGGCAGCTAATATGTAGTACAGTCTAATGTGTAGTACAAACTGGGATAGCGGTCCTGAATTGCTCCATGTCCTCCTCACATGAACCACAGAAATCAATCACTCTGACACTAGAAAAAGCAAAAATTGCCAGCACTGCAGATCTCTCCTTACTTAGAGCTGGGAACACAAGTTACTGTGCTCATGCTGATCGATGATGGAGAAGGATTTTGTAATGGCAGCCTACAAACCCTGTGGGTTCTTGTCTATAGTTCAACACAGGGACAAAAGCATCCACATTCTCCTGCAACAATTCACTCAAACCCTCCAAGCATCCCATGTGAAAAACCTATGCTCAGTACAGCAGGGTTTCAAATTCATTACTAGGACTTTGAGGCACCACAATAACACAATTAAAACACCACCAGATGTGTGTCACATAATACATCTTAAAAAAAGAAAAAACATACTGTGTGCAGATACAACAACAATTTGCTGTTCAAATTAATTCAGGAATCAGTACCATCCCTATAAACCCAATATATAAAACATATGCTACTGTAGGCATGCATAAACTGCATGCAACTTTTTCCAGATAGAGCCACACATGCAATTAATAAATTAAAACGAAAAAAGAAAAGAAACAAAGTAAATAAATGCAAAGGCTGCCCAAGGAATGATGAATTTTACAGAAATGGCTGTCAAAGATCACAGTGCTGAGCAGACAAAGCCGCAGCCACAAGTTCGTACCCTTCCCTCAGCAGCACTGTCACACTCTGGCCTTGGTTCATCTTAACAGAGAACTTGAAGAATGCCAAACACAGACACCATTTTTTTTTTGCCCGACACTGGTGTAAGGTTAAGCTACAGTGGCACAGTTTAAATCAAAGGAGACAGTAGATAGCCTTTGACATCCACAGGTCAGGCCCAATATGGCATGTTTTCAGTTGTTCTGCAAATGAGCCCACAGTCACAGCCCTGTTAATTCTGAAGATCTGTAAAACTTAGGAGCAAGGCTCCAGGGTAGCAGCAGCTGGAGGGAAAGCTGGTGTTAAAGAGAAGAGATCCCCACTATTTCAGTGCAGAGAGACCTGTTGGATTGTTGGCGTAAGCTGTGGTATGATGTGAATTCAGCAAAGCAGAAACAAGCCCTCCACACACCAGAATGAGTATTTTTATTCCAATTTATAGCTTGTTTTAGTCAGACCTACAGTTTGCCTTTATTACTAATTTAAAAAACTTACCCTTACTTGCACTCTGTCCAGGAGTTCCTGGGACCTGTCCTTTCCCTGGCAGAGATCTTCATTCCCCATCCAACTGTCCCTTGTCACAGGTCATGGAAAGCTAATGACAGCTGCTTCAGTTAAGTCCCAACAAGAAACAGAGACATTTTCTTCAGGGTCCTCATACTAACAGATGAACTAAGCCCCTTTGGCAAGAATCAGAACAAACCTTACATCTCTACAAGTCTGAAAAGCAGGTCCCTAGCTCTGCACTTAAAGCAGAGGCAATCTGAAACATCACTGCTGTCTGGTTGTGATCACCCGTTGTGATCAGTCAAGCCATTAGTGTTGTCAAGGAAACTTTCAGTAGGGCCACAAGACCCTACACTACCACTGCAAGTTTTTTGATTTGAGAAAACACTGTTATAACTACTAGAGCAAGCACAGCCAGCTCCACAAAGAAACACAGAAGCAATTTCCTCTAAATGCCCAGGAGAGATCCTGTTTGCTGTTTGACATCCTGAAGAAAACAAAATCTAAGAATAATTACAGCTGAAGTAACTAAGGTGAAGCCCTTTGGTAATTTGCAGCCCTGAATAACTAAAAAGAAGTGACAATTATTTTAGCTAATGATCACTGAACTTTGAGATTAACATTCGCAGCTGAGGAATGGGAAGCAGCCCTTCAGAAGGCAGTGCTGCTGGTAGGCTAAGCCCAGAGCTCTGTGAAATAGCTGGTTGACACTTGCTATCATCAAGGGACACAGTGCCTTACTCAAAGATACAAGGAAGTAAAGAAAGTAAAGAAAGCACAGAAAGCAAAGCTCAGTAAAGACAGGCTGGGAGCCTGTCCTACCTTCTTCCTACATAACAGATTGCATCGATTTACGGTGGAGGAAAATCCTTCTTGTTGGCCTACACAGTACTCAAATGATTTAGCACAAGAGTGGCTTGGCACTTATATATATTGCCTACAACCATAGCTTTTTAAATTTCTCAGACACAAAAGGACTGGCTGAAACATTGTAGCTTTGAGTGACAAACAGGAGCTGGATTTCAGACCCTGTTTTCTGTCATAACAGAAAAGCCAACTCAAGTGCCCTCATTCCAAGTGCTTTTCCTGACTTACATGCCTCCAAAATCCAACCCCAAACTGTTTCATTGAGATTATTCTTCTTGTGATGGTTACAAACAAAGAAAAAAAAACACACTAGCATGCTCTGCTGAAGAGTAATCCTGCAGCTGGAAGGGTATGATCCTGCAAACGTGTGCACTGCATCCTAACACAGCTGAACGGGTAAACTGCACAAGTAACAATGAGGCAGATGCACCATCCAGCTGGCCTGAACCTCCACCCTGTGAGGTGACACATCCTCTCCTCGCTGCTTCTAGAGAGCAAAGCTGCACTGGTGTCTTTTAAAAAGGAGCTGTGCTTTGCTCGAGGATGAGCTGCATTCAGAAGGGGAAACCTGGCTAAGGCAGGACCAGAGAAACACGGGTCGTTGCGCCTGCATCACATCATTTCACAGAGAGCACAAAGGCTTGTCAAGCACTAAAATAAGCAAGTCCAGTAGTTTAACTAAATGCCCGACTTGAAGCTGATTTAAACTGCTGTAAATTGTGTGTGGCATGCTTATTCAGCTTTAAGCAAAACCTTAGTTTTGTTCAGGTTAAATAAGTTATGAATCAATCTAACTTCTATTGGAACAAGCAACTCTTTAAGCACAATTAAAGTAGCAATCCTGTCAACTTGGACTGCTGCACTCTGTCCCATACCACCATCAATCCCAATGGTCTTAGCTGCAGGAAATGCTTGTTTTCCTTACCATATTTGCTGCAGAAAGGTATTTTTAAACAGTGATAAGCATCTATTGCTTGTTCAGTGGAAAAGGGAAGACTTCTACAAACTGCACCTTAGAGGATAACTGATGCATTTGTTAGTCATCCTACTAATATTTCCTGAGAGCACCTCTGAACACTCTGCAAATACCCAAGAAGTTTAAACAGCAAGGATGCACAATGGGTAGTATAATTGTCCCTCCTCAGAAGGAATGAAAAGATAGTTGTCTTTGGAAACATCAAGCAATAGATCAGGGATAAGGCTAGGACTACAACTACAGAGATAACTGTACAGCTAAAGGCACTGCAGCTTTTAAAGCAACCATCTTGCATTTTAACCACAAGATCATTCTCCATGAATGATGTGCAAGTAAATATTTCATAGAAAGTATGATATTAACAGAGTAAAGCTTGCCAAGGAAGCAAAAAAAAAAAAAGGAGCTGTTGCTTTTTTGGATACTACATGGAAACCCTGCACCTTCACAGGAAATAGTTAAGAGAGGCACAGAGATACAGCATGAAAATATGAATCTATCAGATAGGAAGGTTTTCTGGAAGAGAGGTTCGAGAGTATGCCTTTGCTACTTGAAAGATAGGATGGGCTCTTGCTATGTGGGACAATGAGGTTTTAATCTGGGCAGAACGACCTGTGTTTGAGTGCTGCCCAAAGGCAGGATGCTTTGAAATACCTCGGATTTAGATTTGGGAAATGACCAAGGTCTGTCACACCACAAGATCTTTACAAGAAGAAGTGGGGCCCAGAAGTGCTATAACTAAGAGGGACAACACTAAAAGCTCGATCCAGAGATCAGAAGTCAGTGAAAGGAATTCTCTGAACTCTTGCTCTTTCTGTAAGAGTAAGCATGGGTGAAGAAACAAAGCCCAAAATAACAAAACTCACCAAGGCAGAACTATGGGAGGAGGTAATTATTGAGTTCTTTAATGTTCCCTTGTTGCTGCCTGTGGATGAGCAGCAGGAGGACACTAGAAGTAGCAAGTGGGATTGGCAAAACCCTCTAAGATTATGTTGCAAAAACCAAACATGTCTCCTAGAGATGTAAAACTGGCCTCACATCAAGCTTTTGTGCTAACAGTTGTCTCAGTCAATATGCAAATTCTATGTAACAGTACCTGTCCAGATACCACTACACTATAAATATCCTTGCTCAAAACACTTCACCTTAGTGCTATTCACAATATACCTGACAGTTTCCTATTTAAAACATTGTTACTGCCAAAGGAAGCCATTAACAGAGGGTTAAAGGAAACAATCTTATTCACTGAACCAATGCTGTTGTCTTGGCAAAACAAAGCAATTAACATCTGAGTTCACAGGAAAATATATTAGCACAACAGATGCATGTGCATGTATTTCGGCCCTTTGGTAAGACGGCACTGTTTTGAGGCCAGATGTTTCTGCTCATGCCAAAGAAGAATCCAGCTGCATCAAGCTGTGAATATTTCTTCTGATGTGTCAAAATCTGCTATGAACTAGAAAAGAAAAAACCAGAACTGAAGTTTGAAATAGAAGTCTGTTTTCCACTGGGGATTTTACCACCATCTGTATTTTAAAAGCTTTAGTACAACTTGACAGAGCCTGAAAAAGTTTGCAACACAATAGGTAAAGCACATTGAAATACCATTCAAATAAGGTTTCTGGTAGAGTTGAAACATATGGTGAAAGACTAGTTTCGTGCACATTTTTTCCTCTTAAAAATCAATTTCTACTTATTAGTTGGATTTATAACTTGTTTAAATTGTGCAGTCTTTTTTGTAATGCGTTGCCATTACGAGCTGAACTCTCATTATTGAGATGATAAAGCAATATTGAATTACTGGGCAAACAAGGTCCTTTTTCAAAAACACCAGAGGAGATTCTTTTTCTCACGCTTCTAAAGCCAGGTGGCTGCAGTTTTTTTCTTTCATTAATAGAATTACTATGGATCTGCACTGATGCAAGAGTAAAATTATATCCTTGTCCTGAAACCATAAAAAAGGAGACAAAATGGAAACACAATAGCTAAGCATAAAACATGAAAGCATCTCATAACAGGGTAAGTTCACAAACTACGTTTGTCAATGCTCAGTATTGTCTTTCCTAAAAACCATCCACCAAGCAGGACTTGCGTGCTCCCACCTCGCAGCCCACCTGTGGAAAAGCCCGTAACTCATCTCACAGGAACCTCTCTTGCTTTATTCAAAAAACCCAGCTCCTTCTGCCCAGAGGGAGAACATAGCAGCAGGAGCAGCATCAGTGACTTGCTTGAGTAAGTGCCTGCACCATTACCTCTGGCAAGTCCTAAAGCTGAGATTTTTCTGAAGTGCCTCAGGTACTTTGACTTCTAAAGGCATCGCGATTCCAGCTTCTCATGTTCTACCCTTAAAACTTCAGCCTTAAATAAAAAGTGTTCTGAAACAGAGAAATGGATAGGGTACAGCACACAGGAAGCAGAAAAGAGCTGGATAGAACGGAACAGAATTCAGTTTAAATTCTCATCTTCTCCAGCCATCTCCTGCTCCCCACATTTGTAACGTCAGCACTCGGGCAGCTGTGCTGCTGTCCAGGTGCACGGCACAGCTTTGCCAACGACAGGGTTATCTGTTTTACAAGGGATTATGCTAGCAGTGAAAAAATCACAGTAGAATTGTTTTGAAAGAATCAAGCTTCAGATGCACAATTTAGATTTCACAGAACTTGAAAGAGGATTTACAGGTTCAAATTATTAATCAACACCCTGCCAGGCAGGGGCCAAGAGCAACCTGCTGGTGCTGAGTTTTCTTGGACTTCAGCTGTACATTCTGGAGTTTAAATTGACTCAGTGTAGAGAGAAGATTTTGTGCCTGCAGCCCTTTCCTTCTGAAGTATCCAGGCAAGACCAATCCCTGACTTTAAGGGGCAAATAAGAACTTAGGGTTGGTGAGGGATGCTCTTCTAGGAAATTGGGTTTTGAGGTCTTTCTGAGGCCATGGACACACTGCACATGACAAAGTTACTTCTCTATCATTAAAATCTTGTTCCAGCTATGACAAGATACTATAAACTGCACATGGGAGTCACACCTTTTGTTAGCAAGAAACATGGGGAAAAACACCAGGCCAGAAAAGGGCAGTTGCCCTCAAATTACCCTGCCAACTGCTGCAACAGTCAGTTCCCCCACAGTGACAATCATGATAACACAGGCTGCCCTGGTAAGAGAAAATTTAATTGTAATAAGCACCTGGCACAATGTAACAACAGTTAATCACCGAGAATCACACAGCGAGTGCCTCCAGTCACATCGGGCTAGCTTTAGCATCCTTTTGCTTGACCTGTCAAGCTGATACATGCCTTCAAAATTCTGCATGTCCAAGCTTCCAGAAAAATGGCGAAAAAAAGAAGAAAAAAAAAAGGGGAAAAAAAAAGAGGGGAAATTCTTCATAAAGAATTTTAAAGACAATGATAAACTTTCTTCTACAGATAAAAAAATGTAAAACAGGTAGAGGTACATTCCACATCTATCAACCCCATCACAATCTCCTGGGGAACAGTCTCTGCCACTACTGACTGGGCCACTGGCATCTGTAGTCAGGACAAGCAGCGGCATGAATTTGAGCAGTAGCGTGGATTTGACATGCCTCTCAGTCATGGCTTGATGGTGTATTTCAGAGGAGCACCCCATCTGTGCAGATACTTAAAATGCAGCTCTCACATGCCAGAAACCACCCATCTTGGGCGGTTTTGTGCTCAGAGTGCAGGAGGCTGAGCAGGAGGGATCCCACAGCCCAGCCATGCCAGCGCTTGGTGGGATATAGGCTCCTGAGCAGCTGCTCGTGCGCTGACATCTGAAGCTCTGGAGCATGTACTGTTGAATGTTCCAGGGCGGGAGTGCAGTGTGCTGCAGGCAGCATCCCTGAGCTGGGGAATAAGTGTGAGCAGCAGAGGGTAGGGGGAAGCCCATGTGTGAGAGAAGATGTGCATATGCCCACGTGCACAAGCATGCCCAGCATCTGAGCCTCCAGCAGCCGCTCCAGCTCTCCTCTCTCGTGTACATCTTTATTACAAAGAAGTGTTGCCACAAAGAAGCGTCACAAGATGAAAATTGGGAGTTTGAGGCAAAACAGAAAAAGCAAAACAGAAAGAATGGGATTCGCTCCCACAGATCTCGACTGAAAATGGTGATTTTTTTTAAGTTGTATTTTTACCTTAACTGCCTCTCACTAAGCCCAGCTACAGAAGTGCCACACCACTGCTCCTCTTGCACCATATTATAATAATACATGTCTCCTCTCGCCAGCTACTCATCAAGGATTACCCCCAGCACAGCCCTCCGTTCTTTCAGATCTAGTCAGAAGGCAAATTAGTTGCAGCCTGATGAGGGAGTGCTAAATTTTTCATTACAATCTTTCTCCGGAGGTTTGGTGTTTAATAATTTGTACTGTATAAAATTTCACATATGGGAAAACACGGCACCACACAGCCTCTCCAGATGCCTGCATTTTTTTTTCCTTGCTGCTAATCATGTGAGCCCCCCAGCTAAAGCAGTAGATTTAGGGCATAATTAAAGCTTTATATTTTAATAGTAATATGGGTAAAGCTCAATTTTATTTTTTGAGGAGAACATGCCACATTTGTAAATTCCCATTTCACCGAAGATCAGTTTTCAAACAGGCTTTGTACCCAGGCTGCTTTGTTCCTGATATACCATGGAAACATAAACCTCATAAGCAGCTCGTGGTGCTATGAAAGATGTTCACCCCTGCTCAGCTGCTCTGAAGGCTCTTTTCATTCCTTATGATCAATCCAAGAGTGATGGTGGTTATGCAGGGGATATCTGTAAAAGAGCCTTGACATCATATGCTCTGGTTTTCATCACATAATTTGGCAGGAGAATCTCTCAGATTGGTCATATGAACTTCAGAATCTCTGAAACTTTTAGCCACAAGCCCTAAGCAGACCTGAAGGGATTCAACTTTGCTGCCACTCTCCTAAAACCTCCCCCCCCAGCTACCATCACCTTCCTGTCTTCCCCACACAGCTGCTGTTCCCCCACACAGGGCTGCTGTCATGGATGGGAATGCAGAGCTTCTCCAGTCTTCCCACAAAATTGCTTTCTCTCCACATTCTGATGAGAACAACCTGGAACACACTTTTGAGATTAACTACAGTTGTGTGCAGAAGACCAGTACAACACTCACACACTGGTTAAGATCTCACAAAGCCTCATTGTAAAGACTTAAGTGTGATGTAAGTAAGGGATAGATTCTGCAGTAGGTACTTCTCAGCAAATGAGCCATAATGTAATGTATTTACTGCTGTAACCTACCAAATGCCCTACTGTTTCTCCTCCCTGGGCATTTTCCCCTTTATTTTCTCAGGAACATACTGAGATCTCAGCAATGACATACTGCTGCAGAGCATGACAGATAAAATGGGTAAGTGAAAGGCAAGAAAGACAGGAAACATATTCCTTGTATGGCTGACGTAGAAATAGTTATGTGGTGGTCAGCATTTTGGGGACTAATTTTAATCATTTGATAAACTCTGGAGTACAGCTTACTTAACAAAAGAAGCACCCCAGTAACTAGGTTCTCAGGATGACGACTTAAAATATCAAGGCCTTTTCCTCTTCTCCTAAACATCTTCCTAAGTAAATTCAGGAATTACAGTGAGTAGGACAATGATACCTTTCACAATATGCTTTTAATTTAATCCCAGTTTCTCCCATCTGCTCAAGAGTCCTACAGATTGCCTAAAAACGAAGTGCTTTGGTGCTATGATGAATTTCTGGTTTCCTACAGAGAAACCGGGTGATAAAGAACCAGTTTGAACTAGTCTGTAAAAATTTACAGTATTCTTTGACATATTTCATGCTTCAACAGAAAGGAGAGACTCAAGGTTCACCATTAAGCATCTCTGTGTCCCTACGTTGTGGCTGAAAGCCTGATTCTACTCCACCAAACAGCAGCATTACAAGGTAAAGTAAAACCGTTACCATAGATAAGCATTTAGCCAGGTCTCTGAGCCTGCAGTACACTTGCAAATATATCAAATGACCTAGAATTGAAAAATAATGACCCTGACAGTGAGAGTTTATTTCTTTATATATTTAACATTAAACCTTAAACTAAATCAACCATGCATTTTAAGATCTACATTGTATCCTTCCAAATCTATCTGAAAATGCCAAAATCTTGAAATGTTATTTATTGAAGTGCTGAGCTTATTACAGGTCAACCTTTTACTTATTCCTTATGTCAGTACAACCAACATAGGACAGACAGCTCCCTAAACTAAGTGAATCTTCTTAGTGGCCATGAAACTACCAAGATAAGCTTGTGATATATGGTAATTTAATTTAAATACAACAATGGAATAGATGTACTTAATAGTGTTTTCTAAGTATCTTAGATTTCCAGTTTTCCTGGCATGCATAGGTCCTGCCTGCTGTGTAAAGACAGACTCTCAGCTCTGTAATACTTCCCTTTTTCACCCACATAACCTTATGAAGACTCAATCAGTTACCAGTTGCAAAGGCAGCAATGTAGCACTACCTATGCATAGAAGAAAGCAACCTTTAACAGGTTCACTCAAGTCCAGCAATCATTTCCATGAAACCCCTGGGCAGCAACAGACACATATGGAGACATAACAGAAGCAAAGCCTCCATGTCAAAGAGCAGATTGGACTCTTGCCATCAAGCCCATGACAGCGATCCCTAATTCTCCAGGACATCTGCTTATCCAGCATAACACAAGATGTTTTGTCCAGCAGTCAGGACAGCAGTGGGGTTAGCTTACATGACACAGAGGACAATTCTACCTCTAGCTCTGACCTCAGGCACGTTTATCTCTACTATAGCTCACTCCCCACCTCCCTTTTTTTTTTCCTCTTAAATAGAAACCAGTTATACATGTCATTGTACTCAGATTGTGAGGATGAATTTATCTATGACTGCCAAAAGCATGGTAATCTTCAGTACAAGTATGATTACTCTGTCATCATGCATCTCTACAGATAGCAATACTTACGTTATCCTTTAAACGTGAAGAGGTCAAACCACTGATATTAAACCCGTGAGGCCTGAGAGCTAAAGGACAAGCTGCAGTATCAGTTTTTGCAGGAGGAAACTCATCCATGTTCTGATTTGGTGGGGGAAGGATTTATATCAACTTCTACCAGATAAGGAACACGGGAAATAAATACCTAAGTCAGAACTTACTAATGGGTATTACTTCTGAGATAGGGGCAAGTTAATGCTATATAGCTAGGCAACAAAGCCATTCCACCCTTGATAAAGGCATAAACACATTAAAGGAATAATCCATGTGTGACATGAGGTTACTTGTGCATTCATAAAATTTTCACTGCTGCTGCCAGTATCGCCTTTTAAAAATCCCTGTTCTGTCCCAGCTTGACCTGCAGCCCATGATTTGCTTCTCCTTCAATACGCACAAACACGCAGAGAATCCCATTATAAATCCCTTTATGCAGTATAAACACACAAATCACAGACAAATCAGATCTTGATCTCCTTTCAGTAGTTCCATGCTATTTCCAGTATCAACTTATTTATCAATTATACTCTGCCTTGAAAACAGCAAGGTCATGCTTTGCACTCATGTTGTCTTTCAGAGGAGGAACTGTGACAAGCAAAGCCCTGTCATTTCTGCTGCCCCACCAGTGTGGGTGTTGAGTCAGTCATTTATCCTGCCCCTGCCCACTGAATGTGTAGAACACTATTTTATATATATTTACTAAGTGTTCAGCCCTGATCCCCTCATGTTATAAATCATTTTCGTGTTCAGGAGAAGCAGTAATTCAGCAGTAAGGAAATGGTTAAGAATGTGTTTGTTTTCCATTATTTTAACTAGTTGCCTTTGAAGACAATACAGATTACAAAGTACATCTCAAGTAGCAGATCCTGTTGAAGCCAAGGACTGCTTCAAGCTGCCATGCTATGGACTAGGAAAGGTATAGCTCTTCTTTACCTTGCAAGAATAAAAGCTAAGAAAGACACAATGATCTGGTTCTGTGCCAAAGAGTTCTGCTTAAACCAGTTCCCTATTGTGGTCTTTTTCTTTCCTCTAAGAAATATCACACAGAAAAGCCAAAACTCTTAAGACATAGTAACTTAATAAAAACATTTACTGGGGGATAATTTTACATTCTTAGCTCAACATCCATATTATTATCATTTCCCTACTCTATCTCTGAAGTCTGTGAGTATTTTAATAAACAGACAGATCCATCAGAACTTTGTAAGCATTACTTTCCCTCTGTGGAAAGACAATTGGGGAACACTTACTGGTGCAGACAGGATAAACAGCAGAATGTAAACTATTGAAAATGGCTATTCAGGAGAAATACATTGTCACTCTCTAAGGACACTGAGAAAACTTGCAGTAAAGTCCAAATCAGAGGTGAAAATACCCATGATGAAGTTTAAATTACCCTTTTTCCAACTAGAATTAAGGTAATAACTATCTCTTCATTATTTAAATATATAATATAGCACAGTAAGATCACTTGAAGGGACAAAGTGTTTCCTAAACTTTGGTGTAACAAGATGGCTTTAAAACTGTCAGTTTCCAAGGTTTGGGCTCTCTCCAGATACATTCATCAGTTATTGCAAAATATAGGATTGCTTCATTACTGGCATGCACATCTGAAAACAAACACTCCACTTCCTTAGAAGTTCAAGAAAGCCACACTCAAGTAGTAAGCCAAGATTCACACATCAGAATATCAGTTGTCAGAGCTCTGCATCAATCACTGAAGTTCTGATGGGTTCAATTATAGAGGGAACAATTATGAAAGGAGAAACCATAACAAGTACTCATCCTGGAATACTGAGTATGAAATCATGATATAGAGAATTACACAGAAGAACGTTATTTTAAAGCACCTTTTCCTTCTGAGAGACCACGGAAGAAGAAAAGATGGCAATATGCAAGCAGGTTTTAACAAACAAAAAATATGAAGAGAAACATCAGTGCATTTGTCTGTTGGTAAAATGGAAGGAGGAGAAGATAGACTACTGTTTAAGAAGTAGGAAACCTCCACTGTTGCCATCTCCACCTGCAATCCTTCCATTTCCCTGAAATCAATGGTATCTTGTGGCAAAAGAGACAGCACTTTCCTTCCTGAAATTTCACAGCAAATGGCTTCACAAGCTCCATGTTGCTTTAGCAGCCATTAGTGAATTCCTTTAATGGGAAAATTTACTCCAGCTTATGGGAATTGCCACATTTTAGGTCGGCTCTAAATGAAAATTGTTTACCAAATAGAATATACGAGAGGGCTGACCCTGAATGCGGCTCCCTCTTTCAATGAATGTTGCTAAAAACAAAACTCTGATGCCAATTTGTAAGATTTAATGAATATGCGGACTGTGAAATGAATAGACTATGCCCCAGAGCTGCTCATTTAGGATGCTGCTCTTATAATAAAATTAGGTAAGTGTCCAATGAAAGCTCAAGACCCTGGGCTGGTGCCATCTAATTGAAGTTTACAACTTTATTGGAGATTCCTTGCATCTTATGCGTTTGCTTTGTAGAGTTTAATAGCTGGTGGCCTTGGCTCTAACTTAATTACAATTCAGAAAGGAAAGTTGTGTCAGCATGATAACATTTGGCTAAGCTGAAATGTTGGTTTCAGGCATATTTCACCTGTTCTCATCTTAATTTAACTGGACTAATAGGTCTTAATCACACAGAACAAATGAGTCTTTAAAGATAGAAAATTAAGGGCTGTGTCTGGCACGTCTTTCACCGTCAGTGAAGCACTAGGAGTTGGTGCACCAAGTGTCTGTTAAACAGTCTTGAACTGCAGCTGAAGATCACGATAGACAATGTGGTCAATCCCCATCAAACAGACCCCAAAAAGGCCCAATATGAGGAGAGGAATAAGCCCCAGTTCAACCACCATGTGAACAACCAAGAGCTTAGAGCTTGTAAACATCCTGAAGGGAAGAAAAATGCAGGTGAGAATGGAGTGAAAAGTAGTGCCAACTAAATGCCCACAGGCAAGCGGTCTCCAGGCAAGGTCACTGGTGAAGGAGAGCACATTTCACCTGGTATCTGTAGCAAGGGACAAGGAAAGAGAACTGGGGAGGGTTTCAGCAGATTCAGAGGTGGTATATATCCACGGCTTTCACATTTCTTTTTCAACAGTGTAACAATAACCTGATGGAAAGCTTCGATTGGCAGATGCCAAGTAAAACATTTCAAGAAGATAAAAAACTCACGGGAAAGCAAGACTATATAACGTTCTAGAAGATAAGATGGAGCATGTTCACTATAAATAAAACCACCTCCACGTCCCACAGACAAGTGCTGTGTGGTGGTCCAATAACACTCAATACTTTCCACTGATTAGAAAGAAAATGTAATACATTGGTCGCAACTCAGAGACAGAATAAATATCCTTATCGTTCCATTTACTGTAAATAATACTTAAGTGCACGTCAAATATTAGCTATATTCAGCACAGCATCATAACAAAACAGGCACTGCTAACATTATGGTCCCAAAATGTGTTACTCTTAATTAACATCTGACATATATCTGCTTTTGCAATCACCCATTACTGATTAAATGACACGGCACAATGTCAGATGCATAATCTGATTGGTTAGTACTCAGTTACCAAGGTGTTACATTTTGAAATTGCCTGTGAATTGATTTCTTTTATTGAATTAATAAGTGTTATCATACTGTACAGAAGGTAAAATTGCTACTGAATGTGAGCGATAACATATAATTACTGAAAATCAAATCCTCATCTGCAGAGCCAAGCCAGGTGTCAACATTTTAATTGTAGTTAGGGAAGCGCAGTAACACCATGGAGCAGGGGGAGGAAGGGAAGAGATATCTCAAGTGTAGGAAGAAGGCAACGTATTGCATAAAAACACTCAACTTTAGTTAGGCATGATAGAAACCTTGAGGGATGTCAGCCACTCATGTGTGGAGAAACATTATACTTCTCAGATGATAATCCCAGATGATTGGACACCTGACTGTCATCCAGACCCAAATCTATCTCTCAAAATCTTAAGATTTGCATTTTTGGGAAAATGCTTCTGAAAGATTTCAGGAGATACAAGCATAAAATACATAAATTATGCACTTTCCCCGTTCTTTCCTTAATAAAAATTAAGATCTCTTCTTTCCCCAGAAAGATCAAGTCCCTGTGAGATGATGCCACAATTTTCTGGTATAAATTAAAAAAAAAAAAAAAAAAAAAAAAAAATTTTAGTAGTTTTACACATTGCTTCAGGGAAAAATGCCTCTTCAAGCTGTTTCGTAGTTGTTCTCCCTGTTAGTCAGCATTCAAACACCACACTAATACATCTACTGGCCTCTAAATTGATGATGTTAAATTGGCGTGACCCTCTTGCACGGACACTCTCAAATTAGCTAGTTCCAACACATTTGATCTGTATCAGCCACACTTAAACCAATTTGAGCGTTCATGCTAACGGACGACACCAGTTTAACTATGTGTACTCAGAGAATGATGTTGCTAAATTGCTGCAATTTCTTTGGATTAAGGAGGCCAAGGAGAGCCTGGGCTTCCTCCTCATAGTGCACGAGGAAGGAGCCATTCAAGACACTGTGATCAACTTGGCAGGCTTTGATTCTCATTCATTGGTGCATAACCAAATCATGGAATCTTAGGGGCTGGAAGGGACCTCGAAAGATCATCTAGTCCAACCCTCCTCCCAGAGCAGACCACCTAGAGTAGGTCACAGATTGCAGGTCCCAATCACCACTTCCTCCTCCTCTCTTGTTGCCTTCCCACTATTAGTACCCAAGTCGTCTTCTCCTACTGCCACCCCCAAGACTTTGGTTTGTCATGCTATTTCTCCCATCCTCCCGAGGGCTCAACAGCGTTGTTCACCATCATGCACAACCTGCCAGCTTTTCCTTTTGTGAACTTCTCTCATTTTGGATTCTCTCTGTGGTCTCTATCCTTTGAAAAAGGGACCTGTCTAGGCACAAGATGAGGTATTATACAGACAGGAAGCACCCAGGGCAAATAACAAAGCTTTGTTCAAAGACCACAGTTTCCCTACAGTGTACAACAAGCCAGTTACCAGTTTGCAAAACATCTGTTCAAATCATCAGCTTTTCCTTTTGTTCAGGGATAAAGAGGAAGAGGTTAAGCCATCCTATTTGTATACAGGAGAGAAGTTAAAACCCATGCTACTACCACCCAACTGGCAAGATGTCTTGGCAGCAGGATGGCATATAAAGATTGTACATGAAGCTCTCTGCAAATTAATTCTTTCTATGCTTCTGTTTTCAAGGTAACAGTGACAAGTTTAATTCTTGAATTGCAAACCCCCCAGGATTAGCTGTGAGATCACCAGGGCAGCGTGTATGTCATCAACACAGTTAAATGGCAAATTAAAGCAAGAGGTACTGGTCGTGGCTTTGTCTAAGACCTATGAGCACATCTTGCACATATGGTCCTCTGAGGTGGTAAGGAACAACGGCAACCTAGGCAGGGGTACACAACATGACACAGCATGACAAGGTGGAGTGCTCAGGCAAGCAAAGTTTTGGCTGGATGCAGACAAGCAATCATTTCACAGAGAAGGGAGAGAACAGCACCTCTCCCATATGAATGCACCTTAATTCTGGTACATTGGCCTATCTCGAGGACACCAATAAAGCTGCTGAAGTGTACACAAACCACAACCCCCTTATTATTGGAGTTGAAGAATTTCTTTTTAAAATAATTTTTTTAAAAAACATGAGATGTATAACTTGGCTCTGCAGTTATCACAGTGGGGAAAATAACTAGTAGCAGTTGTTATATGCCTGAAGAACATGAATTCTGGAGAGCAGGAGGAATTAAGACTAGCAGAAGGCGGCAGAAATATTATAATGGGGGAAATAAAAACCCTACAATAGAAGAGAAGTCTTTTCTCAAATTATTTCTACCGTTAAAAGTAAGTGTCAAGGAACATCACTGTAGGAGGGTGAAAGCCTATATTGATGGAGGTGAACTGCACCAACTTGTAGACCTTTTGCTATGATGAACATCTGCATGACCTCCATGCAGGAACTCTGGACAAACAGCAGGCAGCTAATTGGGTTTCCTTTCCAGTCACTCAATTTACAGCTACTTCCTGACCTTGACTTTGCAGCATTTGGGGGCCTGGTGCTTTAATAAGCTAAAATTCACACTTCTTTTTACAACCAGAACCTGTCCAGGTACATCCCTGTATCTCTTCTAGGTTGTGGCCACTGCAATGCAGCAGCAAGTTGCTTGCTGCTCCCCAGCTGGCCCAGATTTCTGAAGGAGGGGGTGGACTAGATGATCTCTAGGGATCCCTTCCAACCCCTACCACACTATGCTGCCTCTAGCAGTCCTTCACTGGAACACGGCAGGCAGAAAGCAGGCTGCTAGCACTGACGCACGGGGAGAGATGAGACAGAATGGCACCACGGCGCAGCAGCGGCCTGTGTGCTGCCACACACGGAAGGAACTCCTGACCTTGGCTTGATGCATTTCTTCCATTTCAAGGAGACAGAGCAGTAACAGCCCAGACGTGACAGTCCCACAGCAGCTTTAGCTGATGCAAGTTATAAACTAACCAATTCTCACTCTTCCCTTTGCCCCCAGCCATATGTTCCCACCTTCTCTCTCACACCAGTACCTTGATGACTAAGTAGTGAGACAATTCAGGAAATTAGCCCAAAAGAAACTAATTATTTTTTTTAAACCATGTTAGCTTTTGGCTGGTGGAGCTCTCTGCAGCAGCTAGGAGCACGTATGCTCGTGGCTGGGAAGAAAGGGAATATGTGACTACAAAAGCAAGGAAGGGAGCTGGAGACCTTCCTGTAAGTTGGGACCATGCTTGGAAGCATGGCCTTAAGCTCACAAGACCCTGAGGGCTGGCACAGCACAGGGCAAGCTCCTCCTGTCCTGTTTTACAGAGACCTTCAAAATTTAAAAGAGGAGGATCCTGGAATGCAGCCTGGCTGTTTTAAAGGCAGGATGTCAAACACACAGTTAGGTTTTTTTCTGCAATAATTCCTTTGAATTCTGCTGTGCAAAACCACAGTTACAGTTACTCCTGATCTTGCTGTTCCTAGGATACATCCTCCTCCAATAATCTCCTGTATATTGCTGCAACCAACCTAGGCACCTACTTAATCTGTGGCCTTACAGCTCCTGTCAAGCAGACTGTGACCCCCCTCAAGTCTCATATTATCCATTACCAAATTTTCATTTTTATTAAGCTCAGCAGAGACTTCTTTCCTTCTCCTCTAGGAAGCGTGAATTCTCTTGTGTCATTTATCCCACAAATGATTTATACCAAGAGCCTGTCAACCACAGGAGGTACTTGCTTGTGCTTACTATACCTGCAAGTAGCTCTCTCCTTTCCGGGTCATTACTAATAAAGCACTTATCCCTCATACAAGCACAAATGCCTCCCTCTGCTCTCATAGGTATTTATCAGAGCACTTCAGAGTCCTCAGTGGATTTATCCTCACAGTGCTCTGGCGAGCTGGGCATTGGTGTTGATTTCTGCTACACACAAAGAATAAGGCTCAAAGACTGAATTCAGCTCTTTTCTGCTTTGAGAAGACAATCTTCTGATGGGATGCTGTAACTATCAGCCCTTCTTCCTCCTACTTCCCCATACCTGCTTCCCCTTAAGACACCAGGAAACTGCTGGTGGTTCCTCCCAAATTTTCTGCTTTATCAGGCAGCTCTACACTAGCTGAGTATTGCTGCCTCACTTTGCAGAAGAGAAGGTTTCATCCTGTGGCCATTTCTTATTGTTCAAGTGCTTCTGAAAGAGAGTATCTAAAACCTCATGGCCCAGTCAGCACGATCTAAATCATCACCCTCCCGTCCCACTCCACAGATGACTCATGAGATGAAGTGTCCCTACTGCTTAGCACCATTCACTATGCAGCCAGACAGTCTTCATGAACAACAGTAAAACAAATATATTTGTCTTGCAACTACAGCGCCAAGACAAGCAAGAAGCAAAGTGGGGGCCAACTGTAACACCACAGATTTTGGCAGCCAGCCCTCTTTCCAGCTCCTTATATATTTTTGTCCCAACTTTCCACCTAAGTTTTCCCTCTTTTCAGTATTTTTGGACAGATCATAACACCCAAAAAGCAACAAATGGCTGCACGGCTAAGAGCTTGCCCTTGATAAATTAAGGCATCTCCACACTCTCTCACTCTTTCCAGCATCACTTTGTCACAGGCGAGGCTGAGAACCTGTTGCTGCTGTTTCTCTTTCAAAGTCTAAAGCCAAATGGCAAACCAGAATTTAACCTCACAGCTGCTGAATAGTTAGATTAATACACGCTGGCCAAACAAAATATTGCTTTTGAAATGCAATTTGTGCTTGGCATTCAATACATAGAGAGAATTCAGAGCAATTTGCACTACAGACCAGCTCATAACCCTATGCAGAAAGTGCTCTCATGCCCCCCACTTTACATCTGACAGCTTTAATGTATTCTGGAAAGAGACAGTAGAGTACAAAGCCCCTACACTAATCACAGCTGATGCAACAAAAAGGAAAACATTTCATTGCTTCTAATTAGTTGTGAAATTCTCTTTCCAAACTCGAAAAAGTCACAGCAAGATGGTGGCAAAAATGGAGAAATTCTGGCGAATTATGATGACTCTTTCAGCCTGAAAATCCTCCTTACTAACCCAAAATACACCCAGTAGTTTATTTCTGGTGGAGTGGGGGAAAAAAAAAAGCATAACAAAAGGCTTTCATCTGTGATTATCTTGCCTGACCCTCACGCAACTTCATATAGCACTGTACCAAGCTGCAGATGTACTCATCTGCACAGGTATTTATGGTCCATCTCTTGCAGACAAAATGCATATTTCCTCACCACAATAAAAGTCAGTTCAAAGCAGGCTACTCTCATTGAAGTCCATGGGAGATTTTCCCCCCTCCCATCAAACAGAGATGAGATAGTTTGCTGCAGGAAAATCCTCAATTGTTGATTATGGCTCAGCAGGAAAAAAACACAAAAAATAGCTTAATTTGTATTGATTACCCCCATTCCCCAAATAATTTGAAATTAATCCTCCAATTTCACTTCAAGCTGCTTTTGTGCTGCGCTTGGTTGCTGAAGGAGAACAGATTCTGGAGAAAGCGACACAGGTGAATTACATTGGTTCAACATTTTCAGCATTAAATAATCGGCACATAACTCAGACTCACTCGAAAGGTACGCTGCAACGGTCTGGTACAAAATACAGCTCTGCTCAGCCAAAAAAGATAAAACAGGGGTACTTTCATATTTAAAGGACAAACAGTGAAGGATTTCACATTTTAATGAGACGCAGATGCCGACCACTGAATGAATCACTCTGCCCATAATTAAAGAGTCTTCTGATGTCTGAAGACTCTTCCTGTCATGAAAACTCTTGGATGCTATTTCATCTCCATGCTAAGCCTGATTTCAGACTGAAAGAGGGGGATCCAAATGTTGATGTCACCCCAGACACCACTTACATTCTCCATTTCCCTTTTGAAGAACTTGGTATTAATTTCTGCCTATTTGGAGTTTTATGTTTTTATAGGTCTTCAGGCACCGTTAGAGCTAGACAGGAGATATGAAAAATCAACAACAGACCAAGGAATTTCCAGGCACTATCCTTCAGCATTTCATGTGAAACAGCAGTATTTATACCAAGGATCTGTCTCACTAACATTCAAACCACGGTATCAGATTAGAAAATTTACCTTTCAAGTCCACAAAGAACAAAAGCATATTTGCCCGTTTTGCTGATGCTTCAGTTGCCACAATCTAAGGATCCCAGGCAAATGAAAGTCACAGGGAGAAGCTGAACCTATTATCTAGCTGGGATACACAAGGAGAAGAAAAAAAAAAAAAAAAAAAGAAGCTACTTCCAGATACAGAATCTTTTCATGAGATGCCCAAAGGCTCGTGCCTTAGCTGGTTACTTGCATGTCCAAAAAGGCTTCTGTTTTTTTTTCCAATCAAGTTGCAATCTGTATTTTCATTTACTTACCACTAACTGCATCCCGGGCATGGGTAAAATCTCTCAGACTGATTTTCTGCTATAAGGTATAGAAATGTTTTATTTTTTTTTTTTTGTAAATGATTTTGGGCTGCAAAGTCACTTGAGGGTGCTTCATTTCAGCTCTGCAGAGAAACTGCTCCCCATGTTTAACTAGCCTTCCCGTTGCATATTTTTCCTCATGCCTCTTCTGACAGCCCATATCCTTCTTGAACAATGACACTCAGAACGAAACATATTGCACCACCACCAGAACTGAATTAAACAGAATGCCTTGCATATTTTATAGTAAACCATATCCCTATGTCCTGATGAGGTTTTTTTTGCACTATAACAAGATGGTACTGCAGATTCAGGGACATTGAGTGATCTGCTGTAACCACAAAACTCTCCACACACATTTACTTGTAAATTTCTGGCAGAACAGGTACCTGACCAGTTCTCATCTTTTGCAGTCGTTCATTTCTTGTTTGCCTACCACTGCTTGGCTGTAATCTCTTTTTTTCAGACTGTTTCTATTATTTCATATCCCCCTGAATCCCAGTCCTGAACTCGGCCATGCTTGTACTTGTCTCAGCTTAGCATGATCTGTAAAGTGAATAACTATGCTCTCTGGTATGTCATCCAAGGATTAATGGAAGTAGTGACTACTGTGGGAGTTACAGGTCTCCAGCTCTTCCAGGGGCTGCTGCCTTCTACATGCTTAGAAAAAATTTGACCACCTTTATCATACTTTTCTGAAAAAAAAAAGTCTCTCAGTGTTACAGGTTTCCTAGCCTAGAGTTCCCCCCTTTCTCCCTTTTTGAATGATATGCCATTAAGTTTTCTTTTCTCCAGTTTTCTCCAGCCTCATTTGTCCTCCACAGATTTTCAAAGATTATCACTAATGGAACAGTTTTCTAACTACCCAGAGCTGAATTCCTCCAGGCTCCGCTAACTTAAGTATTCAAACCTATTCTTTCCCTCTTCCCTGATACCATGCTGGCTGCATGGCTGCAGCTGATCCTCTTGGAAAGAATAGAGAATAAAAAGTCAATCGGCACTTCTGCTTTCTCAGTTCCATCTTTTGAGAGCTTTTCCTTTACACTGAGCAGTGGACTAACTCATTCCCTGGTCCAGCTCGTGCTACAAATACATTTATAGAAACCCCTCTGGCTGCCCTTTAGCTCTTTAGCCAACTGTAGCTCATTTGGACTTTGGCCCTCATGTTCATGCTAAGATCATTCTCAATAGTTAGACCTACGCTCCAATTTTTTTTATGTTGCTTTTGAGTTTCAGGTCATTAAAGAGCCTGTGATTTAGCTGAAGTAATTTCTTACTATGTTTCCCATCTGTCCTCTCTATTAAGGGAGTTCACACTGGAGCCATTATATTTGCTTCTCTAAGAAACTTCCAGCTCTCCTAAACTTCCTTTTTACTCTGAGCAGCTCACCAAGATCATAGCTCTGAGCTGACTGAAATCTGCTTCCTGGAAACATGTTATCTTCCCCATGCCACCTCCTTACTTTTCTTCTTAATAATCAGTTTGGCAACCTAGAAATGTTTTTATTTTAGAAAAGCTATTCTGCTCTGGTAAGACTCATTCCCTAAATTTCCCAAGCAAGAAGAGAATTCCAGTTACAGATCAGTTTGTATCTGTTCTGCTTTGGGCTCTGGAGATGAACAAGGGTGCACTTCAAGCACTTAGAAGAAATCTCCCTGCCAAAGAGTCAGAGACAAACTTGTCCTGCTACCGGGCATCACCTCAAAATAAAGCAATTTGCAAAGAACAAAGGGTTGGGGGAGAAAATAATTTCAGACTTTTATGGAAGGACAGATACATCCTCCCAAGCATCTGAATCTCTGCCTTAAGTGGTCTCAGAAAAGGCTACAGAATCTGCCTTGCTGCTGGCACAAGATATAATGAAGGATTTAAGTACGGGTTGTAAAATTCTATGTGCTGTCCTAGATAATTTACACCTTTTCAAAAGATGCCTCTCCATTCCTTAAATACGGGAGATCACCCTCGAGGAGGCAGCCCTGATCCCAGTCCTTTCAACATCCTCTCTCTACACAGGGGATACTTATATCCTACTGCTGTGCTGAGCTGCACAGTAGCAGTCGATAGGAAAGAGTGACTTAGACAGTGAAGCTAAGAAAGAACAAATATTTTTATAGCAGCCCCCTAATACTTAAAGTAGGGAAGGAAGACAACAGCATGTACAAGGGAGCCATTGAAAACAGCACTGCTCCTAACATGTGCTTAGAAAGATATCTGTTATCTGGGGTTTGCCAGCTGGCTCCTGTATGCACAAGATCACACTGCCTTTAACTCTGTTTGCTTCGCCGTGCCCAGAAAAGCAATCTTTACCCTGAAGAAAAATCCCATCCCTCTGTCAGCTGTGATTAGCTGGGCCCAAACAGCCCCCATCATCCAGCTTCAGAGGGGCACGGCCCTTTGGGGGCCAGGCAGCCCCACTGATCCTCCCTGCCCAAACAGAGCTGCTAGCACCCTGACTAAGTGCTGGCAGCTCTCCTGAGGAGGCCTGTAAAAGAAATTCAGCTCCTCCAAATTCCCATCACTATCATTCATTATCTCCTCCAATGGCAAGAAAACATGTTTCTGGTAAAATCTTTAAGCATTCCTAGGATATAGTGCTCTGTATTAAAGAAGGAAAGCTCTTTCCTCAGGGTCCCTGTTAATCTCACCTGCAGGAATCTACCTTCCTTCCCAACATCAAATCTGCCAATGGCTGATCTCAGCAACTAAGCACCGAACATCACTGGGAGCACCAGCACATCCATCTCCTGCTCCACCTCCAGTCCCTCAGAAAAGGTGATTCTCCTGCCCACCCTCATTTGCCCCAAATCCCAGAAGAAATCTTTCTTGGCCCTTGCAGAGAAATGGGACACACCAGCCATAGGACTAACGTAACAAATATGGTACAAACAATCAGTTATCCACAACCCAATCCATATTAAGGATCCATATAACCAGTTAAATTCCTGTCTGTTCCCTATTGAGCTGCACAGCTCCTTCTGTAAATGTTTCAAGCTTCACCTTAAACAATTTAAGTCCTTGCTCCCATGACCATCTTTGGCCAAAACCCTCTCCTACCAACATCTGGTCACTGTCAGTATGCCTTCTCACAGAAATTAAGACTATAATGTTCCCCTACAGAAGCAGTATTTATCCCACTTTTATCCAACTATTTGTGCCTCCATCAAACATCCTAAGCTGCCTCTATTAATATTTGGGTTGCTGGTTTATTTTTTCTTTCTAGTTTGTTTCCATTTATGGTGTGCTTCTCCATCTAATGTTAAATCAACAGTGACAGATCATCACCCTTTTTTCCAAATCCACTAAATGGTTTAATAATATAATTTTTAGGAACAGATTTGTGGCTTGCACACACACACACGCCAAGGCAAAATAAAGATGACAGCACATTTGAACAAGGCAGCAATAAAACAGTGATAGTAATAAAGAATAAAAATGCTATATCAGGTTGCCATGGGAACCAGCATTCAAGGACTCCAGGTAACGTTGTAAAACATGCCACCGAGCATAAAGCAGCTAAGCAGGTTAAGAGGTTATTTATTAGGCTGCAACATGTTGTGCAGTGCCCTCTGGTGAGAGCACAAGTGCGACACAAATGGGTTCAAATCTGAGGTAGAGATGCAAATATTCCTGCCCCCTGTGCAGCCCCTGGAGCTGTCAGCTTGGCAGTTGCATCTACTGGTAGGGGCTGGCATGTGCCACAGGCAGCATGCAGGGACGTGCACGCACAGCCACACTTCTCTCGCTCCTGTAGGAGCCACAATGAAGGCAGCACACAGGGGAAGGTACCAAAGGCTCTGGGAGACACTGCAGAAGGTGGGATCTGACAACCTGTGAATGGCTGCTTGAGAGTAATAGGACTAGCTTAGATGAAAGCTATGGTAGGTATGATTAAGGCCAGTAAGCACAATCCTTGGTCAACATGTTTTCTTAAGGACTGAAGGTGTAACCGTTCCATGCCCAGAAGTTCCACTAAAACTAGCAGCAGTTCCCCACCTGGAAGAGTTGTGAAACCAGGCTCAGATTCCCTGGAGGACTGGGCATGGCATGTCACATGCCTGCAGAGGAACACAGAGAAACAACTCATCAAGGTCATGGGGTCCATATGCAAAGAACCAATTCAATCCAAGGTAAAAACCATCCCAAAACGTCCTTTCCTACATGAGGAAAAAATACACAGATATCAATCAAATGCAAGATGGTTTTTAGCATGTTGACAGTGCACAACCTTTTCCATGATTGTGCACCCTCCAAAACAGAGGATATTGCAAAGCATTTTGAGTCCAATGTGCTCCACTGCAACCTCATAATGAAACTCTCGGCTCATGTGCAGGTCTGTGGCTGATGGCCATCTCTGTAACTGCAAACAGCACACATCCATGCCTCTTCCCAGGTATCATTAGTTTTAGTTAACAGTAAACATTTATTTGAAGGAGCAAAATAGGTTACTTACAAATATCACAGCATAGGATTTTCTCTTTCCCCCCCCCCCCCACAGGCTTTTCTGTAGGGAAATCAGTATGAAATCTAGTTAAAGGATTTTGAATAAGCACTGTTAACAATTTGTATAGATTGGCTCGTCAGAAACTGGAATCAGAGCTCACACCATCCCATTCCATCATCCTTCCTGTTACACCGCGAAAAGTGGAAATCATAACACAGAGGGAGAATGATTTTTTAAAGCCTGCCAAAACCTTGCATAATGCAAGGCATGGCTGGAATAACTTCTATCAGCAAAGCCAGACTATTTAGCCTAATATCAAGCAGTGCTTTCAGTTCAGCTTTCCTGTACTGGGATCAGGGTGAGTACATGTCCAGCCTGCCAGCAGTACTCTGCCAACAGCTGCCTCCAGTACCCACAGCAGCTCTGTGGCTAGCAGAAGACTTGAATTTGTCTTTAAACTGCAGAAATACAGCTGGAGGAGGTGGAGGTGGGGCTGGAATAAAAAATCTCTCTCTCCTTGTTTTTCCCTTTCACTGTTAAAGCTGTCAATTCAATTCTCCCCCCACTAAGTGGCACCAATGCACCGCAAACCACAAAGAAAACATCTGTACAGACATCTTGTAAATAAATATTCCCCTGTCTTCCTGAGCCTGGCCCGCAGCAGGGGAAATCAGACAAGCAGGGAGTGTGTGCGGGAAGGGGCAGCGGGCACTGCCGCCGGCAGCTCTGCCCTGGCCGCACTCCCCAGCCCTGGCTCTGCTCCCTCAGAAACGTTTTAATTACATTTCCATGAAGGAAACAGAGTGTCTAGGAATGTAAGAGAAAAGGAAAAAGGGCAATCTAGTGTTAAATATATACCCCAATACCTGCCCTTGCTTTGAAAAGAGGCATGGAGACAGCAGCCAGCGCGAAAACTCACCCAGCTTTGAGCCAAGCCCAACCCTGACTTCAAGCAGTTCAACTGCATGTGATCTACACCACAAATCAAACTGTGAATGCCAAAGCACTGTCGTTTTTCCTTCAAGGCCCTGTCATTGAGGAGAGCTGTAAAGACTGCCCTCAGCTCCTGGCTCAATCACCCAAGGTTTCGCCCAGCTTTACCTGTCAAACACTTGCGGTATCAAGGACTGGATACGTTAAGCAGTGACAAATTTGCCATAAAACAAATGTACTGTAAAAGAAATAAACCTAGAGCTCAAACTTACCACAGCTAGGAAAAGGTTATGCAAACCACAAAACCCATTCAATGTCAGGCATCATGCAAGAGCAGAAGCTAAAAGACAAAAAGTCTAGCAAATATCTTCTAGCCAGTGCTCTTTGAGAGAAGTGACAATTAACCAAAAACATATCAAAAAACAGCAAAAGCATACTTCACTCCTACCAATATCAACAGGAACAACTGAGCAGTATGGGACATCACAGTTCCCTTGTCATGGCTTGCCATTTGGAAGAGTGACAGCAATGGCCATTGCTAACTGGGGAAACCAGGCTTTGTGTTGAGCAATGGTCAAAGGGCACCTTGTTCCGACTGACACGTCACCTCCATGTTAACATATGAAATACTTCAAGACAACTTATTAGTGATTGCATATTGTAGATATTTCAGGTCAAGTGCAACGTCAAGAGGTGTGACAATCACACAGAGGCAGACAAGAGACGGAAAGCCTACGTTTCAAACAAGATCAAAAGATTATGGTAGTCTGCGCTGAGTACTAGAGGAGAAAAAAACACTGTATAAACACAGCACTGCCTCTACAGCAGCTGCTTTCATTATTGATCCATGGTAACCTGTGATATTTACATCCCAAGGGAGGTACAGTAGCTGCTGAATGCACAGGTGATCCCAGAGTGCTGTGTTGAGTAATGCCCGGACAGGAAGAGCAGAACCCGGCAGCAGTGAAAGATGGTTCTCAGTGGTTTCACCAGCATTTGTCTCACGTTTGCTTCAGTAGAGAGCTGCTGGAAGACATAACACATTCCCCTGCAGACTAGCCTGGCCAGACACCCGGATGCCGCTGCTGAAAGTATATTGTATTCCCCAGCCTAGAAGTGCCTGTGGCTAACAGTCACCGCACTTCAGATCAAGCCTACCAATCTGCCCTCCTAAATTAGCAATATGCAATGGCCACAGAGGAATCACTGCCTCTCACCTGCAACAAAGTTAAAGAGCCACAGTCATCACCTTTTCATTCCAGCAAATCTGAGCAGTTATCTCTAAGGAAAGGAAAATATCCCTAAGGGGATCAAAAACAGAGTTCATAGGTGCCTCCCAAGTTTGTTTTTATAACAACACTCACAGATGTAGTACTGCCTTTAAACCTTCAGTGCACTGAATCCAAAGCAGAGAACAGAAGAAACCCATTGCTCTTGAAACATTATAAATATCCTACACTGAACATCAGGGCATCGCATCCCTGGCTATGGATATTGACTTGCTTCCTTATGCTCCCTCCATGCAATATCCAACAGCTGATTATGCTGTTGTATGTAGTAGACTGAAGTAATTAAGCTTAACCCTAGTCCTGTGGGAGTCCCAGAGAAGGTTAGTGATCCACAAGCATGACATGCTGTTATTTATAGCTGATTAAGTTCTATTTATCTACATTTAAATGTTGCAGGAGATGGGAGAGATCCCAAAACACATCTGTGTCTTATTAGAAACACCAGCTGTGTATGGTAGCTTAAAGTTTGCCTTTCTTGAGAGGTTATAAGTAAAAACCACCCAAATTCATAGAGTAACTCAAATTCCTTGCTGTAGCTAAATAAATTAGTGGAGTTCAGTCATGATCTTCAAGATTTAAGCCTGACATCCCCTGCAACTGAACTGCTTCTGGAGTCAAACCCAAATCCCAAATTAGCTTGGCCACTTTGAAGCTGGTTCTAAGCACTGTCATTGCAATTAATTTTTACTGTAAGACTGTTTGTGTCTTAAGAGACATGAGAAAGTTGGTAAGTCATCAGCAGGCCACAAAACAGGTGTTTACAGTCATAATTTCTGAGCCTCTATACATTTAGGAACAGCCCCGTGGTTTCATTAGTGAGACTGTTTTTGTATACATCTCTATTTTCACATACACACACACAAAGGAAAAGGAGTAACCTGAGGGGATGCAGTTCTACCCTTTCCTTCAGACAAGTGTAGTGCTAAGGTCCACAGTAACAAAAGAAACTGGTATTTTTATGGATTGTTTTTTCTATTTATGTTTGTTTCCTCTGTGTAATTTAAGTTGCTGCATTTTTGGTGGTGAACAATAACAGAAGCATGTAGGAGAAATATTTTCAAGAACAGTGTAACAGCAACTCAAAGTCAGGCTCTAGAGGAAAAGACATCACTGTCCTGTCACTATTAGCACCAAATCACAACAGGTAACGCAGAGGTTACCTCCTAACTGCCAAAGCAGAATGCAATGAAAGAAAAAGCGGATGTCTGCTTGTGTAAGAGTCCCAAATCGAAATATCCAGGTGGCAACAGCAGGGACAATGAGGTCTCGTGGATACAAAACTCTAACTCTCCAAAAGACTCTTCTCAAGAACTTGAAAAATGATCTGTCATCTGTCTTCCCTACCCTACTGCTTTGCATGCAAGCTATAGGTGACTGGTGAAGTTTTCTTTGTTCCAGTCCAGAAGAGCTAGCCAGGTTTTGCTCTCAGCAACACCTGAAAGGGAGCTGAGATTCAAAATGAAACTTCAGGGTAAAAAGCAAAACCTGAGTTTTGCAAAGAATTCTTTGAAGTGCTCTGCCAGAGCTTAGATAACTTCTTCTTGCACAAGAATCAGTAATACTATATCCCCAGGAGCTCTGTGAAACTGTGTATCTTGAGGGGGACACCCACAAGGGATACTTTCACTCAAGCCACTAACTGCAATCTTCTAATGGAAGAGTAGCCATTTGCCAATCATTCCACAATACAAAAAATTGCCACGGCAGCTCATGTTAGGCTTCATTTGCAATAGTCAGGCAGTTTGACTTGGGTGGTAAAAGCCAACGAACTCTCCCTTTGCAAGTTCTCTCGCAAGCCCTAGGCTCTGACCATCCCCACACAACACAGTGGCCAGAAACTCTTTGCTCTTAACAGTCCCAGCCCACATCTACTCAAGTGATGCAAGTGTGGGCTGATATTAACAGACCATTAAACCTCTAATTAGAGTATGTCTGGAGTGAGCTGGGGTATTTCCACAGTCTCCCCAAGAAAGACAATGCTGCCAGCTCGTTCTTTTACTGTGAGGCATGTGATAATTTGGCTTCTTTGTCTAAGTTCTGAACTTTTCTGGAACAAAAGAAATGTTGAGCTTTCATTATGTGGAAAAAACAAAGTGTAAAGTTTCAAGTCACAAACACAGACTTGAAAATACAGCCCATGAGCACTTGAATGCAACTAAGAAGAATATAAGAGTACTCACTATGTACGTCAGGTGCTGGGCAGCTTATTTGTTCATTCTTATCATCTGATTAGACTTGATAACTCAAATAGTTTTGAGTTCTATTTCTGCTGATCATTTTTTTTCTTTCCAATTTTAACTGCTCTATTTACCTTGTGTCATCTCTCCTAGAGCTAGAGATACCTTACACAATGCTTCTCGGAATGTGTCCAATATGGGTACTTAAGTAATACCAAAAAAATCAACAAACTATCGTTGCATCAGAAATCTCACCATCACAATCTAAAAAATTAATGTGTTCCTGGACAGAAACCAGAGCTCCAACACAAATACGGCCCCATTAAAAACTTGTCAATATACAGAATTCTTAGCTTCCTAACTTCTAATTGCTTTTACCGGTGCTCTTAAATAATGTGCTTCAGTAGTTGTAAACATACACATGAGTACATTTGCTAAGTCAACTGCCAAAAAGGTTCCTCCCATATTACAGGAAAAAACCAAAGCATTTCAGGTTAAAAACAAGGAAAAAAAAATCAACCCAAAACTAAAATGAACAACAAAGCATAATCAGGTTATTCCAGAGTACAGTTTCCCCAGTACTTTGTGTTGCAATTATTTACATATTCCCAGATAATCAAACTGATGTGGTCCAAAGTTTTGTTGTGAACTTTGTAGAACGTGTCATGTCACCTGTGCCAACTGGAGCACACTTGGCACGTTATCAGGCTTGAACGGTGGAACAGAAGATACAACAACATTTGCTACTAAACAAGAAAAAAAACCCCTAAATTAGTAAGCTATGTGAAATCAGCTCATCACAAACATCAAGTCAAAAAAACATAACAAAATGCAAAACCAAAGTGAAGCACGCTACAGGAAGTAGGTACCAATTGCAACCACCTTGACATCTCAAGATTCTTTGGTCAGATGAACAGCACCAGAAACCAACACTTTCCAGCTCTGCACTATCCAACGCCTCATCAGCTTCAACACAGAGGCTCCACAGGGAATACATTATCACATATTTTATCCCACAATATAAAGAAACTTGAAAGCTGCAGTCAAGGCTTCCTCATATATTGTCCCAAATAATATTTTCTCTATTCTTACAGTCACAAGAAAAAGCTGCCAGTGCTCACCAGATTGATCCTTGCCAGGCCCAGCAGCTGCAGCCCCGATGCCCTGCCTGCCTCAGCTCCCAGCTGAGCCGCACCCTTAGAACCACGGGACAAAAATACGTCGTGTGGTGAACCCAGCAGCACAGCGGTGTAAAAAGCAAGGTGGAGATCCAGTCTGACCAACAAGACACTCCTCTTAATACTCATGTAATAGCAGCATTTGTTACACATCAATAGGTTATATAAATGCTGCTCAGACTGAGACAACTGTCGTGCCAGCAATACCATGCAGTCAGCTGTACATTGTTTAAAAAGGTAATGCTTTTATTAGGTGGGAGAATCAAGTGGTGTAATACAAACAGCTCTGTTGTGTACCAAACCAAGAAAAGCTTAAAACTGTGACCAGCCACAGATTATTTCAGAATTTTGTAAACACAATTAACACATAAGGCATATCATTATCTCAGCAGACACCTCTTCCGCAGGCTTATTTCATATTATTTTAAGTTTACCCTTTGGCTGGGCAGGCTAAAAACACATCTGTAGACAAGGAATGCCTGGATGCACTGCTTTACTTATATTAAGTCTAGTGAACATGACCAGAAATTTAAAAGCCAAGAACACTGGAAAGGTTTTCCCCACGAAAACTTACCCTGAATTTCCATTCTCTAACCATTCAGCATTTTCCCTATTGTTCATCTGAGCTCCATAGTTCCTCTGCTTCCCCATTTCAAATTATTTTTACACAAAAAACAAATAAATTTAAATTATTTTCAAAAACAAAACAGGACACACTATTAGCTGTGCAAGAGCTGTTGAGTGCATGCTGCATTAGAAGAAAGGCAGTAGCAAAATAAGGCCATAAGATATAAATCACCTTCAACGAGAATTACACAAAAAATACCACATTGGATTCCATAACCATACTGCTTCCTCATTCAGCACATACATATGAGTTCAACTGGAGGTTTGTACTAACAGCTACCTAAAGAACACTCATGAAATCACATAACCCAAAGCATAACAGTCAAAATCAGTATAAGCAGCACAAACATGCTGCCAGAAACATGAGGTAGATTTTTAAGGTCTGGTATTTTACATCCCCTTTAAATGAGCTGTTGTAAACTAATAGATCTGTACAGGAACATTGCATTTTGGCAAGTGCCAGGAGAACACTACAAAGCTCAGTGAGTGACCCAGCCTTGGTATCCTTGTAGCTTCTGAAACTCTGTGCGCACCTCAGTGCATCTAAATTGGATCAGATGGCGAGAGGTGCAGAAGTACCTTGTTTTTCTTCTCTTCAGCATTCATTTCCATTCCTCAGTACAGGTTAACTCTTCTACACACATACGCCGTTTCCAGAGAGTGCTTGGAAGAGACTGTGCGTCTCAAAATAATAATGATCCAGAACAAGAACTTAAGCACTTAAACAAAAACATGAAACAAAATAAAGAGGAGTGGAGGACAAAAAAAAAAAAATGCAGTGGAATAAATCCAACTGCGGCTTCCCAGCAGCTCAGTGAGCCCCTAAAGCAAGTGCCAGCAGTTTCAAAAGAGTTGTAATCTCTAAACTGTTATCAAGGTTTTATCGCACTCAAGTTCTTATCTAAACCAAACAATCACTAGAACAGCAGCTGATAAGGCATCCTGACAAGGTAATTTCAGCAATTTAAATCCACAGCTACAGTCCTCATATGCCGAGAATATTTTAACACTCTTTCCAGTTTAACCTCTAATCTCTCTTCCTCTGTTCTTTCCAAACACAGGGCCAATATTTCTGTCTTACAACCGGGCGTGCTTCCTGCCATCGCTTGTGCTACGGGCAGGTGCCCTTTGAGCTGTGTTGGTGTGTGCAGCCCTGCCATCAATGACAGCTTGTTTAATCAAAAGGATCGTGTTTTTCTCTTCTGAATTCAAATGGTCCTTTTCTCTGGCTTCACAAAGGTCCACCATGAAAAGCAGTGGCTACATCTTTACAAGCTGCTGTGTGGAAAAGGAGAGGGAAATCAAAGGCAGCAAATAGGACGCAGGATCAGCCTCAGTCCTGCTCTAATTTGGTGTAACATTGCAGAAATATTTTATTTGCAGCCCTGTGGGATTCACACCTAGAATGTCTCACCCACATGTTGCAAGGTAGGATTAGCTCAAGAGCCTTTTAGCTCAATGTCTCCTCTTACAGCATCACTCACCAGCCAGAAAATCTCTTATTATTTTTTTCCCATTTTTGCTTGTAGTAGACTTTTTACATCAGGCCACACTTTGATTTATGGGACATCTGAAAACACTTATTCATGCTAAATGTAGCTGGCAAGTGACATCCAAAACCAAACCAAAACCAGATACCTCAACTGGACACAAGCATCACTTGATCTGATGCAATTTCTTTTGGACACTAGATATTTCCTTGTCAATTCCTAATTATTTCTCTCCTTATGATGGGACAGAAAAGCTATTGTAAACTTCCAACATTCCTTTGTCTCCAAATCTAAACAGTAACTTTGCCTGTATCACATAGCATTTATGTACGTAAGACAGGGCAGAGCAGCTTTAGAACCACCCAAGTTTACCCTCAAGTTTTTCACAGCTCCTGCGAGGCTGGGGAGCTGAGTACAGCTGTTGTGCAATGATCCTGGGCACACCCAGCATCTGCAAGTGCATCAGAAACAGCAGTCAGACATACTTAAGTTACTCGAGTAACTAGAGGAAAGTTCCTGGAGTAAATCGCAGCCAGGTTCCTTCTGTGGTGCCATAACTGACTCTTTCAGAGCTGTTGTCTTCGTAGGAAGAGAAAGTGAATGGTGTAAACTTGAGAAATTGCTCAATTCCCTCAAGTTGAACTTTCAAAATCAGGAAAGGGAATTGAAGATTTCTTGGCATATGTACATAGAGGGGAAAAAAAAACCCCAACCAGATGCTGCAAAAAAACAAGAAATCCCTTCCCTAAGGATGGAAAATTCCTTTACACCCTATTTTAAAAAACTTGCTTCAAACAAAACTTAATGGATCAAGAGACAAAACAGATGCAAACTCTAGTTTTCCTCTATAAATCATTGTTTCTGACATGTAAAATGCAAACTGGTTTAAGTTACAAGATGTAAATGTGGCTATAGAAATTGGACAGTGTCTTCAGATTCTAAGCAGAAAAAATAAACCCTGAGTTTCTGAAAAATTACCCAGCTCAGCGGTACCCTTCACTAGCCCAAAGAGCGATGATTTTTTGCCTTTCTCTTACAGGGTGAAGAATAATCCCATTTTCATTCCTGAATAACTCTGACTAGAGCAACAGAAAAACCCCCCAGAAGTTAGTTCATGTACTGAACATTTTGGAGTGTTTGAATATTGCTCTAAAGAAGGCTACATCAAAACCCAGACAGCATGAGCATCTACAGCAATGGGAGAAACCAAATATCTAGTTCTGAAAGACATGCAGCTTGTACCAAAGCCCCACATAATTTCTGTGCTCCTCCTCCGTGGCTTTTTGTGACCAGGTATTTAATTCTAGTCAAAACTGCAATATCTAGTTACCTGTTGTGACTAGACATTGCATTAAAATAGGTTTCTGTTGTATAAGATTTACTCCTGGGCCCAATTGGTCTGCTTCAAATACAAATGAATGTTACAGTTCAACCTGTTTCTTCAACTTACCAGTGTGCACAGCAAACTGGCCTATGAAAGCACAGTTATGATACATCCACTCAGCATTTAAAACATCCAATCCAACCTGCCATAAACTGTCACTTCAGGCATTTATGACAGACAGTAAACACATGCTTATCAAATAACAACTGCACCCTGTGAGCTCAGCCAATGAAGCAGCGTTTCTTATCAAATCAATGGCTTATCAGGGAACCTAACAAAAATAAAGGTTACACCATATGGTCTCCTCCTTTCTACCTCTGCTCCATCAAGATGTATGACCAATTAAAGCTACATTGCCTAGATTTTGTAGACTTGTTTCCTCCTTGTCTGCCCTTGAAAGAAAAATCCTACCTTTAGAGCAAGGCACATGGAAACAATCCTAAAAAACCCTGCTGAACTTGACAAATATCCCATTGACCCAGCTTTTGCCATCCGAGGCCCTCCCTTGTGCCCACCTGCACAAATCGATAGTGACAGTGCAGCGTGTACCTCGCGTGAGCCACCTCTGTGCATCTGCTCACAGCAAAACCAAGGTCAAGAGGCATCGCAAGGAGCGTGGGGCTGGAGGGAGATGTCTGCACTGGAAGTGAGTGCATTGAAAGTTTATCAACAGAGACAATTCCTGCTGTTAGTGTCAAGACAGTGATTGGGTTCAGCAAATTCATAAATGAAAACAACAGCAACAAAAGAGAGTAATAAATTAGGTAACAACACAGATTCCTTTCTGCTTGCTTTTTATCAGCAGTTGTCTAAGAATATTTACCTCACATTGCTTATATAAAGGACTGTGTGAAGCACACAGAAGCGAGAATTTTTGTTTGATCAACACAATTATTAAAGTTCCTTTCAAAAGGCACATTTGCCCACACAAAACAAATGATTCCTCCTCCTGTAGTTGTTCCATAACACACTGAAGCTTCATTCTGTTACTGGCAAGCTAACAACAGCCCCTTCAGACAGAATAGGTTGGATACAAGATCCTGCCTGTAACTGAAATGATCTTTATTAAATAATTAATTTTATTATCTAAGTAATTGTTCCTTAAAAGTTGATCCCATGAATAGGTCACCTTCCATCCTTAAGTTTATAGCAGTGACACTGAAAAACAACCACATAAACAGCAGCCAGACAGATCAAGTAGCAGGTTTTCTAGTGTGACTATTCACATGATTTTTCTGAAACAGCTATCATTAAATCAATGGAACTGCTTGTTTTTATATTCATACAAGTAAATTCCTAAATCAAGAAGGATCAGAAGATTTCCAGTCCTGAGCTGCTGACAGTTAGAAAGACCCGAAGTCTCCCCTACCTTCTAGGGAACAGAGTGGTGAAGAGTTATTCAACACAAGCAAAAGAATCTGGATTTTTTTAATCAGATCAGGTTTTTCAGATTACAAAGCTGTCAGTACTATCACAGGACTAGATGAATAATGACTTATTAAAAAAATAGTAGAAGCAGCCAAACTACTCTCTTCAAACTATGCAGTTCTGATCAATCCATTCTCCTAACCCTGACATATGAAAGCTCCTGCTAACACATCTATCTCATCAAAAATTAACCTAAAGAATGGAATTACCCATCAAGTGGTGTGTTACTTCTGTCTACTTTTGGATACGATCCAAGAATAAAACATTTACGGTTTATAATCTGTTGTTGACAACACTTTATTTTCCTATGCTGTATGATATGGATCAAGAAATACTAACTTTTACTTACAGAGAGAGATTGATTTTAATCAGTGTTATTGAAATTGCTACAGTGATACTTGATAGGTTTCGAGAGTATAAAACTCATCTCTCTGTACCAAAGGTAATCAACATCATATTGTTCTTACATACTGAAAAGACATCTTTCTGCTATTCTGCTGCCACACAGCCAAGTACACACTCTTCAGAGGTTTGCTAAGCCCAAGTACAACCTAGCCAATGTGGTGAGCTATTTTGGGTCATTTCCTCTTATAAACAGGCCCTAAAAATCTGAGGGCTGCTGAAAATGCTGCAGTGGATATCAGCTATGCCCTGAGAAGTATCTTGTCACACTCAGCGCCAGGTATCCCAGCTCCTTCCTGTGCTGCAGCCTGAGGTCCTCCTTGTGTGATTAGAAATGGTCTTGATCTAGAAGAATTTCCCTATTTATTAGCTGTTTGGTTTTTTTTTTAATTAAAATCTTTAAAGATAGATACTCATCTGCTCTTTCAATACTACTGACAGCTTCTTTGTGGAGAAAAAAACCCCCACATTAAAGCACTTCCAGATTTTTGGGTCTTTTTAAAATCATTGCCATTTCAATCTGTACTGTCTTCATGGATTATCTGTGTATGCTGTTACCAAGCCAGGTTAAATTTTGTTCTAATGTAATGCATTTACAACTCTGTGAACTCATAAACACAAACCTTCCTTGATAAGCAAGCAATAAAAACCCATGCTTTATTGCCACCAATTGCCACCAAGGTAATTCATACTTTAATATATCTATTATTTCAGTACTAAGATTATTTTACTGCAGCAAGTGGAATTTCTCATGAAGGGCATAAAAGAAAATGCATGAGAAGTGCTGAAGCAAGACTCAGATTCTGTGAGAGATTAAAGAACAAAAAATTTCAAAGAACCTGAAATTAGTACTGATACTATGAAATGAATAACTTAGAATAACATCATTTCTCAGTATTGCTGGGATAATTTGAAGAATGTCAAGACTAAGCATTTCTATGCAGCACTTCATGCAAGACTTTCAGAGAATAAGCATTAAATAGCTCACTTCACAGCTACCTCAAGGACAGGATTCACAGCTTCCAGCAAACAAACCTGCAGTAAGCACGATGCTGCCAGGCCAAATCTGAGGACTTATGTGCGACTCACGCTTTCTCATTATTGCAAAATGCTTCACTTTCCACAGTCTGCAATTGATAATGAATTATTCTTTTACTAGTGCTTAAAATATTGGGAATGAGTTGAAAGATCGTGGGGTAGAGTTCTGAGAACTTCCCCAATTTGTGCAAAGATTTAGAAGACAAGTTAATCATCTGGTGTATGTTGTAATGGTTCTCAGAACCAGAACTCCTGTTTCCATTTGCGATCTTAACTCCACAGGCTCCTGAAATGTTTTCATTAACACACATTGTGTATTCAGAGAATCAACCCACTACAATCATCCTAAACCCTCACTCAGTGCTTTGCACCATACAACATTTCTCGATCCATACAAATATAATTCAGTCCTTGGTAGAAGACTGGGAAATAGGGTTTGTATTTTATTCCTTCAGAAATCTCTAAAACCTTAATTATAGAGAGGGTAATATTTCTTTTTTTCCCCAAAGAAGAGAACGTTAACTAGTTCATTTCTATTCAGCAGTCAATGTAATATAACTGGTATTTCAGTACTTCCAGGGTTACTATGCTTTAATAGGAGACTGAAATACCGATGAAGCAGGTCAATGTGAGCTGTAGCCAACACAACCTTAAACCTTTCCACTCCAGGTAGGTACTTGCACAGCTGTGAAGTGGTTTACGTGAAATGAGTTGCTCTCCAGTTCATAGCAGACAGATGTCCCGTGTCAAAAGCCCCACCACCATCATGAGTATTGCCTGATGGTTGCATCAGGAGGTCAACCACAGAATAGCCCATCAAGAGCCCATGAGCACAGGGAGTGTGAGGAATGGCCTCATTTGTTACCATTATTAATGTGTGCAGCACGGCAGCATAGAAAGGCCAATATGGGGATAGAGGCTCTCCAGATGGTGTACACATCTCAGCAGGGAACATCATTCCCTAAAAGACATAGGTCTACAGTCTGAAGATATAACATAACACTGGCAAACCTGTGCAGTAAAGAATTCTGTCATTTTGTTAAAATTGGACTGGGCTTTTCTTGGTTTTTTAAGCTGAAAGTATACAAGAAGGGGAAAGGGAAGGCAGAACAAGTCCAACTGAGCGAGTGGCATAGCTTCCATAGGCTTAGAGGGAATTTGGAAAGTCTGCAAAGGAAACTAAAGCAGCATCTGTTTCAATTTGAGACAGAAGGCTTCCCTATGCATTAAAAAGCACTCAGATAAAACATGAGATACAACACTCATTTGGTGCTCAGTAATGGCTAGGACAATTGTGAAGGAAAAACAGGGCTGATGTTTACACTCAATAGACGCCAGATGAGAAAGACAGACTTAACCAACATTGTTAAAAATGAAGGACCCTTTTCCTATGCACAGCATTACACTGCAGAATCTCCCATTGGAGGATGAGTCTATTGTCATTCAGCACTTCAAGCCTCTCCTTCAGATGAAGATCTGCCACGTGCAAGAATCAGGTTCTAAGCAATTGGACGAGTTTACACTGTATTTTCATTTTCCAGTAAAATAACTAGAGAATGGTTTCTCTCTATTACAAGGACTGAAAACAGAATGGGGAATCTCCACTGAGCACAGCACAGTCTCGTAAACAACCACCACCACCTCTGCCAAAACCAAAGAGAGTTGGAAAATAAAGAACACAGTAAGAAAAAAAAACAACCCCAAACCCAAAGTACTTCTATCTTTCATTGCCCCATCAAACAGAAATCAAGCAGTCAAAACATGCTGGTTGCACCCACACAACAGAGAAACTAAAGAAGAAGGTAGGACCAGATCTATTTGCCTTCGTATCTCCCACCTAAAGCTACATGCTGCCACAATTCACCATGTTTACTCTCACTATGTGCCACAGAAAGCCCATCTTGCCCAGACATGTCTGGCTGAAGTTTCCCCACCACCACAGACCATGGTTATTTGGGCTAACACAACACTGCACTATCCCCTAGACAGTGAAAGTTTGTTCTTATTGCAATGAGAACAAGAAATTTTGAAAGTTGCAAAGAATAACAATAAGAGAAAAACAAAAATCAGAGAAATGAAAGCTACAGTACAGGACAGTTGGAGAGATGGGTTAATTATTAACACTGAGGATTTATCATCCCCTAAATCTTTAAAAATGTTTAACTAGCAGTTAGAGCTACAGTAAGGAGAGTATATGGTTGAGTCTTCTTTCCATTTTGCAGAGGAGGAAACAGGTGAGAAATGAGACACAGAGAATGGCACAGCGACTTGAATAAAGTATATCTGGCTTCTAATTCCACCTATTAGATTTCAAATCCATTATGCTGATTTGTTATCTTATAAACCTTGATCAGGAAGAAGGAAATCAGGACCTTTTAAATAGTAAAATTCTTTCTTGTGAACTGAAAAGCACTTGCTGCAAGGGACACACACAAAAAAATTACTAACCCTTGACATTTTTGAATGCGCAATAAATGACAATAGGAAGCAAAATTGTGTCATGAACCAATAAACCCTAAGTTATTTTATGATATGAGAGGTTATTTTATCTAAAACTATAACTATTAAGGAAAGTGATAAGAGATAAGGAAGGTAAAGACTCAGGAACTTTTCAGTCTCGTATCTTATCACTTCTAGTGTAATATTAACTAACGTGATTCACAATATCCCAGTAACTTTGTGATCTTTCCACAGTCAAAAACAATTAGCAAATGTGAAATATCCAGAACTTTGTTCAGTTGTGCCACCAAAAGAGTATCTCGATTTTGATCATGCATTCAAGCTGCAGCAGCATCAATACAGGGAAGATGTTAATCTTGCGTTTACTTTTTGTTAAACCTGTGTAAACTTGATTTTGATTTTACTCTGAAAAGGAGAGTATGAACTCTTACAACTCCTCCACAGTCAATACACTTTTTAATCCACTCAGCAAAGACTATATTGCTTTGACACCTCTCTAACCAATTATGCGACTTTTTCCAGCAGACATTGATTTATGTTAGAAGTCTACAAGAACAGTCACATTAATAAAGCTGATTGTGTCTCTCATCACAGAAATTATTTAATGATGGAGGTGCTGTCGTTCACATTCCCCTGCACCCAAAGAAAATCAATTCACCAGCTAGACCACCCACCCGCTGGTAAATCTTTTATTTAGCTTGCATCGTTACTGATTGTAATTGAAGAGGTCATGATTTGTCATAGCTTGTACTGCCTGAAAACTAAAAACTCTTTAATGTGCTGTTAAAATTGCAGGTGGTTTTGTGCACAAACAGTCAAAGAGTATTGCTCAACTAAATCCTCATATCAGAAACCTGCAATCATATACTGCAGTCTACAATTATTTTAAGTCTTGGAAACTGTTGTGCTTGGATAAGACAGCTCCAAGCAGAATACTGTGGCTTGCTGGCTGGACATACGTATTATTTTATTACATATAATTTACGCTCCCTTACTCTAAATCCTCTATCCTGCCAAGATTTATTCATATCAATGACCTGTCAAGATCTGAATGACTATAATATCTTGGGGTGTGCTGCAACCTTAGAGACAGAACTTCATGTACACTTGCATGTGACACAAGCCAACGTGGCATCCTTAAGTGTGAACCTTCCTCTCTCCCAAGTCCCTGCTGCTCTTGAACCCCAACAGAAGTGTGGTACACATCAGGAAACTGGTGTAGCTAAAAACAAACTGTCCAAAAACATGGAAAAAAACCCCAAAAAACAACCCAAAACCGGAACAACAGAAAACCCAGTTCACCATGATCCTAACCCCCAGTTGTCTTGCCACAAGGGCTCAGCAGGCAGTAGGATGAAAGCCAGCTGGAAAGAGCCAGAAGTTCTCCTTTGCAGCAGTGCCAGCTCAGAGCCTATATAAAACCTCATTCCAAAAAAGTACATGCAATAAATACACCCCACATAGCTTTAAGGAGCAAACACTTTCTAAAGCTAGCTTGTAGGTGGCAGTTTTTGACCAAAGCAAGAATGTTATTCTTTTCTGTGCCATGGTAAAAGAAAATGGCTAGGCAAATATAATACAATTCACATTTGCACATTCTCTTCTAACAGAGCTGTCTTCAGCCATTTTACATACTGATAGCTACTTGGCTGATCCTCACCAATGTTGTCCAAAATGAGGTGTTTCAACACATGCTTATGTTGCAAACAACATTCAAAAGCTTTTCCTTTTGTTGCAACATTGAACCAAAACAAACTTTGAAATCTCAGAAGCTGCCACAAAACAGATTTGTCATTCTCCAAGCCGGCTTTAATCCTCACACCACAGGAGCCTGAGAGAGAGCCAGAGATACTTTCTGCTCAGGACTGCATGAGCATGTTCTTGGAAGCTCATGATCCAGTTCCTGCATAGACTGCCACCAAGAGCCTTAAACATGAAAGATGGGTGAGGTCCCAAACACTTCATATTTTTCAAGGGAAAATAATATCCTGGTTTTCCCCACTGGAGGAGGGTGGATGGGGAAAAACAACCTGTGAAGGCGGTCTGCAGCCACCATGACATACACAAAGACTGCAATAAGCACAAACACTTTCCGCCCACAGAGCTCGCCCTTAACCTCTATGTCCTGAGCAATTTTCCCATTTATCTTCCTGCATCTGCTTCACGAAGTTACATTGCCTATTATTACAGCAGCTATAGATATATGGATGGATGGATACATTACTTCATTAGATTGAGAACAGATACTTTAGAAAAAACATTCTTAATGCAGTTGCAAAGCAGAGAGATGAGAATTGACCTGCTCAAATACTGTTGCTCCTCCAGCTGACTCACAGCTACCTTCAGTTCTGTGTGGTAACAGCAATTACATCTAACTCCCTCTCTCCTTCTTGGTACAAAATTTATTTTAAATGCAAAACCCTGGTCAGATTTGAGTTATTACATAGCTTTTCCTTTAACACACACATTTCATAGAAGAAGGGGATTTCTTCTTGAAAACAGACTTATGTGCTCCTTGCGTTGGGGAAATACAGAACCCCTCCTCCTTCCATAAGCTATGTAACAACTGCATCTGTTTCAGAAAAACTATTCTCTGTCAGACATTTCAATGAGCTACCACCAGGATACTCTCCACTGAACTACCAGGGGACTGGAGAAGTAGTAACCCTGAAAAGCTATGTCAGTTCTGAACACTTAACACTCTCTGACAGCACAAGCCTGGAGCAAGTGGCTATAAAGAAGAGGGTAAGAGACATTCTCTAGCTCAGAAAGAAACAAGGGGAAAGCAGAGCTGGAAGGGTCTCTATGCTAAAATGTAAAAAAAAAAAAAAAAACCCAAAAAAAACCCTCCAGCTCTGAAGACTTGAAAGATGAAAATCTCCCAGCATCCAGCAGCAGTAGCCAGATGGTGTTTCTTCACTTACCAAGGCCTAGAAGAGCCATCTGAGCTAGAGGGCAAAGATAAACAAGCATTTGTAATCACACAGCTTACCAGCACCTGGCAGAAAATAAATTGTACCACTTAAGAAATCTATAGAACAAGCTACATTCCACTTCAGAGCCCCAGCTAAAGGCAGTTGAGCAGCTATGAGTACCAGCCTGTAATAGCACCTCAGGACAGTGCTTTTCTATATTTTCCCCACTCTTTAATGAGGAAACAGTCGGGAGACATAAGTCCTGTGAAAACCACCAAAGTTAAGGATTCGGTCCAGAAGCCTCTGCTTAAGAAGTGTGACCAGTTCAGCCCAGGAAATAAATATTTACTGAACGCCTACAGAGCCCTAACTCTATTTTTTGAGCCCACATGGCATGAGTACTATCCATGCATGCACGATGTCTTGTTTCTCCTCACTCAGTACAACCCACGGCAAGCAGGAAAAGAAATAAAAACGGAAGTGGAGAAGGGAAAAGCTGGGAATTAAATCACACAGGAGAAAGACAGACTAGCAACAAACAGCAAGAGGCACATCATCCAACAGAAAGAATATGAGAGTGTAAGAGATTTGCTTCTATTGTTCATTCCTTTCCATACCAAGTACCTCCTGATACTACCTCCCTGGCTACCTCTTCAGATCCCTCCCCAAGCTGCATGTGACTTCTTCCAATATAGTCTCCTTATGCTCTAACTTATGTTACAGGAAGCCTCTTTTCTGTTTTTGCAGCAAAAACAAAGCCTGTAACAGAAGTGACCAAACCTCTGGGCCATTCTATTGTGATACAGGACACCACTGGGTCCAGAGGTTTCAGAGAAACTGTCCCTGCTCTTGCACAGACATTCTAGAATGCTGAAGTCAAACACAGGAAAACAGTTTGAGATCCAAAGGGGTGGGCTTTTCTAATATATCAGTGTGCCTCTCCACTGGCCTAGCAGCAGCTCTTCTAAGGGTCAGACTTCAGCTTCTTTTTCTCTGCTGAATTAATCACTGGTTTCTCAGTTAGGAATGCCAAAAGAAAAATGGAGCCAATGAGTGCAGATGCTGGCACTCTGGGAGCTGGACTGGATCCATCATCTCATTTTGTACAGTCACTGCACAGCTGTCAGACAGAACAGCTATGGTCATTACCAAGCAGAGAAAAGAATGGAGCCTGATACCTTCACAGAAGCATCTGTATTTTATTGTCAGCTTTCAGCCATATGTTGGGCTTTTCTCCACAGAAGCATTCAGAGACACTCTAGTATGGAAATAGCAATTAGGAAACGTAAGATATTTCTTTGCAAGACTAATTTTTCATGTTAGTTATTTACCTACACGAGAATATACCCAGCAAAATGATATCTCCAGCTCATTCTCCCCAAAGCTAAGATGAAGAATGGTCCTGCCCTTTAGTCCAAAGAGGGAGTGTCTAGGCCAGCCATGCAGTGGGATGCTGGGAGCAGAAGCAAGGACACAGCCCACACGTTTTATGAAAATGTGGGTTTCTTACATTAAAACACCAGCCTCTAAGCACTCTTCATTGGCAATTTATCTCTATTCATCACTTATGCAGAATCCAGAGAACATGCAATATAGCTGGAAGGCTTTTCACTTTTTGATTCATACTGACAGAGATAAATCTACGGCATCCCCTCAGTGTCTCTCACCTGTGTAGCACCATTTGCTTTTTACAGCAGACATCATTTCCCTTGTTAGATACTGCTTGAAATAGTTCTCCAGTCTATGCTCCTAATTCAGAGCTACATTTCCTCTGGTCTTCTATATGCTCACAATTGGCAACAGCTATTGATTACTGCAAACATTCTTCCTTTCTGTACTACAACTACAACAAATGTAGCACACTCCTAGACAACATTTCTCAAAAACCAGACTGGTAAAACCAGAAGCTCTCTTATCTCAGTGCTGTATGGAATACGTATAGCGATCTACTCCCAGGGAACAACTCCATCTAAAGATAACTGCGAGAAAATTATTAATGTGGGAAGCATTTCAAAGCAAATACAGAGATTTCCACACAAGTGCTAATCTTAAGTAACCTCCCTCCCATTGTACAGTTTGCCAAAAGGTGATTTTCTGACAGCAAAGAATGAAATGTCAGCATTGTAGGGGTAACTGGGCTGATAGCTTACATTTGCCTCCCTGTATTGATGTGCTTTTAATACTAAGACCTTATGAGATAAAAATATACAGATAGTTATGAGAATATTTATATTCATCCACTTAAATTCATATAGATAAATGTGTGTATATATACATACACATACAACCCATAAATACACATGTACAGGCAATGTTCATGGTTACTTCAAGAATTTGAAAGAAAAAAAACATGTTTGGAAAGATATATTTTTTCCTATATCCTATATTTGCTCTTTATAGGATATCAGAGTAAAATACTGTTTTAAAATGTATTTATTTCCATTTCATTTTTAAGAAGTCTATCAGACTTTCTCCATTTAAATTCAGACAACTCAGAAGTCACTGGACAGTGTAATTAAAAAAACAAAACCCAACAAACAAACAAGTCAAAGTCACACACACAATCGCACCAGGCAAACTCCCATAGGAAAAACAGGCTAGAAATAAGCAGGGTGCCACTTACTCTCAGAAATACCACTGACTCATTAGGACACTGTGTAAAGGATATGCAGTTTTTTTTCAAACATTCCCCCTGGACTCTCTAAACCCAACGTATCTGTAAAAGCCCACAGCTGAATGCAGGGCACAGCCTCAGCCTGTCTTGGGTATGGCTATCATGCCTACCAAGGATGGAAGAGCAACTGTCAGCTAAAGAACTATGTACTTATTTATTTATTGAAGTTCAACACAAATACCACAGAAGCTTAGGAACAAGACAGTTGAGATAAAATAACTCTGCACACATTTAAAAAACCTTATGAACTCTCTTTCTTTCTATGCAATCAGCCTAATTACACTTATGTAGAAGTCTAATTACACCTCTGCATTAGCTACCAGTGAAGTGTTTCTTGGGTTATTTCTGAGCAGCCTACAATTAAACGAGCCTCATCCATTAAGTGACACTTTGTGTGTGTAGTCTTACTGCTCCAATTATGTACCTCAAATCAGCCTCTGAAAATCCTCCTTGCTGACAAAGATATCCCTGTGAAAAATGAAGTATATTGGAGGTGGCTTGAAAAACACCGCTGACATTAAAAACAAATGCTGCTATGCAAAGCCCTGCATTTCATTTAAATTTGTGCTGCTTGAGATGCAAACAGGACTCATTCCACTATGTGGCTGTGCTATTCATTTATTAACTGTTTTGCATGAAATCCATTTCTAAATGATTTCACTAAAGTTCATAAGCCATTTTAAAACTCAGAAACTGATGAAAAAGGAAATGATCCAGCAGTTACAAACCTTGAACTAAAAGCCTGATGGAAATAATTTTATTTCTCGATTTAAACAGCAGATGAAATTGGATTCAATCCCAAAATCATTACTTGCTCTTTTTAATTAAATCTTATGATGACTGTAGAAAGTGGCTATGCTTTCAGAAAGAAGGAACTCTTTTCTGAGTTTATGCTGTACTAGCCTATGAATAACATTTGGCAACAGCCAACGAATGAGGGAAACAGAACAAGGTTGCCACATTTTTACTTTGGTGATAACATGCTTTGATATCCCAAACCTGGTATTAACAAGCATTCTGACTTTAGCTGGTGATAGTGAAGCTTCCTCTATCTTCTAGGCAGCAGTAGTGCAACATAAACAAAGTTTAGCGTCATCAGGTCCTACCTCTTAAGAGGGATTCTGATATGCCACATGTAAGTAACACTGACAGTAAAGGGTTTTTAAGAGTGGGTGAATTATTTATATAAAGATAGATATAATTTCACAGAATCATAAAATGTTAGAGGTTGGAAGGGACCTCTAGAGATCATCTAGTCCAACCCCACTGCTAAAGCAGGTTCACCTAGATAAGGACACACAGGGGAACAAACCAACCCTTCCCACTCTTTGTAAGCAGATTCCTTTGTAAAACAAAGTACAAACTTTCTTACGTGCCCGTGAGTCCAGACTTAAGGACAGGCTTACAGGATTAAGTGGTTCACATGAAGAGCCGCTCTCCAAGCTCTTCCCAGAGTGGGTGAAGAGGGGAGAGCTGCATTTCTCAGAGCACCATTTGAACCACCACTGTAGTGGAAAAGATCCATTTATGCCTTGGCTAGGTAAGCTAGACAGTCAAATTCTGCCTCTGCTGAGCCATGTACACTGTAACCAAAAAGGATGGACTGCAAAGCTAGTTCAGAGTACCACTCACTGACAACATAGTGCTAACATCCTAACCCCTTTGTTCATTTTCCCTTCAGTTTCTGGGCAGCTTCACCTGCAAGCAAAATCCACCTAATGTTTCTAATGGAGACCACACATAGATGGATGCCTTAGTCTCTGCCCTTTGCAACTACCTTGAGTTCTCCATGGCTAAAATAATGTTTCTTCCCTCTTCTGCATCCATTCTTGCCACTGAACTCCAGCACCATCCTGTCCACGACTTAAGACCCACACTGTATTCCCATAACCACAGCGGTTATAGAACACTTTCTGCTTCACTGTAGTAACATCTCTGGTTTTGCTCTACACAGGTTAAACACTGTGCTGCACATCTTTTGCTATAGCCACGTTAGTGCCATTTATCTCTCCCATCATTGTAGGGCCTCTGCAAAGCTCCCAGCTACATCCCTGCTCTGAGCTAAGCATCCTTAACTGCAACAGCCAACTGTTTTGAACTACACCAAACCTGAGCAGCTTCTTTTCATGTTCAACACCTCCACAGCATCCCTGTACCTCACTCAGCTCTCACATGCAGCCAGGCCAACTACCATGGCCCTGTCTCTCAGTAGAGACTCCATGTTTCAAAAGACCACAAATTATATCATCATCCAGGTATGTTTCTTGGGCAAGACCCACGATCTCAACTGGATCCATTTATTATATATGTATTTGCATATGGGGAACAGGAGGTCAGCAGGAAGGCAAATTCTCCTCCTGAAAGAAGTAAAATGAAAGTAAACCAGTGCAGTGTTGGATTTCTCTACTATTCACCAAGCTGCAGCTGAGGGTAGCGTTGATCTGTGCAACTCGGGAGGAAAAAGATTCATCAGTTGAAAAGCAACAAAAGACTCAGCCACGTATACCTTTTAAATCAAGTGTACTGTATGCAAATTAAATCCAACCGAAGATAACACTACAATGTTAATGAAACCCTAAGCACTGAAAAAATTAGTGTCAAGGCAGCCTAAAACTGTATTTTGAAACCATGGTATGGTATTACAGAAAACATCTTATGACTACCACGGTCACCTTCGCCCAACAGACTTTGCATAGCACAGAAACATTTGCCATCTGCAGTATTACAGAATAGGCAAGTTCTCACCAGTCGATTAAAAAGACAGAAGTCTTACTCACTTGGGTCAATAAGACAGCTGTTTAAAATCATATCATGCATTCAGAAATAGAGAGATTCTTTCAAGACCTAGTTTCTTCAAGTAACTTCTGATTTATCTATAAATGAGCAAATTGCTTGTAGACCAGAGCCATTGCAGCCAATTTCCTTCTACATGATCCTCCATTGATATCTTGGATGCACAGAGAGTAGATTTAAAGATGATCTTGATCCTACATGAATGCTTAACCCCATATACTATCAGTAGTCCCACTGAAATTACCACCTGAAAGTGTACACTAACTTCTGCAAGTATTCAGGATTACATGAAAAGCTATCAACAGAAGTGCTGGTGTGCTGCCAGAAACAGAGGGACTTTCCTTAAACTCTTGTTTTGACTTAACATCCACTGAAGGCTCCACTCTCATCAACTCTGAAGAGTTTAGGGTCATGCACCCGTATCAAGATGCAAGAAGAGGGCCTCTCGTGAGATACTCATAGCTATTTTCCTTCTTACATGTGCTGAATGACTGTATTTGAAACTTGCAGAGTGAATGTAATGGATATTTCAAATCCCAGAAATGATATGAAATTCCCTGTGTAATCTGCTACCTCTGTGAGATAATTATAAGACGAAAATTATGGTAAAATCAAAGTCAGATCAAAGTTAGGGTGAAACAGAAGACAATTGTTTGGAAACTGCTCTAAATATTGTATTTGAGGCTTTCCAAGTAGTGAATACACAACAATAACGTTCTTTCTACATCCAAGTTTGCACCCTTCTATAGCTCATTAGTCTGCTTTCTTTACAAAATGCTCTAAGCAGTGCTATTCCACAATGCCATTGCACCTTACCTTACCTTGTAAAACCCCTCAGAAAACGAAGATCAGCATTAGAGTTTTTGCCACTCATGAAAAACTGGGTTTGTTTTCAGGTTCAGAAAGTATTGCAAATCACCTCTGCAAAATTATAAACCTGACAGCAGCTTTGCTTTTAGGACAAAATCTCCATAAAATGTGCAACCTGGGTACAAACACCAAGTGTGAATCTGCAGGACTCTTCCCTCTCTTCCCTGCTTGACCTCATTATCTGCTCAGAGCCCACTTAGCGGCTCATTCTAACCACTGAAACCTCACAAATTAACAGCACTTACAAGAGTGCATGAACCGTAAGTCACCTGGGGCAACTTTCCAACGAAAGGAGCTGCCACTCCAGGTCTCATGGCAGGGCATGAAATGAGGTTATTCTAACAGCAAGTAAAAACCTCCTCAGAAAGCTTTTCCCAGTTCTTACCAGCATCAATTTAAAATAGAGTTATTTGCATTAAAATTAAGAGAGAGAAGTCTAGTTTAGCATACTAACAGCTTTCCTGAGCTCAAGTTTCTGTTCAATAATTAAGAGCTTTAGAAAGGTTTAAACATCTCGTTCTATCTGTGCCCTGACAGCCAGGATCCTGCCTGAGAAGGTGTGCTTAAGCACTTCACTGATGTGCTATAGGTCCAGGGCAGCAGCTTTCCCCTCCAGAGTGAAACACTCTGCAAACCACAACCCTGCTAGTCCTCAAACATTTGCAACTGCCAGTTCAACCAGCAGGAAATTAAACCACCAGCTATCTCATTTTCCAGGATTCCTCTGGTAAACGATCACCATTCCTCTGAAACATGAGGCTTTCTACACGTATGCCAACTCCAGGGCACTCTCACAAACTTCTGTTCAAAAGACACTGTTTGGATGATGGGACTTCACCCAGATTAGTCAATGGCACACCTCTGCTGTGAAGCAGAGCAAATGCCAGCTGGGATGGACCTGGGGCAATGGGAGGACATGAGGGAAAGAAAAGGTCAGGAGTGTGGACAGAGACAGAGCCATATGTCTGTAAACAGAAGTGCAGCTTAGTAGGAGACTTACAGTGTGTTTTGAAAGACCTTTGTTCTGCTCATTTGGAATGTCCAAACCAAAAATAACTTGAAGATTCTATCTCACTATCTCAATGTCAAACAAAACAAGAAAACATTTTGGTCTCCCTTCTCTCTGCCTACCCATCTGCATGTTTTGCCGCAGACCAATGTCCAGATTCTGAGATGACAACTCCTGAGGAGGAGTGGGAAAGCACTGGTATCTGCAATGCTCTATATCACAGGCGAAACTTGTTATTTCACCATAAGAGGAAATTCCTGAAGTTCAACTTCCTCTTAAAGTTTATTTTTCATGACCAAACACTATTAAACTCCATGTACACAGCAGGATCTCTTAGTAGAAAAACCTCTTTGAAAATAATCACAATCAAAATATCAAAGACTGCTGTATGAATGTTTCTTTTCCTTTCAAAAGTACTAGCAAAATATGAAGAATAGTTCAATAGCTTTGTTTGAAAAGCAAACAGGCCAGACACACCAAGAGTACATGGCATTCCTTTCTATCAGGATGGCCTCCTTTAATTGGAAACTGGAAAGCAATGGAAGGAAGAGACAAGAAAGTTTGACCTCAGCAAACACACTCCCTGAACCTGCAGGCTGCCCTCGCTTCCCTGGCGAGAGGCAGAGACAGCAGCACATCCCACTTGAGCTTTCAGGGGCTTTAAAACATAATTTACTCTGTGGAGGAATCCCACGCTGAAACGCTGACAAAAGAGCAACAAAAAAGTGTTGCTTTGTGATCTGTTACTTTCTACAAAGATAAAGAGACAAGCAGTTGATTGTCCATGCAGAAACACAGGAATAAAGTGCAAAGATGAGAAATACAAGTGGAACAAACAAGCCTTCGAGGGACTGTTTGTGCAGAGGGTATTTTGTTTCTTATATTTAGAAACAGCCAACATGGGGAACAACAGTAAGGGAACACTCTGCATCACGTACAGACCCCCATCTTGCTAATGAGACAAATTAACAAGAGGAGTCATTGTACAGATCTTGCTTCACACGTCAGACCCATGCTGAGATTGCAAGGCAGTTCTCTCAGCTGGGTTTCCTTTGATTTGTCAACTAAACACATACTCTGAACAAATGGATCAATCCCTTGAAATGTATGCCCTTTCACTAAGGTGTTAAGAAAGCAATGTGCTGCTTTTCCAGATGAGGAGACCACAGGAAACAAATCGGTTTTTTTTAAAAACAAAAACCCTTTCAATTGTTCGTGTTCCCATCACTGGGTGCAGATCTCCACTTCAATGCCTGTGCTGTGATTAAAAACACCCCTTGTACCTTTTCCAGGAAACTCTGGTGTGCACTAAGAAACCAAGCTCTGTTACCATACTGATACATCAGCAGCCTCTGACATAGTTTGCATGAAGCCATTCCTCTCTATCATCTCTACTTTGCTCTCTTCTAACACAAGGCTATCCACCCAAGCACACACGCTACTAACCTACAACTGAGGGCACCAAGCTGCTAAAGCTCTGCTTTTTGCTGGCAGGGACGAGAATTGGGATGTGATGCTGGGACTGTTCCTTGGGCACTGACAGCTACTGTGGTTTTTACTTTTCAAGGTGGACATGACTCATCTATCCTGCATTCACCAACATGAACTATCCAGAAAGTTTCCACAAGAGAAGAGGAAGAGCACGTGTGGTCCCAGGACTCTGTGCCAAAGAGGCTTTCAGCAGCAGGTGCCTCTTTTTTCAGCAGCCCAGGATAAGTCTCTCCGTTACAAGTTTACCATATCCTGCCTCTGAATCGAGTATCAGAATCCCTCTGATTATTGTCACTCTTCCTTCCAAATGCACCAAGTATTACTTAGAAATAAACATTATATTATTATGATACAGGACTTCTGTTTGGTTTATTATGCTGTTTTTTTTAAAAAATCTCAATCTCACTTCTCTGACTCATGACCTGGAAAGGGTGACTTTGAAACTAAGTTCTACATTAGAAGTGAAAAAACCTCTGGGAAGTGTGCATGGAGAGGCAGGAAGAAACTGGAGTGGATTAAAAGCTATTTAAGAAAACCCATCACTTAATTTCCCCCTCTTCTAAAGGAAATCAGTTACAGAAATCTTGCATCCATGGCACTCAAACTCGTGTTTTGTCTGCAGTACAGTTCTCTATTCCCACAGCTCCTAAAAACTGAGGACCAATAGAGGCAGCCATCACAGCCCACAAACATCCAGTAACTACGAAGTCAAATGCCATTAGGAGCATATGTATGTTGTAAATACCTCCTGCACAATCCTCATTTGACTCAAGCCCACCATCCTACCAAGCACACCATGCACTCCAACAGTTCACATGACATTTAACTGTCAGTAGGTTTCACAGATAACAGCTCTGTAAACTGAAAAGAGGCATTTCATGTAGTTCAAAACTGCCATTTCTAGCTGTAAACAGAAACAGACAGAAATCATCCTGTCGATTCAATGAAGTATTTGAATTAGGCACAAAAACCCCCTGTGTCTGAATTCACGGATATTACAGATGACAAGACTTAGCTCTGCAATTCTTCTGAAATCAAATCTGAAAACAGGTCAAATGATTGCTGCACACCTGAAACGTCAGCCAGATTTACTGAGAAATCCACTCAGAGTGCAGGCAGGAGCTTTAGTTGGTAATTTAATGGTACTGGGGGAAAGGAATGAATAATTCACTACGTTTAGACAGTCAAAACTTACCACTTTTGGTGAACTTTACCTCTGAGATTTTAGACTCATTCAATCCCAAACCACAGCTCAGCAGGTGCAAATTCATAAAAGCACAGAGTTTGCAGGACTTGCTTCTAACTGAAACCACCATCTTTTTGCAAAGCAGCAGCTGTGGCAAGTGCTCTAAAAGAATAAATATTTATTCCTCCTTAAATAAAGCTGCCTTCCCACCCACGAGGGCAGGCAGAACAATCAAAGGCTTCTCAAGGACAATTACAGGAAAAAACTGCCTGCCAAAGTCAACCATTGCCAGCACAGTGAAACCTGGGACACTAGGTCTACAGCTCCTTTGAGGAAAAAAGGCTTCCTTTACAAATCCCTGAAGGATTTCAAGCTTGTTTCATAGCCACAAGGATTGTTTCCCTCCTTTCCTGGCCAGCTCTTCCTTCAGTATTCATCAATATCACTCCTTGTTGCTATATAACATCAACATGATGCTTCATACAGCAGCTTCTCTTCCCAAGGGGCACAAATAGCATACTAGTACTAACTGTATTATTTTAAGTTCAGCTTATCTGTTCATTCTGATATCTGCCATTTTTACGTCCTTGACTACTCATCTTCTGAAAGTCTTCTGTGATGACAAATAACAAGATCAATTCCATTTTGCTCCACATGTAAAGATAAATTATTTTAATTAGATGAGAAACAGCCTTTGTCACTGTCATTGCTACAGATGCTCAAAACATTGTTCTGAACAGCTGAAACCTTATCATAGAACCTCAAGGGCTGGAAAGGACCTCAAAAGATCATCCAGTCCAATCCCCCTGATAGAGCAGGACCACCTAGAGTAGGTCATACAGGAACTCATCCAGGTGGGTTTTGAATGTCTCCAGAGAAGGAGACTCAACAACCCATCTAGGCAGCCCCTGACAGTGTTCCCTCACCTCAACAGTGAAGTAATGATGTTTTTAGTTGGATTTTTATTGTTGTTCGCAAATTTTTCTCTGTTAGCTTCTATGTACTCAGAGACACAGGACTGAAGGATCAGAACAGCAACATTTAGCTGGAGAAGGCCAGGCATTGAATTTACACCAAGGATCTAACTGAGAGCCAAAGTTTTCCATGCAAACAGTTCATTTTGTAGAGTAACGGGTTTGTGCCATGGCATCTTGCAAGCAGATTGAGCCTTAACTCTTCCTAAATTTGAAGGAGGTACAGGTTGCAAGCACCTTTGCAAGAGCCATGCTGGCAGAAAGGCTGGACACCCACAGCACTCCACAATATCTAGGAGAAATATCTGAGCATTTACCTCCTGACGTGCTTTGTGGTCATTCACACCCATATATACCCCGTAGTCCTCCATTCGCCACCCTCGAAGCCCATTCTATACACTCTTATACAAGAGATGAAGGAAGATGTAGACGTAACAACCACTGGATTGACCAGCAGAGATCATGTCAATATTCCTGCTGTGGCAACCAAATCACCTCCAGGTTCAGACTCAGGTAGTGCCTGTGCTCAACGTCTGGAGATTTGGAAGAACCAGGGATTGCTGGAGGAGAGTGCAGCTTGGCACTGACATCATGTTTCATCAGTGCTGCTCACATAAAGCAAACAAGAGTTAAATCAGGGCTACTGAGGCTCCTTCCTAGCTCAACTGCCTTTTGTCACTTGTTTCTTTGCCAAAAGTGATTTTATCTGTACAGTATTCACACCCAGATTCTTATCTTTTATGTGGCAATACTGCAGATGAAAATTGGTGTTTTCTGTTCGTAAGGAACATACCAGTGACTGAGCAACCACGTACACGTGATGTCAAACCCTAATGAAATCATAGGCTCCACCAGCACCCGGTGACATGTTCAGACCACAATCCCTACTGGGCATGTAATGGCAAAGGCAGCTGCTGATAGCATCCTGGATTATATCCAGCCTCTTCCTCTGCAAAAGAGGGTAATTAAGCTTTGGATATGAACTGGAAAGGCTGTTAGGAAGGCTCCCTCATGTGGGATTTTCCCAGCAGAGGGCACTTTTGATTCACAGACCACTTCTGATGCTGCTTTTTGTTATTCTCCATCGCTATCTCAAAGAGCTGAAGCAGAGGTGGTGCTGTCTGCTTAAAAATAAAGACATCGTTGCTTTAGCTCCACTTTCCTTCCTCCCTCTCCCCTCCAACAAGTTTTATTAAGTTCTCATCTTTAATTCATGCCTGCAGCAGAGCTGATGTCACTTTTTTTTTTTGCTATTAAAATAAGATCCACAAAGAACAAGCCAAGCTTGCAGTGCTATCTCACCTACTTTCCTTCTCTATTTTTATTTGCACTTCCAGTGATTTGTTAACATTCATTATCCTCAAAAACTGAAAACATATTCCAACAGAAACATGAATGTAGCACTTTCACAGGAAAGCAAACAAACCACCTATTAGACCACACGCTCTGTCCCTTATGAAGGCAGGACACAGCTCACCAAAGATATGTCACAAATTAAACTCTCCAGTTGTCTGTGGTGAAATTGCAGGGTGTTAGGGACACAGTGAAATAAACAAGTTAGCAACCGTTAAGGTGAATTCCCCTTTGGGAAACTGTCGTTTCATGGTGGATGCAAAGTGAGAATGAGGGAGGACGTGTGATACAACAGTGTGTGGGGGAGAACTTTCCAGCAATATCCCTGGGAATTGAGATGTTTTTAAGTGCTAAAATAAAAAGCAACAATGGGGAAAAAAAAGAGATGTCTTAATCAACTAACACACACATCTGTCCTAGGTTAAAACCCTGGGAAGACCAATCACTGCAGTTTTGCCATAAGTCTGCTTCGTTTGCATACAGCTGGGATGTGGTTTTTAGGTTGGCAGCACCATGTAGCTAAGTGAAGGCCAGACAGTCTATTTTAGGGCAGTAAAGATGCCAGGAATCCTGTCCCTGGATTCTCTGCTATGAAATCTTATGCCTATGCCTAGCAGAACACCGTCTTGGAGACTAAAAACTCAGCATACTCCACCAGCATGCACTTGGACCCAACCAGCATCCACATCTGGCATTTCTGCTTCCACTAACAGCCCTGAAGACACCTGTCACTAACAGAAATTTTGTAGAGGTTGATCAATGTCACCCTGCAGAGGAAGAGAAGCTCATTCAGTACTAAGTAGCCCAACTGAACAAGTCATTTCCTCTGCAAGTTACATAATTTAGCGTCATTCTGGTTCCTCTTGGCTCATGGATGAACAGTTTTGTGTTTTTCAGAAGTCTGAGCAGCGGGTGGTGTGGTCATGTTGTGTAAGATAATACAACGAGCAGAACAATTACTGCCAAAGGAAAAAAGAGACAGTATCACAGGCTTTGTGTTCTTACAGTGCTTTTTTTGAGTAGGACTTCTTGCAGAATCACTTGTGTCAAGTTTTACTGGAACATACGCTACTACCAACCATCTTTCCAAACCAGGAGAAGTTTTCACAAACATGCTTAAATCGTATGCAAGAAAGTCACTGAAGAACACCAGTATTGTGATAATATTTGTGTAATAACATGTTGAGGAGAAGGTGGGGGTGGGAATCAAACCCCAAAAGTCAAAGATTGTTGGTTTTGAAATGAGTGAACCCCAAATACATCAGTAGTTACACTGAAGTCAACAGAGCTAAGCAAGTTTACACACTAATTGCCCAAGTATTGTATTCAGCTGTTGCAAGAAAGGGGCACATCATTCAGCCTATGCAAAGCAGCGAGAGGAATTGTATGAGGCAGCACAAGTATAGCATTAAAAGTTGACATTTGGACTTGAAAGAGAAGAAAAGTAGATTTAAGATCTTTCTGTGGTTCTATACTTTGCCTTTAGGACTTGTAATAGGATACTTAATTACATGATTTCATAATGTCTTTACTGTTATTTTACAAAAGATACTTGAGGTTAGCACCACACACCAATCCTATTCTGTGTAAAGCCCAGCATCAAAATCCCTCCCCACACCAACATCAGCTTGTAAATCATTAACAATATTGGGAAAAGAGGATATTTCCCTGTTGGCTGTTAATCATTAGCAGACATGAACATACACTCAGAAGCAGTGATTTTAAGGAAAAAAAAAAAAAAAAAGAATCTGCAATAAAATAATGTTTAGCTGGATTCCAGATCCTTCATAGTCCACAGGCACTTCTCTATTGCCTTCAGCATATTCTGAACCACACGACATCATGGGCTGTACTATGGTCCTTATAAAAACAAAAACCACCCAGAAAATCCTCACAGCCACCAATTTCAGTTCATGCACACACACGACATGTGACTGTGAATACCTGAGCCATAGCCTACGCATAAGCTACAAGAAACCTTGGTGACCATACCTAAATTCTGTAATTCAGACAAAAAAGGAGCAAACTGGTCCCAAGACTTGTGGCAAAAAAAAAAAAGATGGATGTTTGAATGTGGACACAGGTCTCAACTGCACAGTCCCATAAACTGCTCTGTCATCATCACTGAGGGTGCAGCAGGAACCACCAATATTGGCACTATGGCCAGAAGGAATTTTTATGACATGGCAGGCTTCTGGAATAACAACAAAAAAAAGCTAGCAGAACAAGTTTGTGAAAGAGTAAACTTTTTAACAACCTCCTATCCCAAGCCAAATCCTCCTCCATTTGCCTTTTCCCTCAAAGTGTTGCTTATCCCACCAGCCAGACACTTTCTCAGTGTCAATTTATCACAAGTTAAAATACATCTGACTCCCAGCTCTTGCAGGACTGCAGCAGCCCAAAGACTTCAGCTGCTTCCACCTACCAGTAGCCTCCCCAGCAAAGGGAGAATGAAGGGATTGTTTGCATCTCTCTGCAGCCCTGAAAAGCTTCATGCCACCACTGAGCTTTTGCTGAATAGACATGGTGCCAGGAAGTCAGTGGCTGTGAGCTCCTGCTTGTTTTCAGGCCTGGCAGTGATGGATTACATACAACCACAAGTTGGGCACAAACCAGCTGTCTATCTGTCTTTTCCAAACATCTTGCTTCAGTTTTTGTATTATAGAGGTGCCAATGCCTTGTTTCAGGATGTCTACTGCATAAAGAGCACATATTTCTCTGAATATTTTACTGTCACACAGAGGGACTAGACTTTTTTTTTTTCTATAAATGCTGTTGCTCCTTCCCCAGCACATTCCCCATAATAAAAGTCTCTCTGTTCCCAGAGGTCTGAAGCTGAAATGATATACTACACTACAGCTTTTCCTCGGCACAGGAACTCTTGCACACAGATCCTTCTGCCTTCTGCTGACATGTAGGAAACTTGTGCCACACACATACCAGCCCTCCTTCCACTCCTGCCCAGGCACTGTAATAGCAGTACCTCTGAACTTCATGGTCCTGCTGTGTTTCCATCATGGACTAAAGGGAAAAAAAAGAGAAAATACAGCTAACATTCTCCTGCTGATCCTTCACACAAACACTAATGGGCAAAGCAGCTTAGCAGCTTTGCAAAGAATCTAAACCTACCATGCCTAAGACTGTACATTACCCTTTGTGTTAATGTATACAGACACTACATGTACAGGCACATGTACACGTTCATGTGGGATTCAGTTACTCCAAAGAACACATGGAGAAAAGAGCTGTAAACAGCATCCATTCAAGACAATTAACTGGGGGGGGGGGGAAGATAAAAAATGCTAGTTATTGAATTTGAGTCTGTCAACCACCAGGCTAAAGTGCTAAACACACTTTGAAAAACCTTCCAGTTTTGTGGCAAAAGCCACAGTAAAAAAAAACATAAAGCCACCGCCACGCTGTCCTGCAAAATCAAAGCAATTCCCAGGGAACAGCCTGGATCTGACTGCAGCACTGCCGACATCGCAAAAGCAAAACACAGATGAAAGATGTTTCCCCTCATCTCTCCCTGAAGGAAAAGAAAACCAACATGCTTCTTAACTTGAGGAAGAGATCACAAGGAGGAAAACATGTAGGAGTCCAGACGAAAGGATAGAACTGTAGACCAGGCATCACTGTATCTGCTCCAGCTACACACAGTTGTTTAAAATAAAACATTATGAATTTTTCTCTCTCTTCAGATGTCTTGCCTGGATGCTTTAAAGCAGCCTCAGAGGAATGTGCTCTTGGGTCTGAATCCCTTAGGAAATTATCCTTTGTGGTGGATGGTCTCCCCTTGGGGCCTGTCTGTGTGTTTTGCTTTCATGTAATCCTCCCACCTTGGTTTTCTAATGTAACGCTACCCACATCATTATAGCTCTTTGATACTTTCAAATGGTAGTTACTCATGCTGTCGTATTTTCTCCTCTTCCAGACTGGGTCTAACTGGCTTGGATGGCTTGTGGTTCATTCCATAAATGTTTAGTTAAGCCACCAAAAGTTATGATGGAGCAGTTGTGTGCCAATGGCAGACACTGCACACGAGTTCCTGGACCATTTGCTCTTTCCAAGCAGGATGTGCTGGTGATGTGCACAGGCATGTGCTCTACGTGAACAACAGAAGTCTAAAATACTAGCACCACTCTGTCAGGGTCTGCTGGCAGTTGCTAACTAGTTTTTTTTTTGTCCTAGTTCTCTTTTCTTTCTAAAACTTCTGTTCCGAGAAAGTTCTGCAGATTACATGCAAATTTTAAAGATAGTTCACTACTGTGTTTTGTCACTTTTACCAACAGCCCTCCAGGTCCAGCATCCTGACCTGTACAAAGGATTCACTCTGCCTATGACTGAGGCTTTCTCAAAAGGCATGAATCTTCACTGTCACTACTCCTCTCATTTGCACTGAGAGCAGGGTTTTGTGGTTTCCTTTCTATTTCCCCTGAATCACACAACCTCAGTATCAAGTTTGCATCATCTTCGTTGTCTCAGTGATGCACCATGGGAATTTAACCATAAAGCCAGCCTCCACTTCAAGTGTTCTCTTTTCTTCATTCTGGCATGAATTTACACCCTGACAAGTTGGATCTTTAATATCCCTCCTATACACATGCAGAGACAACTTCAGTACCTCCCCCGCTCATACAGCGGATACCCTTAAAAACATGAATCAACGTTTACCCACAGTTTTCCTACAGTGCTATCTAACTGCCAGCAGTTATTGCCCATGTGTAGGAACAAGCTCAAATACCGCTATATGGCTGACTGCTCTCCTGTGGTTTCCCTCTTGAAAGTTATCTCCATTTGTAACGCAGGCTTAGTAACAGTGAGGAATGCAGTCCAGAGTCAAGAGTCCAGGTCGTCTATACTCTGTTTCTAACCTTCCTGTTTGTCTGCTGGATGCCCACAACTAACACAGCCACTCATCAGGAGCCTGCCTTCAGTTTTCCCACCTGCAACACTGCAACAATAATTCTGCACTTGGCTGCAAAAGACTAAGAAACCAATGACAAAAGGTAAATTTTACAGTTAGTTTATTACTACCAACAATTGTGTGCTGCACACAAGGTTCAAGCTTTTCAAGGAATGCAGGGAAGTATTTCATGAACACAAGACACAATAACTGCATGGCATGTGTGAAGAGGTGAGCACAAGCATGCTAATCGATGACACTTTCCCTAAAAACTTGAAGGCTTCCCTGAACAAGAAACTCATTCTTGGCTGAAGAGAATTGATCACATCCCCATTAAGATGGCCCATTGCTACGTAAGCTTCACTGCTACAGCTACATGAATTTTGGCCTGAACTGGTCTAGCATTATAAGATGTGGAAATGAAATGTCAGGTCATTGCATCACTGCTCCCCATTTATTATGTTTTGTATCATGTGTTTGTATTGCATGATTAATTATTGTTCTGATTATGTATCAGTCCACAGCCATAGGGGTTAAGTAAGTCTTTATTTTCTTTCTCCCTCTCTTCTCTAAGGAAGTCTGATGCGAAGGAGAAATGTTCAATTCCATTTACAAGATCTGTCCTGGTGCTCAAACTGTGTCGGGTGGCACCAGACCTCAGGCCATTTCACCAGAGAAGTGCTCAAGCAACAGCAGCACAGTAATTCTGCTTTGTCTTGCTGTCAACTGTGCTGAAAAGCAACCAAGTAGGAAGAGGTTTTGCTTCATTCTCCACCGCACAGTAATAAATTGACATAGCACAGCTGCAGTCTGCTCAAGTTTAAGGAAGGAAGAAAACAATCTGGGGCTCACATCTGTGCAGCAACTATTAAGAGAACCTACCCATCTCTATTCCACCCAAGAACTGACCTAGCTATGCAGTTCACTTTTGCTGATGACATTAGCTTTAGGAAACTCTCAGCATGTTTATTTTGCAAACAGCATTTTGCTTGGAAATTACAAAAGAATCAGAAGTGCCACTTGCTGTTAGACAACATTATAATGCAAAATGAAGCACAACCATTGTGATGGGAGAACACATTCATTAACTCAAGAGAGTTGGCAGTCTTCTGGATTTTTCTCAAATTCCACCCTCTGGAGTCATGTGATCTGAAAATCTGAATTTTCTTCTTTTAATAAAGCATTTTTAGCAGCCCTCATAACTGCAGGAGATGAAAGTTACTTACCTAAAGAGCAAGTAGGAAGATTTTTAAATTCTGTGTTGAAATATCACCTATTTTCAGGGCAATGTTATGATTCTAAACACTTTAGGCTTAGTAACTCTAAACAATCAGCATATAGGACTCCTATTCCTTCTACATCAAAACCTAAATCATCCACTGGTTTATTTTTTCAAGACAGTTTATGACTAGCTACAGAACAAAGGCAGTAGAATTCTCAAAACTCATGGGCCTAAATCCAATTTTTGTTATAGCTATGTGATTGTCCTGACTTGCAAATGGTTCTGATTGACATTAGAATAATGCAGCAATCAATCAATTCTTACATAATATAATGGTCTTTTTCAGCCATGTTTGACCTGAAAAGGGCTCTAAACTTTGAGGGTATTCATGAAGTGTGTGTTACTTTACTCAGCATTATCCTTGAAACATTTCCTTTCTAGAAGATGTGTTTTCAATGGATCCATGCATAGTCTAGTACTTCTGTAAGAAACCAAAACTAGACATGGCAAGTTGCAGAACAAGAGAGATCGACACAGCCTTTGAAGATGTTAGCCAAAACAAAAAATACCCAAAACCAAAGAACAACACCCCAAACAAAACAAACAAAAAAAACACCCAAACCCACCCATCAAATGCAAAACAGACTATCATTCACTACATGCATCGTTTATCTAAAGAACCAGTAGCTCAGAAGTCAAAGAAAAAGGGGGAAAAACACTACCACTACGAAAACAAAACACTCCACAAAGGAAACAACCCAGGCTTTACTACCTTGTAGTGTATTTGGAGTGCCCCCCCATGCACGCTGATGTTTGATGCAGTATACTGAACAGCCTCCTTGTCCAGGTCACTGACAGAAAATGTCAGCGACTTGTCAGGACTTAGACAAACGAAGCTTAATGACAAATGGAGAAAAACACCAGAACAACGTTGAATCCGGTTTACTTCTGCCTTCCACATTTTGCCTACACAACTGATACAGCCACAGTCCTTTCCGGGTTGCTAGCACTAATTAGATCTGCTTAGCTAGAATGGAATACATTGAGGTTAAAAAAATCCTTACCCTCTGAACTCACAAGTACTTATCCACAGGAACTATTCATTTGAATTTCAACTTAAATACGTATTTATCTTTGTGCTCTGAAGTCCAATACACCTAATTTTCAATTTAACCTCTCCTCTTTTATGCTTTGTAGAAGTTGTACAAGATCATTTATGCAGAGATTTAATATTTATAAAGAACTGAAGCAATTGGAAGAGCCAAACATTTCAAAGGGACAGCAATCAATGCACAACCCTCACATCCTGCCCAACAGGAGAGATATAGGCAGAAACCATCAAGTGCACATTAGGAAACATTCTGTGATTCACATTCCTGGCAAAGCACGGGAAGGCATAGCTGCAGAGAGGGGAACACAGGCCACACTCCTCCAGCAACGTAAACTGGAAATATAACCCCTCTGACTGCAAGCTGGATAACAGAGCTCAACTCCAGTACTTGCCAACGTCACCAGAGCAGCTCGTAAGGCAAAGCAATTCAGAGGGAGGCGAAGGTGGCAGATACGGAATCAAGGTGGGGAAATACATCATTCAAAGCCCAGAATCAGAACGGAGACCTGGCTATGTGCTGCTTCCCTGGGACTCCATCTCAGTGTGCTTATCTGTGCTGTGCTGCACCTCCCAAGTAGTAGTGCACACTGAAGAGGGCACAGTTCAGTGCATGTTAGGGTGATAGATCTAATCCCCCTGCATTTTTGTTTTTGAAGAGTAAATCAGTGGATCCATCATCCAGAGATATTTTTCAAGTACAGACAAAAATCCCTAGACATCTTGCAGGCTGCAATCAGCTCATGTATGCAGCTGTAAAGTCACAACCTTTCCTTTGCTAACCAGCACTGAGTAATTCCAAGCAGAAGCCCTGTGTGAAACCCACACACATCTAGCAAGATGCTCTGAAAACCTTTGTTTCTTCACGCTCGATTTTACAATGTTTTGATGAAGTCCAGAGACCACTATTCGTACCCTTGACTCACCATCACAGAGTATTTACTGGTTTTTTTTAAGTTTGAGATATAGATTTAACAGCTTTATATAAGATCTGTTTTGATGGAGTCTTGGAAAGTCAAATTCCTGCTGCTAGTACACGAAAGGTTAGAACGGTTTCCATTATCACTATCCAAGCCTCTCAGCAGTACTGGAGAACCTGAGAGTCAAAAAATGTCAACATGCCACTCCTGGGTTTAATAGGAAGGTATTATGACTGGTTTTAGACATGAAATAGTAAGGGGCAAAGTACCTTAAATAACCTGCAGAAAGTCATACATGGATCCATTGATGACCTACATGCCTCTTGTACCCAACCAGAGCCATGTAAACAAGAAACCACCCTTCTTCCACCGATGATTGTTAGTATCTAAAGGAGATTTTTACGTGGTATAAATCATGGTGAGACGTTTCTTTCCAGTGGAAAGACCCCAAAACCACAACTACACACAAATATCAACTTTCCTTAGAGGTATTATTCTAGGTATGCAATTACAGTAGTAAGACACAGTAAATCTATGCAGTGGAAAAAACCTAATTGATTAAGACAACAATCAGCACATAGCATATAGAGCACCTGCTCCAAAATTAGAGATAAAACCATTTCAACTTGGCAAACAAAATACCAAAATTCCAGCTCTATGGAATTATCTGTTATATATTAAGCTTCTACAGAATTACTGAAGCTTTCTTAATTTCTTTGCATCAGACAAAAGCTTCATCTCCCTTTTCATTCCTTCTCCTTTATACACAACTTTAAGCAACTTTTCTGTGCTAACATCCCTGGAGAGCAATAAATTCTCAGTGAAAGCCCAACAAAAATTGGAACAAGTAAAATGTGAGATTTCAAATGCAAATTGTAAGTAATAACACATAACACTTTCTTCCCCTTCCCTTGTTTGGATTTACTCTGAGTTTCTATTCATTCTGTTTCCTGAAGTTTTTACTGCACCAAGGAGGCTCGTAATGTAATATGTGACAGCAAGCATAAGTTAATGAAAGACAGTAAGTTTTCAAAGTACACAAGCATATGCAAAATACTCTGCAAGTATAACTAACATGGGCTTCTCTCCTCAAGGAGAGTGAGCTTTTACAACATAGTCTGAAAGCATGGCTCTCAATCCATCATGTATTGGTTTTAGGGGTTTGAACCCATTTTAGTACTCAAATGGGTACAACTCACAAGAAACAACAGGTAAGGATTAGCAAACAAAACACGCTGCCTAACACCCTATAAACTGATTAGCCTCTCACTAATACAACTTCTAAATACATGTGTCTGATGTGTGGACAACTAGTATCACCTTCCTTTTTAAATAGTCTCAGCTACTTCAGAAATCTTCACGAGCAGATAGACTGGAACTGGTTATTTCTTTAGTCATACATGTGAACACGTATTTAAATGTGTAACAACAAGCAAATCTGATTAGATCTCTTGTAGTATGTACTGTAAGGAATAGATTCCTATGCACCATAACAGGCTATAAGAAAAAAAGTAGGAGTAAAGTGATACACCCACTTTGTCTTACAAACTGCCTACCTTAGAAGCTGCCTGTCTCAGGGCAGCACGTGGCAGCTCCCGCAGGTCTGGCAGAGCAGTGTTACAGCTGGCGGGTAGCACACACGTAGCCCAGAGCTTTACTGAAGCTTTGCAGATAAGAGATAAGCAATACTTTATATTTCAGTCAGATGTAGATTATGAGCCAGGGAAAAGCAAGCTTAAAAGGTGAATGGCTTCTTTTGGCATTAGCTGAAATCTCTGCATACTCTCCAAAGAAAGCCGACAGCGAGGTCAAGCTACAGTATGGCAATTCCATAGTCAAGAAAAAAAAACATGTTTTTTAAGCTTTGAGTAAAAAAAATTCGATGTGGATGACCACTTATTGAAAGGGTCATCATCCAGCAGAGAGAAAATTGCTAGAGCAACAAAGAGCCCAGAAGTATTCCTCAGTTTATAGAAACCATAGAGTAGGGCAAATTCTAAATCTGTCTCCTCCTAGTATTAATCTAGTTTGCCTGCAAGGATCAATTTATCCAGTAGAAACCGTATCGTGATGGTGCAGTCAAGCTCCCTCTTCTCTGAAATCTGAGCTCAAATCATAAAACAAAACTATTGTTTTATGGCTGCACGCTGACATTTAAATATTTCTCCAGCATGGAAAGCATAGCTCAAGCACTGCACTGTCAAGCCAGGCAAGCAGATGTGGGCTCTCACCCCAAGCTTCTCTCTTTCAGTTTTCCTCAGCAGAGCAACTTTATTTTTTACTGTACTCCAGGTGACTGCTCTGTGCTTTGCATTCTCAAGATGTTTACGGAGTCAGAGCTGAGGAAGAACATTTACAGATTTCCCACTAACTTCCACTCTCTCAGAGAGCAATTTGCAATACACTCTCTGTCTAATGACAACTGTGCCCATTAGGCACTGCCTGCACCTGCACTGATAGTGAAAGAATTATTCTAACACAGCACTATCCTTGCCCAGGTAATGCTGTAACAAGAACATTGAAGCCAAACTTAAACAGCTTCCTCCATGGGTCCTGTAGCAAGACTTCCCATGCATTAAAGAAAGCTAGCTCACTGAGTCACAAAACATCCCTCTGCAGCACAAATAGAACACTTTTCTACCTAAAGACAGCTATCCCTCCCCTACAAGTCCTACCTCCTGCAACTTCTCCCCTTTCTGATATTCCTTCTTAAAGCATCAAGTTATATTCTTCTTCTTCTCACTTGCTCACATTGGTACTCCCAGAGCAATTAATTTGGTTTGCTAATTACTGCAATCAGGAGAGATGGGGAACACGAGGCATGGATTAAAAAATTGCTCAGGCTGGGTTCTTAGCACTTCATCCTTTGATATATCCATGTGGTAAGCTCAACACTGAACAGCACTTGACTCAGCTTCAGTTTAGAGTAGGGAGAAATTAATTGCAATCTAATAGGACTCAAATTGGTACAAGGGATCCCATCATTACGGGACAAGAAAGAGTAAAACCGCAGTACATTAGACAGCTAGCAAAGGGCTTCGGTCAATGCAGTGGAACAGGCAACACCATCACTGAGACATGATGAATTGATACCTCAATAATTGTAATTTATTAGTCAGTGGTGCTGAGCTAGCATATGAACCAGGTGGGAAGGGACTAAACCTACACAGTGTTTGCAGAAGCAATGACACTCCCTTTGCAAGGTCTAACTTGAAATAATTTCACACTGATGTGAAGATGTGTCACTGCTTAATTCAAGCAGCAGTTATGTGTACTGGAGGATGAAAGTGTAAATCAGCAGCAGACTGGGAAACAGAAGGCTCCCGGTATCAAATGTCAGTGGAGTTGGTCCCTCGCTGTGCAGCCTTTGACAAGTCACTTGACCTCCTGGGGCTTCAGTCCAGGCAGCTACAGCACTGGGTTAGAAGCAAGGGTCTCATCAAAAGCCACATTCACCCTCTGTGTTTAGATCTTTAGAAAACTGCAGCCTCTACCACGCTGTATTTGTTAACAGCATTGGATGTTTAAAGTCATGTGAGACAAACAGGCTTTATGTAATGAATTATGGTTAAGCTGCAAGAGTAAACTTGACAGACACGCACATGAATTCACATTCACACAAAGCCCAATCATCCCACTTACACATGAGCAGCTGCAAGGGAACATCTACAAAGCAAAATGAAGGTTCAGTTGTGGCATGGATGAATGCACCTGCAACAATTTCCTTCCAGGTAGCACAGCCCAAGGCAGCAGAGGTTAACAAGCATGGATCCCTGTGGGGTTACATTCCTGTTCCTCCTCTCTGATGAAGCCCATGCCACTGAATATTCATAATTTGTTGCTAAATTAAGCAGTCACTCACATGGCTAGTAATGCCATACTCCCCTTGATTTTGCTGGACAGCCAGAATTTTAGGAATTTGGAATGTTCTCCAGTTAGTTTCAGAAAACAGAATGTAACCCACCAACACTGGAGGTGCCAGCACAACTCACTGGCAGCTGCCATTCCCCTCCGGTCTTCTGCTAGGGAAAATCTTTTGGATGCCAAACCCCCAGACAAACACATCTACCACCTTCACACCCTCAGATGGACCTTAACAATTCCTTTTGCCTCTTCCCACCTGAGATCAGTGAGGGAAAAGCAAAGGTCTGCTTCACTCTAGGCAGTCACTCCAGGGAGGATCAGAAGATCACACTGGAGGTTAAAGTCTGTGCTTCTGAGCTAAGAGCAGTACATAAACAAATCCCACTGCTAGGAAGAATAAAAGGGATGAATTCAAACTGAATTGCAGAAAATGTTTTTCTTGGCAAGCCAGGGCTTTGACAGCCCATTTTAGCCTAGTGCACTCAGCTTTACAGATATCTCCTACTCTAACCTGCATAATCAAGTGAGGCTATTTCAGAATAATAGATACCTGAGCCCTTTCTGAAGCATATGTAAATAGATTTACTCCTTGCTAAAGCTTCCCAAGAAGCCAGTTACTAAAGAGAGAAAACCACAAAATTATACATTCCCTATTTCTAACCAGCTCTTCACCCTGGAAGACCTTTGGAGGGTTTATAATCAAGAAAAAGAAAATGCCTAGGCTAGAAAACTGGCCCAGCAAGTTTGTTATCAAGATCTTTCCCTGGGTTTGTACTGTTGAAACACCCTCAGTATTCACACCTAGTTCTCCATCTTGAGATGATGATTAATACCAGCATTAGATCATCCTCAGCAACTGCTGGAGCTTTCTGCAAGGTTCTTGATGGACTGAATTACTGAACCATGCTCAGCACCTCTAAGCAAGACCTTGGAAACTGAAGCTGGCACCTCTCTTGGGCACCTGATGTAGCACATTCACATGGCATGATGCAGAAAGATGGATGAAGTAACTTTTCTCATGTCCTCTATCTGAACTGGTTTGTCACGCTTGGGGTCAGCTCTGAGCTAATGTGGCAATACTGTCTCCAAATCTAGATAAGTGTCTGTACAACGTTCCACAACTTCAGGCTAGACCCTCAAAACTCACTTGTAATACCAAAACTCCTACAGCAATGACCTTCTCCCTTCTTTCTACAACAGCCTTGTATTTTCCTATACAGGGACAAAATAATCACCATGTCCCCTACTAATGTTCTTCTTCTGTATATTGAAAGTATTTTTAAAAAGGAAGTAAAAAATATTTCCATGTTAGAGATAAACACCCAGACAAAGACAGCTAAGTCTGCCCTGCTGCCCAACAATTTAGTGGCAGAACTTAGTAGCTTAAATCCTTTAACCTCAACAATTCCACCATTGGCAAAAACACAGTCTCTCCTCCTTTCCCAGAGTTATTTTTTAAGAAAGAGGAAGAAAAGGGTTTTAAAATCACCTGTCTGTGCTGTCTGGAAACAAAAAACATCCAACTCAGATGGTAACTAGTGTTATGCTAGAGATCAAGATTCCTATTCAATTCAGCAATCAAAATATCACAAAGTTAGCTCCTCATAGAGTTACTACCAGGTAAGAGTCAGTATCTGGTAGCAAAAAAGATCACATCAGTTGTTCAATTTTTATTTTAATATTAATAGCTCTGCATTGAAAACAGTTTTTTTGAAAGGTAGAAGGAAAAGATTGACTTTTACTAATTAAATCCTAATTCTGTCAGAGCAAGCATCAAGTCAACAAGCATGTCAATACTTAACCAGGAATTAACTATGGGCTCTCATTTGTGTAGCTGTATTAACAGCCTTTGTTGCATAAAATGACTAAAAAAGCTTTCCAGACTAAGCTGCTTTAGCAGACACACCTTAAGCAACTACAGTATATCTCAGTGGGTCTTTGATCAACAGGATACACCTGATCCATGTAAGTCACATGGTGCTGGAAAAAATGGAAATGAAAAATGGAAACGAAAAAAATGGAAAGAAGAGTAACTAGTTAAGTGAGATCTATGTGTATGCTAAAGTGAGCGAGAAGCATATTGTATCAACAAGACTAGGATTTAGTCTCTCAACTAGGTGTATCTTTGTGGTGGTAATTTCTTGAAGTGCATCTTTTTTTCCTTGTGTTCACAAGGCTTGAGTAGCAGAGAGATTACTCTCTTTTTTTAAACAAAGCTGGCTCTAACTGAAAGACTTCACAAGTCTGTAACAGCTCTCACTTCTGCACCCTCCTAATCCCCACTCACATGGGCAGGATGGTTCTGAGGATGATGCAGCAGCTGTTGTTCCAAGCTCCTCAGGACCAAAAGCCTAGTAGGTGTGAATGTTCCAGTTAAGGGCTGAGCTACTCAAGTGCAAGCCTCTCCAGAGTCTACATCACTGCTCATCTCTTGACACAATTCACAATTCATTTCTTTTCTTTTTTAATTTCACAATTGAAATAATTTTTCATAAACCAAATTCTTCCCTGTGCTCTCAATTTCAATAAACAATAACAACCAGGTATTTGTCAAGTTGTATGTTAACTTATTGAAGTCCTCTGCCTTTCGCATTGCCTTAGGCTTATGCCTATTTGAGTGACCCAAGGTTGCCAGATAACAATTCAGTTCCTGCTAAAGAACACACACACACACACACACACACACATATATATAAAGCCACAAAACGTACTACTTTTTTTTCTTTCTCTGGGACAATGTAGACTTTATTACATTTGTTATTACACCGTGCCTATAACAATGTTCTCTAACAAGCAGCCCTAAGGTCAAATGTGTCCCTTGATCAATTTACTAGAGGTCCCTGGTGCTGCTGCTGTGGGTAGACTGTCTGGGAAAAAAAAATAATCCCTTTATTCCTTTGCTGCACTGTAAGGAAAAAAAAAAGCTGTCACAAAGACATTTTCATTCTCCTTCTGCTCTTGACAAGTTAGGTAAACAGGGAGAGGAGGGAATATCTAGCTGCAAAGGACTGTAAGAGACCAGTATTTATACTGGCATATAAAAACATACTGTTTATTTATCAAGCTACTCAATGCAGGAGGATGACTCAGAACAAGGCTAAGAGGATTGGAAAGATGTCTTAGCAAAACACCTGCAAAGCTATTTTGCATAAAAGGCACTCTGGATGTGAGTGTCTTGAGGTCTTCTTTATACAAGACTAACGATTCAGTGCATTGCTAGGGTCAAAGCACTCTCACAAGCAATAACACTAATTCAGAGATGCTCCTAACAGTGTAGCCATTGCATTAACCTACTTCTGGTTTGTCAGTAAAGCTATGACTGGTTATCTGGTTTTGCTCAACAGACCAGTATTGACCATCAAGTAATGACTACACCCAGAAAGGCAGACTTGATACCAGTAGACTTGCTACAGAAATAGCTTCCTGCTTGCCATCAAGCATCGGGAAAGGAGTTAACATCATTGGCCAAAATGGCCGAGTACCACTCGTGACTTCTGTTTCATATGTTGTGATTTATTTTCATCTCTATGTGTGAGTTTCAGTCACAGACCAGCAGTGACATTAATGGGAACTGCCCCATTCAGTCCTCAGCTCAGTGAGGCTGCAGCTCTGCCTCCAGCTATTAACAGACAATTCTTGGGATTCTTTGCTTAGTCCCTATGCACCAATTCCCATCACTTCTCATTAAACATGGTAATTCCTGCCAACACAGAACGAGCAGTCCCTTTAAAAGACACCTCCCTCAAAAAATTACCCTTTGCAAATGACCTATAATGAGTCTAAATAAAGCCTGAGCTGTTCCTTACTCATGCATAACTTCATTGCTTCTGTTCCCTCCACACCCTGACCAGTTGGCATGATTTGCAGAAGGGTTTTGGCATGGACAACTGAAACACCCACATGCTGCCTGAAGTAAAAAGCCTGATCCTGGAGTCCTTTCTTTCTAAGTGACAGCTAAATGAGACTTTTATTTTGATAACACAAGTCCCATCTGCACTGCAGGTTTCAGCCCACGAAGACTGGACTCCAGCCACGTTCCCAGATTAGGACAGTCATCAAGTCTACAGCATGTCACCCCACACGATGGCTAGAGAAGGCTTAAAACCCAGCACAACTCCAACCTTTACACTTCATACAACCAGAATAAAATTCCCCTTAAATTATCACACTCCATCTCTAAAATCCAGAAGTCACCACACACCATAACTGGCACACACCTTGGTGTGCTCCAGAACACAGACACAATGACCATGCATGGGCCACAAGGAACAGCCTCAAGCTTCTTTGAAGTGCTTGCATTCTCACTCCAGTGCTGTACCCTGAAACAATTTTAATCCATCTTTCTCTTTAAGCAGAGACAGCACCGCCACAGACGATGATGCGACAGTGACAAAGGAGGGCTGAAATTCAGACCCAAATTGTTATTCCCCTCAGCTAGGCAGTTATGCACAAGAAACACTGCTTGTAAACACTTCTTTGTCAAACACTCAATTACAAGCTGCTTTATGAACAAAATGAGCCAGTTGCAAGGGAAGCAAGAGAAGAAACGGGGCAGCAATCTGGAGCGGCACGCAGCTGTTACACCAGCACGTCCTCGGCAAGGGTCAGGGCAGCGCTGCAGCCCCGCACACGGGAGGGCACAGACGCGTGCTGGGAGAACACTCCATACAGCTTCTCAGAATGGCACTTGGGCTGTGTGGGTCTAGACTTTGTTCTCTGCTGTAGGGATTATGTCCTGTGTGGTAAGCAAAGAATAACTTCTTTATTTTTATATTATTGGTTTTGGCAGTGTGCACCTGGAAGAAAAAAAAGCTAATGTACTAATGAGCAAGGTAAAAAAAAACCCTCAATTCAGGCAATACTTGTAATATGATTTCCTTCATGTCATTCCCATTTACACCTTCATACATTAAAGCTGCTCAATTTCAGCCAGAAAAAAATAACTGGAAAGGACATTTTGTGTGTGTGTGTGTTAATGCTGCAGGTGTACTCCACAGCAGAGCTATCTGACCAGCCTAAAGAACCAAGACACTAACTCCAAAAAGATATCTGGAACTGACACTACAGCCAATAAATGTCCCATTAAATTATAAAATATTGCCCTATGGCCACTCAGAAGTTTTGAGAACCAAGAGAAAGACAACTTTATGAGATCCAGCACCACCTTCCAGGAGGCTGCAATATTACAGCATCCGAGGGCTATTCATCACAGGACTGTCATTCTAGCTGCCCTGGACAGCACCTACTTGATCCATTACCTCGTCCTTGGATTCTTCTAGCAATATTATTCCAGTGGATAAGGTTTCCCCTGGAAAAGGTTTTTTTCCTTGTTTTTATTATTCAGTAGCAATGAGTCAAGCAGGGCTGTAAGGGGAAACATTAGAGTGTGCAATGTGAAACCTATTACTAAATCTTCAACTTCCAGTTGCATTGGATCTGCAGCTGAGGGAAGAATTGAGCCTGTGCTTCTTTCCCTGGTGCCAAAATCAAAGCCTTTAACCAGAAGGAAGTATAATGTGGAAAGAAAGGTGAAGATGTGTTTTTAATTAAGAAATCTGCACATATTTTTATAACTGACTTTAAACACTAACATTCAGAATCTAGCAGCTACCCAGATAATACTTTGTAATCTCAACAACTCCAACTGCAAAGAAACAAAATTGAAAAGAAACTACCAGAAATAAAAGAGAAAACTCAACTTTCACAAATAACAATAATAAGAGTTTATACATATATTTCCTGAATTTACCATTGGAAATATCCTACTTATTACTATTTAAAAAAATTAATTTCCTGGCTCAACTTCAGAAAAACTTTAGAATCAATTTATAGTGCTAAGAGCTGTGAAAAACCTACACACAGACAGGCCATATTTCAGCTGCTAAGTTAAAAGTTACACATCTGACTATGCCTTAGGACTCCTCTCAACCAGTTGATTTAAAGCTTGGAAGAGCTTTAAATCTATCACAAACTCCTACTGGCTTTACTTAATTCTTCAGCTTGTTTCAGACAAAGTGTTAGACAAAATAGCAGAGGCTTCACAGACTGACTTCCCCAAATAAATAGTGCAATGGCATTCACCTGAACAGCTACTAATAATCTTGCTTGAAGGATTAAAGGGAAAAAAATAAGTGCTTATTTTACCTAAGAGATGTCTTCAAACCAAAGATGTGCTTACTCAAGCTGTATATATTCTCAACAGCTTGTGTAAACCATCCATCAGGCAGAAATATGAAAATTAGCTCTCTTAAGAATTGACACAGGAAAAAAAAGAGGCCGAGGGATGTGGGTAACGCTGCCCTAGGCTGCAGTTTGTGAGGCGAGAGCAACCGAGAAGTGGAAAACAGCATCATCTTTGATACGCTTCCACAAGGAAAGCCAAGTGAGCTGGACCAGCGCCATTAAATGACTTCAGGCAAAGACTGACAATTGCCAAGGCAATTCTGCTACAGCTCCTGGTGCACTGATCTCAGCAGCCTCTTGCAGAACTGGAAATCCACGGCAAGCAATAAGCAAGGACAAGATCTGCATGTTGGAAGTACCAGTATCTTGTGGAAAAGATACTTATTCTTCTTCCACCAGAGTGACATTGGGATGACATTTTAATGTTTGTTTTAAATCAGCTCAGCCTTAGACTGGAGCTGCACAGATGGTTTAGCTGTTATACTGATAAGCATGCTAGAGGAAGAATACTATCCATCTGCATCTACTATGTTTGCTTCACAGGCATAAAAAAAATGTACCTATGATTGTCCAAGAAATTACAGAGATGATCATAAGGAACCACATTCACCTGCTGCCATTCAGAGGTCTTGTATTTTACTGCAGGCATTTGGTGCAAGCCCAAGAACAGGGGCTACAATTATGTAACAGATGCAAATAGCTAAAATATTAGGCAGCTAGTGCTTAAATTATGATGTAATAGCCCTTTAGGCACTTCTTGTCTAAATCACAAAAACAACATCAAGTCCATGGCTGCTTCAGCTGCTTCTAGTTCCTTTCCTGTAGCATCTGCACTACACCCAGGATAAAAGGGCTTGGCACAGGACGTAAGACACCTGCAACATGCCCCGTCACACTGTCATGAAGAGATGTACAAGAAAAAACTCCAGTCAAGGCTCTGAATCTCTTCAAACTGCACACACTACTAGGAGTAACTGGAGACAGAGCACCATTCAAACAGTACTGTGTTTCCCTTTTCTTCAATTTGCTAAAACCATCAGATACAACACAAGTGCTTTATTTTAGTGTCTTCTCCAAAAGCAAATATACAAATAAAACAAACAAAACATAGAGAGGAGAGAAGTAGGAAAATACAGAGGACTTTGTGCATTGTCATCCAATTAAATTCAACAGAGAAAAACATAGAAGTGCTTATATCTTCCTGGAAATCACTTCATGTAATTAAATCCCCTTCTCTAAATTACAAACTATTTAGCTCTTCCTTTATAACAACATGTGCTGGTTATGGCTAGGACAGAGTTAATTTTCCTTCCAGACACTAGCATGGGGTATGTTTTGAATTTGTGCTGGAAGTAGTATTGATAACTCAGGTTTGTTACTGCTGAGCAGCGCTTACACAGAGCAAAGACCTTTTCTGCCCCTTGTCCTGCCTCACCAACGAGGTGCTGAGGGTGCACAAGGAGTTGGAGGACACACAGCCGGGACAGCTGACCTCAGCTGACTCCAGGGATATCCCAGACCCTACGGCATCTTGCTCAGCATAGAAAGCTGGGGGAAGGAGAAGGAAGGGGGGATGTTTGGAGTGGTGGCATTTGTCTCCTGAAGTAACTGCTATATGTGATGGAGTTGTGCTTTCCTGGAGACAGCTGAACGTAGAGGAGCAATGTTGGCAAGTCAGCTACAACAGCAGAACCCACTGGTCAAAACAACTGAATAAGTATTTCATTACATCAGTGAAAAAGACAAAGCCACATTCTCATACATATAATGCTTTCAGCAGCCAGAACACACTTAACATCACTGTTCAGAAAACACTATTTGCAAGGCAGTAAAATCCAGCATATGCTTCTGTTTTGTGCTTCAGCATTAGTCCAAAAACAGTTGGATCTTCCCCTCCCAATTCTAACAAATATAGTCTCCACAATTTATGTTTCTCTACCATAACTGCAGAGGGTTTTGAAATACATTTTTCCAGCTTAAACCAGGGCCTTCTCCTGTTTTAGTTTCTAGTGGTTTTACAGCACTATTTTGCACTGCTCCTCCTGAAGCACAGTGTGTTACAGGGTTCTGTTATGGCAGCTGTGCTGTAGCTCTCAAAAGGTGGCTGCAATCCCATAATGAAGTCACCTGTGCCACAGCTGTAACGTGAACTGCAATTGTCTAAGGTTCATATATCACTTTAAAGAAACATTAACAAACTGAACACATTGCAAAGTTCTCCCTCTGTTGCAGGGAGAACTCTGCAGCCACTTCAAGCATCAAAGTGAATTCTTGGATAAATTTAGCAAAAACAGCAGCACTTCTTTGTAATAGCAGGGTTTCATTTGGGAAATAAACATCCACTATTTATTTACAAAGGATTTTTCTCTCCTCCTGCCACTGCTGTGCTATGCCCACTGCTTCGATGCAGAAAACAGCACACCAAGTGCCTAACCAGAACTGAAAAGCAGATTTTTAAATTAGTTCCTGACAGTGCAAACAGATTGGTATTGATTGAAATGAGGCTGATTTTTAGGCCTTGGATTAGCAAACCTAATGACTAAATACTGTATTGCCCATTTCAGTTCTTTGCCCCGTTACTCCCCAGCGGTTTCCCAGGCAGCTGTGCAGCCTCTGCACTTGCTGATTAGCGTGAGAGAGCAAGGCGAGGCCATCTGTGCCTGTGCCGGGCGGAGACAAGGACCTCCTCCGAAATCCACCCCCCGGGACAAGGCTCTCGCCACAACCACCTCATTACAAGGTCTGAAGCCATCGAGACTGGTCAGAAGCCTAAAAGCGAGCTCTTTGCTGAATCAGAGCTCCTGACCTCACCCGAGCGGCCGCCACCGCCAGCCTTGGCTCAGGCTGAAGGGAATCAAAGCACCAGCCGAAGCGACCTCCCCGACAGCCTGGCTGGAGTCGGCAGCACAGAGCCTTCCCACAGACAACCTGCACTGTGTAACAGCCATCATAAATGCCTACTTAAAACTAATTGGTACACAGCTTTCATGTCCAAATCGTAAATTCTTGTCCTTTACAAAGGTAGAAACGGATCCTGGTTTTAAGCAATACATGAAGCAAATTTTCCTGATTAAAAGAAAACCGGTTGGTTTTTTTTTCCCCCCTTTTGCTTTGTTGTTTAGTTTCAAAGAACACTTAAATAACAATATCTGCTAACAAAAAGGGTAACATCAATTAGAAACTAAAAGAAAAGAGTTTGTATAATTTCACTGTTCAAAAGCAGTGGAATGCAAACACCAAAGCAGCACAGAGCAAACCAAACCAATCCCCTAAACCCACATGAAAGGTGACCCTTCTTTATCTTTTTTTTGTAAGTTGGCTGCGTAGAATTTATTTACTTTTAATAGCCTGAGATACTGAAGGTAATAGGATAAGTTATTATTATATTTAGATGCTCTTAGACACAATTCAGCTTCCAAACACTACATTATTAAGACATGGAAAAACAGACATATCCATACCTGTCCTCTGGCCTATAGGCAAAGCCTCCAAATGTTATTTTTTGGAGCACACTCTCCTATGTGTCTGCTGAAGCTCAGGTAAGAAAGGTACCTTTCAGCCTCTGAACTCTGCATCACCAAGCAAACACTCTGCCTCCAGCCCACCAGTAGCTTCAAAAGCACATCCAAGTTTTAGATTTACCATTTATCATTATCTGGAAAAATACAAACGAATATCAAGCAAGCGGCTTTTCCACACAAAGTATTTCATTAGGTAGATGAGTTCCTAGATAGCTTCCCTCTGCCTTGGGAAAAGCCCTGTAGCATTTCAGTACCATCACCACACACAAAATGGGGCCAAGGGTATCTAACTGGTTTGAAGTCAACGTATCATTTTTCACATCAGAAGAAACAGTGTGCCTCCTGAATGGAAAATAACTTGGTGTTTCACCTTTCACTCAGATAAGCAGTAGCCCAGAGCAGCATTCTGGTGGGAGGGGGCAGGGAGGGTGTTAAATTTATCAATGAATGTTGCATAATGAGCTGATGAGCATCACAGAAAAATCACATGAATAGGTAATCAAACATGTTAATGTAATTTAGCAGTTCCAGGCCAGCAAGAGCCACAGCAACAATATACATTAATCACCAATAACACTCAGCAGTCTGACGAAGGCTGGGGAGTGAATGAACCACAGGAATTAACTCTGCTTTCCCTCCCTCCAGGAAGCTCTGCTGAAGTCACAGAGATGTCACACCTCCAGAGCAGCATGACAGCGTTAGCTTTCTTGCCCTTCCCTCCCATGCTCCGAACCCAGCACGCTATTCATGAGCTCTAAATACATGCTACACAGCCCTGTTCTCCTCAGCTTCAAGACTCTTCCTCATCTCGGGTGATTTAAACAGTGGGTGAGAAAAGGAAGGAGGAGGTGTAAGACACTCATCTTCGTGACAAATGACTGTTCACAGAACAGAATGTTATTACAGCCGCGTTTAACATCTAAACATATTCAATACATGGTGATGCTCCCAAGCTGACTAACCACAGAGCTTGGGGTTAAGCTAACTCAAAATATCAGCACCTCTTTCCTATTAGCCCCAACTCTTTTCAGAAGGAGGGCAGCCCATTTTTAGCCTTTGCACTGTTCTATATTCAGGATGACCCCAGGCTGCTCAGACATTCAGAAGAATAAGCAACTACAAAAATGAATCTAGAAAAGAGGAAAAAACAGCTCAGCTAATGAAAGACAGACTCAAAGTTCAAAGGGTGGAAACTAGAAGAATGGCTTAGGACAACACAAGGAAGCTTAACTGGAACTAAGAAGTTGCATCTTATACCTACTTCTTCCTTTAAGGAGGCCATCAACTCCTTTCCCCCACCAACACTATCTGCAGCTGTGGTGAGGATTCCCTTCCACAAACCACTGGGACATGGCTTTTAGAAAGGGCAATGACTCAATTGTCAACACGTGCTCTCATGCTGGAGTCCACTACATAACTTCAAAGGGGCAAACTATACTGAAGGCCACTCAGGCTACAGTAAAACACAGCACAGCTCTACATGCTCTCATTCCTTGACATACCACTGATGACTGTGAGAGGTTTTGGGGATTTCCACTGTACAGCAGGAGTTTCAAGTCAGCACCTTTCCCTGCACATATGTATTGAGAACACCCTCAAATCTTGACAAATCTTTGGTCAAAGGACCTATGACTACTTGAAATGTCCCTTTTTCCCCTCTGCTTGGTCACAGCAGGAAATAAATATGTTTGAATGTTTTTTATACAAGGTGGAGTAACAGGCTGGAAAGGACAGGTTGGCTCTTGAAACCTTCACCCCATATCCTGAGGTACAGAAGAACCAAATATTCTGGAGCAAATAATAATCTGGATGCTTTGTCAAAAGCAGTGAAGTATTAATGTAATTTTCTAAACAAAGCAGACAACCTGACACTCAAATCAGCTTACCACTTTGCACCTCTCTACAAGGATTAGTAAAATGCCATAATTATAATGCCCAATTTGATTTATTAGAGGAGGCTGCGTAGAAAAGATGACAATTCAGTAGCATTGTGAAGAGAAGGGATGAGAGTATAAGAAAAGCTTCAAATTGAACAGCAACATCTCAATATAATTAGCATTAATTACAGTAAGCTTTCCAAATTAGGTATAAATCTATGTTTAATAACCCTGAGATGCAAAAATCACACCCCCCACTCCCAAATTCCAGGAAACTTAATATTGCAGCAAATTTGTGTAGACAGCTTGGCAGGAAATGCCAGGATGCTAGGTGTGAACTGTGTGGCAATTAAAAAAAAAAAGAAAATGTACTGAACTTGTCTATGTAATCTGCATAATTAATTTGAACTAAGAATGGCCTAGTATATCTAGCTTATCTTTTGCTGCTACATTCATGTGCCTTACAGACCTGAAAACTTGTCTGGTTTTCATAACTGTATCAGCTAGGATAATAAAAGGTATTTTTAAAAAATCCTTTTTCAATAAAAGATGAATTCTAAGTGTGACTTGTTTAAAGAGACACAGTGTATTAATGAATCAGTCACCACAGACTTTATCTTATACCCTTTCTGCAATCTCCTCACCTTGTTTGTAGTTTGTTACTTATAATTACATGGGGAGGGGGGAAAGGATTAAACAATTAATGATGAATTCAGGTTTTCATGAATGGGGCAGCAAATACTGTATTTAATGAGTGATTTAATACTAGCCAGAAGAAACAGATAATATCTTCTATTTTTGCAGAGATGATCCACAAATAATCTAGGTGTTTGGTAAACTAAGGCAGCAGCATATCATTAAGAAACTGGAGTTTGGGTCAGTGTAACAAAATCTCTGACTCCAAAGGTTTCTGAGGAAGGGTTGTAAAAACCCTAGTGGCCACGACTACCAGAAATTTAGCTTTGAAATTCATGTAGAAGATGTCAGTATTAGCTTTGGTCCTGTGCAGCAGGTCCCAGCTCCAGGAAGAGGGAAGGCAGAGCACGGCCTCGCACATCCACAACTGTGCAAACACCTGGAATGCACTGAGCTCTCCACAACATCCTTTTAGAGCTGAGGGAACAACTCCCTAACACATAAAAAGGCTGTATTTAATGAAGCCAAACTTCCATGTTGGAGAGGTTCTGGTGGCAATAGAGACCTCCTGGCCTTCTGAGGTGCTTCTTGTTTCCACATTCAAACTGAACCACTCTCAGCTGCATCAACATGAGCTTTTTAAGGTTATTTGAGGGACTAGAGTGGAAAGTGAGCCAGCTTTATGCTTTGTAGGGGTCACTGGATTGCTGTTTTGGGCTTTTTCACATAAACAACAACAGAAAAAAAAAAAAAACCTGACACAACAGCAGCTTTACAAAGACAGAGGAGCTGATAAAGCACACCACCACAATCCTCGTGTAAACAAGCACACAGCAATGCCATACAGCACTACTGTTTCTAAATATTTTATACCAAAGCCAGAGACTTCTAGTAAAATACACATATAGTATTTTGTGGGTTTGGATGCCAAGAAAAAGACCCTAAATGTTCAAATTGTCATCAAACCTAAAACATGCACCTATTCACCAGTAATAGAAAGTCACTTTAATTTGCACAGAGTGAATATTTGCTCACAAACTCATTGCACCTGTAACCAGAAGAACTGAAACCCTATCATTCAGCTACTAACAAAAACAAACAAGAAACTATATTTACACTGACAAGTCTAAACACAAAACTTTTGTGTCACTTTGGGGAGTTAAAAGAAAACAAACCTGGCAAATATTTTACTAGGATTGCATGGTTAAGTGATTTCCTACTTAAATGTTTGCAAGCAGAAAGTACTAACATCTTCATGTAAGTTTATTTTCACTGAACTATCCCAAATATTTTTTTCAAATCAAAAGGAAAAAACCAAACGTCTGTGAATTTGTGAATGAGAACAAGTAGCCACCAGAAGAGTGCAGCCAGAAGCAGACTATTCACATTTCTAATGTAAAATACGATGAGCTCTTCTGAACAAATATGCTACAACACAACCTCAAAAGATTATGCATGGTGGTGAAGTTAAGCAGAAGATTACATCAGATAACCTTAATGATCCTTTTAAATCTTAAAATATTGGAAGTCTGCAAAAACACTTCCAGTAACTGGACAAATCAATCTTCTGTTGTCTGACACACAGAACTAGTTTCACAGAACAGAAGATGTAGTTGGGTTAAACAACTCTTTTTATCTGCACGAAGAAGAATAAAATCTAGTTTTTCATCCTAGTGTACTACTTAGCTGGGAACAAATGCTGGAAGGTCAAGTACAGTGGTCTTCCCACTGTCTGCCGTTTGGCATCGTGTTAATGGACAACTGGGAAAGTGTTTGTTCAGAGATATAGGCTGCTGCACCATGTGGATTTCAAACTGATGAATGAGCACCGAGTCACCAACAGATCTCCCTGCTGAGCAGCAGTTAAGTGATAAATAGCCTGCCAGCCTTACTGCCTCTTATTTGTCACCTCCCTGGCTCTGTACATACTATGGTTCACATGACAGTCTCTGCAATCATCCCCTTCAGCATGACAACTCTTAATTCATTGATGTTCTACCGCATTTTAGAAGAGCGCAAAGACTCCCCAGAGCACAACTTCCTCCAAACTGACTTTCCACTTCCGAAATACTACAATGTTCTCTCCTCAACATACATTTGAGGCACATGAACTTGATCTGAGATTAATGTATTCATGTTTGCAACTTCCAGGTGCACATTAAGAAGAACTTTTCACCCAAAGAAGGCTGTGATCCAATAGATGATTTCTATTTGTGTCTCAGACTGTAACAGCTACACACCTATGGAGTTAATTACCACAGTGTCTCAAGGATGCAAGATAAAGGGAGTTCTGCCCCTTCTTTCCTGTGTTACCCAGCACGTCTAGTCTTCCATTTTAGTTTGTGAAACATGCCCACAACAAAGGATTTGTGCACTTGTCCAGAAGTCTTAGACACATTGGTTTTCACCAGCACAAGTTACTGGAGAAGCCATTTCTATAAACAACCCCAACCTAGCAGCAGGACAGCATTTCACAGCAGCCAATGCCATGATACAGTCACTTCAGAAGAGGAATAATTTCCCTACCTGTTTTGGTAGCTTCAAGGGGACTTTCTTCTTCATCCGTTCTTTGCCTCTTTCTGCTTCTCTCTCAGAGCTCCCAGCATCATTGTTATGGCCATTTTCACTCGGCTCAGCAGACACACAGTTTTCAGATTCTCTAGGTTTCTTTCCTGGATGCCTCTCCCATTTCTCCTTCCTCTCCTGAGGCTTTAGCGACATGTCCTTCTGTAAAGGAAGAAAAAAAAATAGTAAGTTCTTTAAGTTCTTTGAGACTACTTTTAAGCATTAAGCTGTATAAATATTGAATAAAAACACAAACAAGACAGCATGTTCTTTCCAGAGATGACTTAAGATGAATAATTAGGCACGCACAATGCAAACAGTAATTTTAGATTAGATTAGGATGAATACTCTCCAGGCTATGCGTTTGATTAATTTCAGAGATGCTGGAACTGGTTATGAAAATGAGTTTGCTTCACATTAATTCAGGGACCATACGTCAATAGCAAACAGACAAATCAGCATTCTGAAGGAAAGCTTTTAACTGTTCAACTGAAACAGAGGTGGTTTTTATTTTGTTTTGTTCCTGATCTCAGAAAGCAACATATCAGACTCCCCCTTGGGCCTGACACTCTCTGATTCACAGCAGCATTCCTACGGAGAAATGCACTTCTAAAGCCTACCATGCATTCAACAAGCAAGCCGAGATCAATGGGATCTAAACACATAACAGAGATTGAACACTTCTAAGTGTTAAGTGTCTGCCCTGCACCAGGACTAGAACACAGAATCTAAGCACAGTTTAAAAGCGGGTATGTCATGTCATAATGATTAACGTAGGAAGTGAGATCAGAGCAGGGAATTACTGCTGCTATCCCTGGCATCTTTGAGGACTGAAAGCTGAACTCTCTGTGACATCAACCTTTCCCCCTACACACACACCACACAGAATAAGAGTTTAAGAAACAATATGACAAATCCCTATGATATTATTTCACTACAGCTAGACAATTATTTTTCCCCAATACCTTTTGCTAACTGCTCAAAGGTAAAAACTATCATTTTTTTTGGAATGTTTTTTCTGCAAGATGAGTATATCAGATTAGGAGATACCTTAAATGCACTGTTTACCATGCCAGAATTTTCCAACTTCAGCCACTGAATTTCCTTCTAAATGCCTTGCTTCTGACTCAAGCAATTACATCACAGATATTTGTACCCTGTATGTATGCAGCTCGCAATACAACTCGCTCGTATCAAGGCATACACTTTCAGTACTGCAAAGCAGCCCATGAAAATCATTAGCTTTCTAGTCTCTCAAAAACTGAAACCCAACACAAAAGAAAATTAGGAATTGGGATGAACTGCCCTGCCGATTGCTCTAGATTAATTCCTCCTTCTCTTGTTTTATTAGTGAACTGACTGCCTCAGAGTACAACATCCTGATTCCACTCCAAATCATTCACTGCTTAAACTTGCCCTTCCCTGTGAAGCCAGAGGGTGCACTGACACCTTAGGGTTACAGAGACATTGACATTTGAATCACGACAATAAAATACATACATCTGTTTCCTATTCCCACCCAGGCTCAAAGGCAATTAGCCAGCACCCAACCTCCATACACCTTGCACAGGGTCTGGTGTGGCTGGCAAGCTTCTCTTAAAGCATATATCCATACAGTAAGTTGCCATAGTCCCAAAGGCACAAACCCTATCCCAAAATTAAATCAGTAGCGCTGACTCAGAGGCACAGAACACACCAGAACACTGCTCAGCTTGCCAAGTCTATAACTAGAGAAAGAGCAAGGAAAATGTTTGTCTGGCATTGTTCTCTATGAATGACACAACGAGGAATACAAATTAGTGTTTACTTGCTCACTTTGGTTTTTAGTTTTACAACACTCTGAAGCAGCAGTTCAAGACGTCACTTAAAAAAGGTCACACTGTCCTGTGTCACACTGTTTACTGGGAAGTTGCTGAGTTAGAAATCAAAATGCTAAGCTTTAGTAACTAACCAGAAACTCGTGCAATGGAAATATCTGTTAACTGATAGTCAGCAAAACATTAGAAACACGAGTCACCAAAAATGGGCATTTCTTCATAAAGCCAGACACAGTTGCAACGTGACAGTGGATGCGTGGAAGATGCTGCATGAGGTGACATTGAGCCCTTGGTAAGGGAGAAAGAAGGCTGTGGAGTGGCAGGGGAATGCCACCACCTGAAAGCACCAGCAAATAATGCATTCCTGGCTCAACAGGTAAATATCACTTTTAAGGATGCTTTCAAAGGCCCTAAACAGCCATTTTGGTTTAAGTTCTGCATGGCTTCACAGTGAGGATGAGGTCTCTGTTTAATGCCTTAGGGAAAGTCTTCACTCAGTACTCACGAGGCATTCAGTGCTGGTGTTAGACGACTCACTTCATCACACAACTAGGTTGGAAATCTGCATTTTTCCTCTTACTGCATCCTATAAAATTCCCGATTTAGAAATTCAGCTTCTTATCCCCATTTTGTTTGGAGATTTAAGGTTTGTCTCATCACTATGCTACTAGCAAAATTAATTCAGGGAACACAGTCATAGCTGGATCAAAGCCAAGGAAATAACGTATTCGCTTGTAGTGCCACTTGCATCCAAGAATCTCAAGCGCTTTCCAAACAGCCGTGAATTAAAGCCCAAGCCCTGGTAGCTGAGGCTGCTGGTTGCCTCAGGGAGAAGGAAGGCAAAGAGAGGCATCCTCAGCTCCAGAGCACATCTGGGGCAGCCATGGGGAAGTCAAATTTCTCATCCCCATTGCTCCACACTGCAGCAGAGGACGTGCAGCTCACACGACTTGGCTTTTTCTGTGAATGCAAGACACTGAACTCAGACTCTTCTTACTGACAGAGGGTGACAGTGGGGCTGTTTTCTATGCTGCTAAATACAGATCTCTGCAGCCTCAGGCAGAGAGCAGGAGGGGGCTAATGGGAATTCTGTTCTTGCCTCCTTTGTTTCTTTTCTATTCTACTAGAAGAGCCTTCCAGCGATTGCTCTTGTACTGAAGTTTATGACCTCCAAGTTGGGGACCTCGCTTACCACAAGAGCTTATTATTTTTGGATGTGCATCTGTGCTTGTGCACAGGCAGTTGCTGGAAAATTTAAGCACTTACAGAATATGCAGTACATCAGTACAGTGAACATTTATTGACTTCAATCCTGAAATCCCAGCCTGCAGGTGAGACTGGCTTTCTGACAAACTATTGTACTGGAGCCTTTCCCCAAGACAAGCCCAGACCAGCAGTTATTTTTTTCCCTTTGCATGTTATGTAAAGCCTAGGAGTTCACACAGCAGCAATGTCTGAAGTCAGGCCCTGAAGTCAAAAAGTCTCCATATCCAGCCTAGGGGTTTCTACACGACCTCGGAGACAGCAGACTTGGCTACCTCTGCTGTTAAGGCCAGAAAATCCTCTCCTTCAGGGATGGCTGGAGGATCCAGGCCCATTTTCTCTTCTCAGTTCCAGGAAGGAGATTGCCAAATCTTGTTCTAGAACATACAAAACTATTTTGTTCCTTACTGCTCACTGCTTCCAGGGCTGTCTCCTACCTGTCCTCACTTAAGAATCTCTCTCACACCTTCCAGGGCAGGCTTCAGCCTCTCCATCTGCAGCCCCTTGTCTGTCTGGGCTGCAGACAGAGAGCAGATGGTTCCAATTGGCTGCATGGTTACAGATAAGGAAGATTTAGGCCTTTCTTTAGAGCCTCTTTCCTGGCAGTTACACCGTGTAACATATAGATTTGCTTTTTTTTCCCCGACATGTTTATTTGGATGCACAGATAGCAGAGAACACTTGAGCTGAAAATGCAATTGTGGTATCTCTTCCAGCTCTACCTGAGGTACTTTGCACACCAATAGCTGCGAAATCCACTGGCAAACACTCAGCATAGGCAGGCAACAAGTATGTAACCTGGGCTCTGCTACAGATTTTGTGAGCTCATAACAAAAAATCTCTGTGAATGTTTTTTTCATCACTGTTTGGCCCAAGCTAGATAAACTCATGCAATTGCACCTCTGCTTCTGGTGAAGCTGATGACATCTTTAATCACTTGGAACACCGTTTCATCAAAAGCCCTTTTTTTTTTTCTCCTGTTACTAAGGCACAGCTGCAATCTCCAAAGACACTCAAGGTGCAAACTGCTCAGTTTATAAATAAAGCTGTGAATAACGCGGGTGCATGGCCCTCAACTCTAGAATGAGACTGTCCTTACCCCTAAAATGCCACAGCAAGAGCCTTCTGCACAGTGAACTCCACGTTGTCTTGTTTGATCAGGAAATAATGATCAGCCTTAGGGACCTTGGTGCAAGCTCACATCCACAGCCAGCCGCTGGCTGGAGTTATCACTGCGTGTTTGCTCAGCCCAGCTCAAACTCTGCCTTAATCCTCCACGTTTACATAGCTATTTGAGATCTCAGAAAGCATGTGGAGAGAGGCTGGGGTTGTAAATACCTTTCACACACAGTGAACACTTACCCTGAAAAAGAATGCAAAACCCACACAGCTAGATGAAAAACCTTGAGCAGGCTGCTGAAGTGCAGAGGACAAAAAAAACACCTATGGTTTACAAAATAACTACTCTGACTCCTCAAGCACCAGTTCAAAATGCAGCCTTGGTGCAGAAGCAAGTTCACTCCAACCTCCCGTTCCTAGGGCTCTTTGGACAACACTGCGCAGCTCAGACACTGGTTACCCTCCACACCTGCCAGACTGCCTCTGCTGACTGCAGAGAATTAGATGAGCTCATTTCCCAGAAGAGTAACACCCTCCAGCTTCTATCTCCACAACTCTTCATGACAGCACTTATTCTTGAAGTTGAGGAACGCCAAATACCCCACTGGACATCAAACCGGAAAAGGAACCACACACAGGAAATCAAAACGCCACTGCTGTCTCTGAAACTGACCCTGCTTGTCCTTGTTTCTGCCTCCAGCTTCTCTCAGCAAAATTGCAATGGAAAAGGCCCTGAGGATCTAAACACCATCTATCCTTGTATCAACTTTATCATGCAATCACCAGTAGGGTTGTCAAATGTGTTTGTTTCAACAGTTCAGGGAGAGATCCTGGCTCAGTGACGAACTGAAACAGATTTCTTTTTAATTAGGTTACTTCAAAAATATTCCTATTGACCTGATACCCAGTTTACAGAACAGTAACATGGAAATGAATGCTGACTTAACATTCTTATGCTTTCTACACAGACAAAGCACTTAAATATGGAGAGCACCACTACTAAGGGCAATCTACTGTCCATTTAAGCTGCATAATGATGACACAGGAGATGGTAATTTAAATGGAAGGATAATATTAGAGATACACATCAGAAATGTACATGAAAGAAATTAACTTTAGGCAGGGATTTGAAGATGTGTCTGTAGAGAGAGAAACAGCTGCAAGAGTAAGGAGTCAGCACAGGAAAAGATGAGTAGACAAAAGGCAAATGAAATGAGGTGAACAAGAATGAGAGATAAAAAAAAGGGAGGGGAGGAAAGGAGTAAGAGATAATCTACCAGAATCTAATCAGGTAGTGCCACACCAAGGTGACTGAATTGAACTTAATGTGGCAGACAGGCAAGAAACACAAATGCAGATCTTAAAATTGAGCAGGGGCATACCTCAATGGTTGGAGAGGAGGAAAAGTTTGAGAGGTCAACTCTGGAGAGCTGTGGGGTAGAAGGAACAGGCAGTTAAGGGCAGTGAAGGGGAGGGAACCATGGAGATAGGACTGGCACACAGCTTGGGTCAGGAGCTCCTCACAGCAAGCCCCATGGGTCAATGAGCCACACTGGCTTTGCTCTCACCCAGAACTCAGAACACTTGGAGGCAGTGTGCTGGCCCCTCCAGCTTTCAGGCTTCAATTTTCAGGGATGGAGAAGTCCTCACTTTTCCTGTAATATAACCTATACTTGCTTGTTTTACTTTCCACTCATCTCTTCTCCTCTGCTGCAAATTCCACTAAAAATGTAACTCGAGCTCCAAGCCTTTGAGCCAAAGCCACTAAAGCTTTTTGAAAAGGCAAAAAAAGTCTAGATTTGAAGTGACTCTCTTGCTTTGACCTTACGTTCAAGCAATGCAATCAATATCAATTAAAATGATTGCAAACGAAATCCTTGCTTGTTTAACCTTAGACTGCTATTCTCCTTTCGTAGCTGACATATTCCAGATGAGTTGGGGTCTTGCTTTTTAAAATGCACCACATTTGCTCTGACCCTGTCACATGTTTAGCTCAAGAAAAAGATGACTTTTTGACAAGACGGCTTTGGAAATGTTAAGCTTTGGAAATGTTAAGACGTTTGAAGCTGACACTGCTTTGCAGGTTTATGATACATAACTTAAGAATAAAAGTGGATGAACCAAGACACTCATTGCAATTGAAACAGTCAAATTTATTACCAGAGGCTGCGTTCCTGTCACCTATGAAGAGCTGAAGAGCATGCTGCTGCTGCTCTGCTAAATGCCCGCTTGCTGCCTCCCAAGAATTAAAACCTGTGCTGCTAAGACCCAGACACCTTGGACAAATGTTATCCCAACACATTGTAGCCAAAAATTATAAAAGGGAAAGTCCATATCGTTCTACTTTTAAATGCAATGCAATCCACAATAATTTCACAATGCTTTGATTGCTCTTTTTGCTCGCATGAGACCCGCATAAAGTGCGGAGCAGTAACTGCTCAAGTTAGGGAGAAAAAAGCTGGTACCATTCTCTTCCTTCTCAATTACTTGAGGGAAAAAAAAATAATCCAGTCCTCTCCCTGCATGGCAGTATCGAGCACCTGGAAACGGTATTTAACAATAATTTAGGGTATATAAAAGTAAGAATATGTATGAACATCTCTTTAGCAAGAGGTCAAGGAAATCTGCATGAATGTGAGCATATGGTTGTCCATGTTTTTAGTATAATCCCTTCTCCACCATCACCCACTGGGGAGATGGATACACAAAATCTACTGTTTTAAGTCACACTCTGCAAGCTCGACAGGAAGCCAGCCGTGGCTTTCTCCCTCTCCTCCAATTTCCTCCTCAGAGCCTGCGGGTGCCTCACTGCAGAGAACTGCACCCATCTTCCTCACTACCTACTAACAGATACACTGTTCAGATATTAGAACTCCCACAGGTGCTTGGTGTCCATCAGAAAAGAAATGATCCCATTTTAAGCCATCAGTATTTCCTCTAGTGATGGCAGTAAATGCCCGATGAGCGCTCACAGAATTACTGTCAGCGGAAAGTGTATCAGAGAGCAAGAGAGCTTAAATGATTGAAGGGAAGCTGGGGCACCATTTTCAGGCAGATGAAATGAGGCATATTGCAAGCCCAGCCTGCCCAGCTTTTACAGGCTGCAGGAGTGCTTAAAGGCACTGCTGTTTGTGCACCGCAAGGCCAACCTGTCTAGCTTTCACAGCAGATAAAGGCACATTTTGGCTGCTGTTGCTTTCAGCCAGGACTGGGAGTGCAGCCTGCCCTCTTTATGTAGCGCATGAAGGAGCTGGAAAAGAGGTTGTGCTTACTCCAGCTTATTTGAGCAGTGTCACCACACTGCTGGGTACCAATTCTGAGCGCTGATTGCAGGTTTCCTGCCAACTCCCATTGTCTGGGTGAGTCCCCTCCAAGGGGGATCAATGAGCGAGGTGGCAGCAGCACCACACGCTGCGCAACATCTCAGAAGTGACAGACTATGCCTAACATCTCCATTTTAAAGAACATGATCTGGGGAACATCAATCTCAAATAACTTCCAAAGGTATCCATGAGCAAGCTGTACAATCAGGCACACACTTCGCATTCAATGTTTTGGGAAGACATTCCTCAAGTACAACAATATTCAGTGACACTGCTGGGCCCACAATGCTGATGGGCAGCAATCACAAGTTTTTTTGCAGAACAGCCTTTAAACACTTAATCTGAACTAATTCCCCTTCTCTCCATATTATTTAAACAGGCGCTCATATTCAAACAGCTTCCATTAAGTGACAAACTTAGGACGTGAAGCAGCAGCTCCTTGCTTGAAGCCAGACGTGGCTGTTTCATCAGTCATTTCCAATCCTGCCCAGAAGGCAACACAACTCCCAGTCTCCAGCTGCATCAGCCATCCTCAAACTGCCAAAGGAAAAGGCATGAAGGTCCTACCAGCATGAACTAGTACGGCACCTGGATGCTTTCACCATTACCAATTTTCAGCTAAACTAATCAGTAACAATAGGAAGGCACTGTTGAGTAAAAGATGCCTCCAGTCTTTTTGTCACCATGGATAGGAATGCTTAGAAATACCATCTCTTTCTTTAAAATCAGTAATAAAAGGAAAAGATAGGACTGTTTCAATCTCTGCTGAGAGGAGGATGTCACGCTTCCATGAACTGGACTCTGGAAACAGAGTGGAGACAACCTGAGGCTGGGCAGATGGACTGGCCATATGGGCTCATTTACCAAAGGCAAGGGCCTGTACTGGTCTCCTCCATCTATGCTTCTGCATTTAAAGTTTTGATCTTCATAGTCCAGGGTATCCAGCAAGCACATTATGATTGTACTAATTACCTTGTGAACAGCTTCATACTTGAGACTCAAAAGATATGGCTATAACTTTAGGTGGCTTGAATTCAAGAAACTCAGCCCTGATTTCTGAAGTAGTTCAAAGTTTACATTTGTATTTAGTGGGTGGAAGGATTTAGTTTATTTTCTAGGTCTCTTGAACCACACATATTGTCTCCACTCCTTTTACGGTATATACTTTTTAAAAACAGCCATGACAAACCCACTGCTCTTAAGGCAGCAGCACCTACAGAATGAAAGCTCCAGACAAATCTCCCATGTGGTGACAGCCTGAAACACATTCATGCTACAAGTAGCTGCAGACGTTTTGAGACTCTGCTCCCACCCTACACTCTTTATTACCACCTTGCTAGAAAGGGTGCCACTCTCAAAGACACTGCTGAACAGAGGTATGAATGCTCTTCAGAAAGACCAGAAAAGTCTGTAAGTTCAGCTTCAAATACAGTTTCACACAGCTTGCACAAGGCCAACAAACACTGTATTGAAGGAGATGAACACTTGCAAATTCAGTTCTGCCAACTCCGCTGTAGGATTGAGGGTCTCCAGAAGAAAAAACCAACATATCGTGATATCTAGTGCCACGTGATAAATTAATTTCTGTTTAAACACTATGACACTAGAGGCATTTTTTACCAGCTCTGCAGTTGCCCTCAGTGGTAGGCAACAATTTTCATTTCAACTGTCATGAGGTCTAGAATGTGTATTAAATTATTAGTCCTCTGTTAGTTTCATTTGGCTAGGAAACAAATGAGAAGAAATATAAATGATCCAACAAGGATATATAGAAGCCAGCCATCTCTGGAAACAGCTGCCCAGAGCATATTACTTCAACCTAAGGGGAAAACTGAGTGACATGACTTCTCGTAGGAGAAAAATGCCTTTCTAAATCACTAAATGTCACAGGCACTAATGAAAAGTCCAGGACAGCGCATCTGTGCCACCCTCGCCACCCCTGCTCCTCCTCTAACCTGCTGCTGGAGATTGTACAATAGAGGTCTAACAGCTGTCAGTCTTGCCAGCAGCTATGTGCTAGCCACATCGAGCGGCTTAGCACACCACGTGCTCATGAGCAGCTCATCTATAACTGCTTTGCTAGAACAAACAACAAGCAACCAAATGTTTCCATATATCCTTAGGGCTTCTTAGAGTAGTTCCAAATATTCTGATATCTGTGTCAGGAACAAAACATTCATTTATATCCCAGGCAATCACTGAGAAAGGAGAAACATGCACTACAGTAGCAGGCAATTTTGATGTATTCTATGTTACAAAACATTTTCAGTCAGAGAGCTCAAAGGTCACTAATAGATTTTCATATGTTTACAGACAGCAGCAATTTCAAGCTCTGTAATTTTAAAACTGCATGTCAGTGTCTCAAATTCCAGCTGTTATTTCAACATTAGATAATGAACACAATGCAAAGGTTACAGAATCACTTGAACCAGCTTATGCTGTAGATCCAGTCACACAGATCATTATTAAATTCTAATTACACATATATTATTTTACAACTCTTATTAGAACAGCAGGGCGAATCCTCTTTTATCAAGAGATCAACAGTTTAGAAAGAGAGGCCAACAAGGTTATTCTTTTAATGTGACAGAGTTGCCACTCTTTCTCCCTCCATCACCTAAACCACTGATGATTTATGAGTCTCAGAAACAATGCTGCACCTTCTTAATACCACACCAGTCCCTGTACAGACAGTTATCAGCCCATATTTTGCTGAAGTGCTTTACAGATCCCTAATGTATAGATATTTATGCCTACTTAAAATAATCACCTTTGGACAGAGGGGGGAAAAAAGCATTTAGTGGTTACCCACTGCACTGCTTGACAATGCTCCTGTGTTTTCTTTATACAACTACTTTTAAACTGAGAAGACACTCTCTGAAACTTAAAGAGATTTCTCATAAGGAAAGCTAAAAGCTTTGCAAGACATCACACTTCCATACTGTAGATTAATTTTGGACCAGGAGAAATTATCATCTGATCCCTTTATCATGTAGACAAATGAGCAAAATCACCCAGTTGTAAAGTGGTCTCAGGGAAATCACGGAAGCGCAGGAGCAATCTGCAAGTCATGTTTTACCTCTTACTTTTTCCTCTCTATTCCCAGGCAGTGTAAAGTGTTACCCACTCTGGTTTATTCCACCCAAATCCAGCTGTCAGTCACACAGCATGTAACCTCAATGAGAACTGAAGAACCTCATCCCCAAGATTCAGCTTTGAAGCAGGACAGAGCAGCAATGTCCCTTTGTGCAAGGTCTCCTGCGGTGACAGTAACACTACCTTGGCAAAGCAATGTGTCTCTAATCCCCAACCCATCCTCAGCCAGCAATGAATTTCACACTAGGAAATTCCATGCTTTGACATGAAATGATTCCAGCTGAGATTTTTCAAAGGATAAAAGATAGCAGTCCAATCCCATCACATTCCAATAGGAAGCCCTTAAGGTTTGGTTTATTTTCTTTTTTAAAAGGATATCCATACATCTTTCTCATTTCCATCGCAATTTTCCCCTGGGAGATGAAATTGAAAGCAAGAAACCGAGGGCAAGAACAGTGCTGATGGGAAGACAGACTTCTATGAGACTGATAAATGATACCACCAATTCTTGGGTACACCACTTTGCAACATGTGATACAAGAAGGAACAGAAAAATCAGCACATTCGTTAACATTTCTGAGAGAAAGAAGGATTTGTACTTTTGTCTGGTTACTCTCATTTGCCACTAAGGAAGAAGTAACCAAGCAAACACTTCACCAGGACAGCAGACAATTAAAGCTCAAGAGCGAACAAAACCAGCACGTGGTAGAGAGGAGAACATGTGCAGAATCAAAATGATGTGATCCACTTATCCAAGCATGTCAAATAAAGCCTCAGGCAGACCAAGCTGACAGGACAATAACCCACTGCAGAGAAAGACCTCAGCAGAGCAGGTGCTGCCAATCACTCCTCCTTGCTGTCTCACCAAATCCACAGCAAGTGCTGCAAGTTTTCATCAGCTTTGCCACTCTCCATTGTGTTTAGAGAATTTGGGGTTTCCCCCATCCAAGCGGTGCTAAGCTGTGCCTGTTCACACACGCTTCCTCAACCCATACTAAATTACAAGTTTCTCTTACGCTTAGTTTTCAGATCCAGAAACCTCTGTCTGCATTTCACAGATGAGAAACTGAAGGCTGGCTAGTTCAAAGGACCTGTTTTCTTCCTGTCTGGAACAAGGCTTTACCAGTCAGAGACAAGAGAAAGGGGCATTCATGCAAACTTTTCCATTTGCTGCTAGCCCTCAATTTTGAAATGCAATAGGGAATTCAAACATGATACAGAGCTGCAACTTTCATCACTGCTAACCCACTCAAATTAGTTAAGAGCCCTTGTACTTCTCTCGATTCGTCTCTCTGAGGGCTTAACTTTGCTTCTCATTGACAAGGTGTTGTGAACAGTAAATGGTAAACACCAGAGCAAGAAATACAGATGCAACACACAGTATTTATTTGTTCAAACGGGCATAACCTTTTGGCAAGAACCAAAATAATCCAGTCAATGTGAAAAGGGTTAAGACAGAACAGATGTAACCAGAGGCTCTGGAGAACAGCCTGCATTGGAAAAAGGGTTTCTTGTGATTACTTCTGTCTTGTAGCTCTTAATAAGCCACATCACAGCTGACATCTCCACCAGCTATCTGCTTCCTTATGTAGATAACCAGAAATAGAAAAGCTGACATGGCAATTATATTGTACACACAAACACACTACCTAACAACACTCACTGCTACAACAGCACAAAGAAGAAACACATCCACAATTCCCATCCAGGCTCTGAAACCTATTCTCAACACAAACCTATATGAGATATTTGGTTCAAAAATTGTTTTTAAAAGCACTCATAGAATGAGGTGAAAGTTGCAGCACATCTCTCAAATCACGGTATAAGGAACGCATAAGGTGGAAAAGAGCTAATAAAAGCAGTCACAACTACTGTTGTAAAAAGAAAAAATATGCCGTGATGTCCATCACAGTTGGACCCCAGGAGTCTCTTGATGCCCACGTATTCCCATGGCACATCACATCGAGCCATGTGATCCCATGCAGCAGCATGAAGGCCCTGGCCAGGCAGAGCAGGGAGATGCTCAGCAGCAGGGCAGGCATTCTCTCTGCCACCTCCACCTCGGGAGGCTGTTGCTAAGCGACAAATGTGCCACCAATATCTGCAAAATCCTCCAGCTCTGTCTACCTCAAGTGTCTCAGCCCTATTTCCAAACACGGCACCCAACAGGCCAAAGCATCTTGTAGCCCTTCATAATCTTTCTTTTATGTGTAAAGCAGCTCTTGTCAAGGAATTCAGGGAGCCCTATGATAATAAAAACTTTAGATAAAAAGACAATATCAACAAAAAGCAGATAAAAGAGCAGAAGGGGGAATTTCACACATCAGCCCCAAAGTGCTCACTAAAGCAGAAAGGGGTTTCAAACACAGGACTTTACAAGTATTTTTCCCCAGTGAGGGACATGGATTTCCCGAGGTCCCCATGGTGACTCAGCAAGACGATAAGCGTTAGTTCTCTGGTTTCGGCAGGATCTGAAATAGCAGGTGACTGAGACGCCAGCACCCTATTCACAGTGATGCCAGAAGCAAATGTCTTCTCAAACCTCACAGATACAGACTGGCAATATAAAGGCTTTAAAAACCAGTAAGACCAGCTTAAACATCCACCCATCCCACAGGAGGTGACAACCTGGGGAGTGCAGGGCCATGTTAATTAACATGTGCTTAACGGCAGTTCATCTCCCATCTCTCCACATATTACACTTTTATTGATACAGATGAGGTCTGTGGCTTTCACATCCTATTAGGGAAAGTTTTCCTCTAGAAAAAAGAAGAGGAAAAAAAAAAGCCCAACATAGCAGCATGCTGAGGAAGTGAAGGAAAGTTCTTTCACAATTCATAAATAACATCACCATTTGGTTTTTTATCAGGTCTTTTTCATTAGCAATTCTTAAAGCACAACACAAAAGGAATCAGCATTTGAACTTCTTTTTTACAGAATAAGAAATGGACAAATACAGTAGCTTGCCTCAAATCAACCATCATTCCTCCGGTTAATCTAGGAGGAGAAAAATCTACACTTCTTAGATCACATCCTGCAGCAGGAAAACCAAGAGTCAAATGACATTGACATCTCCTGACACTAGAAAGGACTTCACATTGGTGGTAGAGCACCAGACACACAACAAATGCAAACACAGATATTATCTACAGAGGAGGCAACAGGTGGGGTTTGTGCAGCTTCAATCTTATATCCTTTGAGTGTCTTAGATAAAATCAGCTTGAGAATAGCAGGAACAACATGACCAACACAGTAAGTCAAGCTGTTTATCGAGAGAGTAGAACTGGCAGCTCTTCTTGGCTTCTGAAGTATGACACGTAACCTGGCCTTTCTAACGCGCTACTCTGGACAGCACCCAAATCCAGCACCATCTGGCTAGCATGGGCATATGTATACAAAGAGGACAGAAGAGACTGCTGGCTGACAGATAAAAGTGACATATTAGTGCAGCAACACGGACTTTAAATCTCTTCATAGTTTGCAAAGCCAGCTAAGCATGCTGGAAACACAAGGCCAGTTAAGTGACTTCAGGGCAATACAAGGGCTAATAATTTCTCATGCACATGAGATATGGGTAAACGTTTGTTTTATTTGCAGAAACCATTGCCAATGGTACAGAAAAACAAACACCACAAAATGTTTTTCCTGTTGTAGATCTGAAGCAGAGAGTATCACATTTCCCTCCCCTGCCCCAAAGCTAATCCCTAAATTCAATAGCCTGATTCTTCCAACTCTCTTTTTACACTCACTCTTGCATGACCCTCTCCTGGCATCACACGGCAGTCAAAACCAACATGTTATTCCACGGCTTAGAACTTCTCAAAGCTTGGCCTCCCAGCTATGGCATAGGCCACTCCTCCTCTCCTGCTACCAGGATGCAGTGTATAGATTCTCCTATATTCCATTTCTAGCATTTAAGTGATGGTTTGGCAGGAAGGAAATGAGAACACTTAGGTAACTGCGCCACGATCAATCTGTCCAAGAGAACAAGTGGGATGTCTCATATCACATCTAACATGCAGTTCTGCATTCACCTACATGTGCTTAAGCAGCTGTTAACTCCACTGAGATAGTCACAGTGGTGGTGAAGAAAGAACAATCATGAACTCGGTTTATGCCAACTCAAAAAAATCTCAGGGATCACTGAGAAATCTGACAACTCCTCCTCTCTGGATAGCCAAAATTTCAGAGTTATAGAGACAAGCACATCCCTTTTAACAAACATGCCAGGCAGAGGTGACTCAGAGTGACAGTACAAAGCAATGTGGTTACTTATAAATACTGAAGCCCAGATGACTCTCAGACACCATTCTTGATTATTTCATTTAAAGAATGAAGACATCTTAGAATTGGGTTGCCGTCTTTTCTCTTTGCTGTGGGATCTGACAGCATCACCCAAGCCTGACTGTTTCCTGCCTGGCATTACAGTATAAGACATTGTGGCTTTTAACCCTTAAGTTTTTAACCAAGCACAGCAGAATGTGACGTCACTTCTCTGTACAAAAAGGGGATTTGACAAAGAAGTTTCAAGTCAATGAGAATGTTTGAGTAAGAACAGTCTCGGAAACTCTGAAGATAAAACCCATCATTTTTCTTTAGCTTTAACTATTCTTCACTGTCCTGACATCTCCAAAGATGCCACTGGGAAAATCTTTTGGTCTTGTTTTAAACTCCCTCCTGAACTAATTGTGAAAGCTTCATGTACAAATTCAAATAGTAAAAGTTTATTAGCTATCAAATCCCACTTACATCTATTACAAACAACAAAGAATGAACCTCGATATTTTTATTATTAGTATTCCAACAATTGAGATAAACAACTAAATAGGTACCTTTAGCAACAAACAAATAAGAAGCTCTTAAGGGGCTTAAGATTTACAGTTACAAACTTAACAGGAGTCACCAATTTTGGAGTTAACTTCTTGTTCTGGTCTTGTTATTTTAAGCCATTAGCAATATGAGATGGGATAACAAATATTAAAACCCTAGTAATTTTACACAAAGCAGTTAAACCTTGTTCTGAGCCTGACCTGCTTTTAATTCACAGAGATCAGCTGGCTTTACAGAACAAGCCAATTATCCCTTTCTCAGTTCTGCAGGTGATAAGACTCTCAGTGCAGTGCTTTCTCCCAGCTCTATCCCCAAACGCTCCATCTCTGGTTTCAGCAACCTGCCTGAAGCAAAAACACACGGTGCAGTGCTTCTATCCAGAGCCACGAACCATAGGGACAGAGGTGTTGGATGACCGCCCACTGCTCCTCACAGAGCGCTCGAGGGCACCACATCACTGAGCCTGTGTGAAGGTTTCATTTAGGCAAGTTCCCCTAGCTTTGCCCTCAGCACACACTTGCTATTTCCCCTTATCTAATCTTACTTTATGATACTTCACAGTATCACAGGTCTGGCATTTAAAGCATTTGAAAACCAGCTTGCAGAAGTACCCAGGGAGATTAGAATTAAGGCGCTAATTGTCTTTGCTGGCCAGTGAGGAGGTGTTGGTGTAAGGACCAACACTCTGCAGCAGTATGCTGAGTCCCCATCCTCACTACTAGTCCCAGCTGAGCCTGCTGAGAACGACCTTGGGGAAAAGCTTTCTCCTTCCTTTCCAGCTGAAGGTGCAACACAGTCACCTATTGGACAACTCAAGACAGTCTTAGCGGTCTCTGATGCAGAACCAGCACAAACATTTGGGCAGCAGCACGATGAACTGGATCAGTTTACTGACCCAGTTCCCCAGGTAGCCACAGAGACTGCAGTACTGAGACCATGTAGCAGACAGCAGAACTAGAGAAGCAGAGAACAAGGTGTCCATGACTGCCTCAATCAGCAAAGTCACTGAGAAGTTTTTAAATAAATGATACTCTGAGTTTGAGCTGAAACATACTGCGTGATGAAGGAATGAAGAGATAGAAAACACAACGGGGAGCTGTAAAAGACAGCGCAAGCCCCTTCTCCCCTTAGCACACTGAAATAAAAATCATTGTAAAAAAAATATAGCATTTTAAGAGCATGCAAAGGATCCATGAGGAAAAAAAAATCCAATAGGTTCTGCATTTCTAAAACTTGGTAAACACACCAGGCTACTGAAACAAAAATGCATGTATAAGCTCCTGATAAATTCACACAAAGCCCCTTACTCGCATTAAACCAAACCCCTGTTGCCTTCTGTACTTTTATGCAGCTCAACCAATGCACCTCAGTAATAAAGAATCTTAAAACTCAGTTTTACTAATGTAATAATAATTTCCAGGACCAAATTTCACTTCTCATTTCTGAAGAACTACTAATTCTTTAGGGCTTTCCAGCTCTTTGACATATCTTCCCTCTGTTGCTTTCCCTGTCCTTTCCTATTTACTGGATTACAAACATTTAGGAGGTTTGGAAAGCACAGTATTTAACATTTTAGAGAAACATCTGTCAACAGAGCTGCTAAACACTCTTGTAGGAGAGACAGAGATGTTTATTTAGACATGCCGCTGATGTTTCCTGTTGCATTTTGATCCTGAGGCATATGTAGTCCTTCCAAACAATTTAGCATGTACAGTGGAATCACAGTTCTCCAAGAAGTGCAGCTGAAAGTAATTGAGATTGAAATTTCAGGACCATCACAGGAAAACCATTACCAAAGCTCCTCCCAAGGCTCCAGACAGAACAAACACTTGGCAAAAAGACAGATAGAATGCTTCTGGAGCACCAATATTTAAATGGCACAAAGTCTGGGGCTTGGTCAAGACAATTTTGTGACTGGCTTGAGCAGTGCTGGTTATGCTGACAGGCACCACAGGACTGCCATGTGCAGTGGCCTCCTTTCAAGCCGGTCACCTCAGCCACAACCATAGAACACCACCAACACAACAACCCATGTTAATAGAAGGTGCAAAATTCACACAGAAAATGCATGCTTCTGTGGCACTGCAGCAGCAATGCAGGTGTCCTAAACTGTGAGCTACAACCTCAAGCAAGCTGCTGGTCACCATGCCAAGCTGGCTGGCTTATCCCTTCAGTGCCGGGAGTCTCAGCACTGAAGGACGCACAGGTGTGTCCTTAATGCTCTGGATTTGTGATCTCTGCTGGATTTAATTACAGTGGCTGAAAGAGCTATCATCTGACTCCTCCCTGCCCTTCTGCTGGAATTTACCACTCTGCAAGTACAGCTGACAGAAGAGAGCTTATCCAGCCCACAGCCCCTGCGGTTCGTAACCTGATGGATTACTGTAAACTATAAATTGATCACAGTTAAATCACCTTCAGCTGCTGCAGTAAAATCCCACAGGGATAATGAATCTGCATCTCTAGTCTCTTTGCCTTTGTTTCTTATCTATTAAAAGAAGAGTAACCCTTCCTTGCAAAGTTAAAACCATTATGTTGGACTACAGGGTTTTCAGACAGGCTATGTAAGTACTTAAGGAAAAGAGTGATTTAGCCTACATCCAGTGATGAGAAAAAATATAGTATCAACCAGCACTACAGCAATCTGAAGAAAAAAGGGAGAATCCCAAACTTGGTGGTTTTGACATCTGATTCCTAAAAGCAAAGAATAGTACTTTCAGCAACAGATCATAAATGTGTGTATGCAGGAAGGGTAAATGCAGCTTGGAAAAAAAAAAAATGAAGAAATAAAAATAAATTTAAAAGAAAACTGTGAATTAAGGCTAACTACACAAAAATTAAGGAGTTTATTAAGGGCAGTAGACTTTAAGCAAGCAAAAGTATTGTGTGCAGCAGAGGAAGATAAAATGTTCTAGTCCAGCTGAAATTACTCACTCAGCAGTGTGGATTTCACTCTCTCCCCAAAGAACACTTTTGCAGAAGCTGATTTACCTTATGTTTGGGTCTACAAAAGTGTGAGGAAACTGTCTTTTGTTAAGATTGGGGGGAAAACTCCCAAATCTCTGCCTGAAAAGCCTGATCCTGCACAGTAATGTATGTCTTCTTTTCTGATGCACATTTTCAGTCATTTGTGTAAACCACCGTGCTAGTTACTCTCATCTGGTTTTCTCATCTGGAAGCACTGTAACCACGAAAAAAAAACAAGGCAAAACCTGGTATATTTTGAAAAATGCATTTTCTGCAACTACTTTCCAGAAGAACCACCCCAGGAATTTTCTTTCACTCGAGTCTGTTTTGATAACATTGGGAATCTGCACATAGTTGGATAGAGCAAATTGCACCAATTAAAAAAGAAATGGTGCTGCTATAGCTATCTATATATTTATAATTACTGTGAAAGTAGTTGATTTTCTGGATTTTTCTCTTGGGTTCAGAGGTTTTATATTCCTGATAAAGGTCAAATCATCTTATTCAAAAGAGATGATGAAGCTCCACCAGAGCTTTTCTGAAAAAGGTCATCAAATCTAAATGCTTTCATATTCTTTAAATAAACTTATAGGCCTTTCCTCAAGTGTTAAGGATACTTAAAGACACGGCAGTAAAACATATATATATAATTCCAGTCACTTATCAGTCAGAGCTTGTATTAAATGGCCAGATATTGGAGAAGGAAACTCCTATCGCTGCACCTTTTTCTAAGTTCCCTTCATCGAAAGGAGACAAAAAATTCCTGGTGCTCTGAATATGCCATGGTGACTTTTGTGTGAATGGAAATACATTCATTTTAAAGGGGAGATTAAAAGAACAATACACAAAACCCCAGGTCTGAATCTCTTGACATCAGATTAAATGAATTAACTCATAAATCAGCACACACTCAGAGATTCATAGTGATAAGGAAAGAGCAAACACTGTTTTAGAAGCAGTAGATCCACTCGCTTTAGAGCACCTGATATCTTTGCCCTCTCATTAATCAGCTAAGATATTCTAGTGCAGTTTCTGTTTCCATCACAGACCATTCCTAATAGACAAACGAACAGAGTATAAATAATCCGTTAAATAAGTGAACCAATACGTATCCAACTTCAAGAAACAGAAGACTCCCAATTTGTCCTGTCCAACAAGCACACAGAAAAATCTACGTAGGTCAGTTCCTAGAGATCACCAACATACACCTGAAGCAAACCTTTGGGCCACAAAGACTTGCAAAAACTCAAGGCAGCATGCGAAAATGACCTAGTTCATAAATTAGTCATACTAACAGGTTAAAAATTTAACATGACCAACCATTTGAACAGCTTTAGATCACTCTGACCTCAGAGTGGAGTCAAGCACTTGCAAGACTGCAACCTGAAGTTCCCAACAAGCAGCTTCCTAAATCTGCCTTTCTTCTTCATTCCCCTGCACTGAGCATCTGAATTCACACCACAAGGATAATTTACCAAGTGACAAAAAGTGTCAGGGGAATCTCAAAAATAGCTCTGTGCTCACCACTTCGGCAGCATGGGTAGCTGTATATCAGAATTTTTGAACTTGTCAACAACACACCTTCTCTGCCTGCCTTCCCTCCCCTTGCTGCTTGCTCCCCAGAATATTACATTTGGGACCTTTCCCTAATACTGAAATATGGAATTTGAGGCTGTCTGCACAGTCCACACACACAGAGTTAATAACAGCCTTCAGTCAAGGTAAAAATGGGTAAGTCACTGGAAGGGAAGTGCTGAGAAGAAAATATAGACATAGGGAAGGGAACAGTGAAGGAAATACATAGATCATTTTTCTAACAGTTGGGCTAAGGAGGTGGTCTTTCTTTTGAGGGTACTGCAGGAATTTGATGCATTCCCTTCCCCCCTGCACCTCTTGCAGTTTTTTTGTGCACTAAAGAAAACAGATCTGGTCTCACCAGCAAGTTTCCCCCAAAAAGAAATCCAGCTTTTGAGCAGACAAAACCAAAGATGCTGTGCAGGTCCCCAGCAGCCCCTGCACAATGACTGGGGCTGAGAGCCCTCTACATCACCTTTGCAATGTGATGCAGCAATACACCCATGGCTTATGGTCTCAAACATTTCTTGTCTCAAAAGCCCTTTCTGGCAGACATTATTTTAGGTACAATTCAAATACCTTCCTCTGAAATCACTTCCAAGAATTCAGAACCAAAAAGCCTTACGCAGGCTCTCAGATAACACACTCATTTTAAAGAGCAAGCGGAACTACAAGCTACCTGCCAGCTGAACTATTTAGGAGCCATGTGCACAGGACTTGCAAGCATTACTCATTGCTGCTAGTGTAGTCCCTTCACCTTCAGGACAGACAACTCAGTATCTGGCTGAGATTGACATGGAAAGAAAAAAAAAATCCCTTTGTGCTAGAACAGAGGCTCTCTCATGTGGTAAAACTCAGGAGCTAAAGAACAGAAATACAATACCACATACAAAAAACAAGATGGTACAAACAGTATTACAGACTCATGATGAGAGACTGTACTTTCTTTTATAGCAGGCTTTAAATATGTCCCCTGCTAGTGGGAATAGTTCGTGTGTGTCCTTTTCTTAAAGAAAAATTCTGCCAAACTTGGCGCTTATGAAGACAAGTGATGCAAAACTGGTCAGAGCTTCAGCCACACACACACATTTCCCTATTTAGCCTTATTAAAACACATTCTGTAATTTAGCCTTTACTCAAGGAAAGTTTCTGACTGCCAGATAAGCCACACATGATTTGTACTGTGGGCAAAAATTTCGAATTAGTCTGAAACCAAACTAATTTCCTATTCAGGCTTGGGCCAAGGTTTGAATCGAGGTCTCTGGAGGCAAAAAGACTACAGCACTATAAATCATTACTGGCTGCCTATCTGCCTTCCTTGCATATTTCTACCCTTATTTGAAATCCACATACGTGTAACTAAAAAAAATGGTGAGGTATTTCAGATTTTTATTCAAAAGACAATAGCAAATGGTTGCTTTGAAGGTCTGTGTATTGAAACTTTGGTACCATTTGCTTTCATCACTGGATTTATTATAAACCAGAAAAAAAGTAAATGCACAGTCATTTAATCACAACAGCCTTGATTCACCTCACAGCCACGAAACACAAAGGCACACCATGATTCCGTATTTTTAGGACTTAAGCACCTTGAAGTCCTTGGATAAAAGTTAACAACCTTTTATTTCACTAATTGAACTTAAAATTTCACTTCGAAAATAGTCAGTCGCAGTTTCACATCTATCTATTCCATTTATGGGAGTGAGAGCACTATTATCAGGTTTTGAGGTTTTTTTCAGGTTAAAAGCTACCCATAATATACACCAGGTAATCAGTTTTAATAATTTCATCACTTCATGTACAAACCTCATACCTTTCCCTTTATCCTATCATTTCTGACGGGAAAACTGAACCACATGTGGCTACACAAACACATCAGTAGCCAAGACAAATCCAGAACCAGTTTTCAGTGATTCCACCTTTAAGCCATTTTCCTTGGGGCATTACCTCTCAAAAAATTCAGCTTACTTGAGCATCACTACCTTTGAAGATCACTGTCAGCAACAAAATAAAGCTCAGCAACTATTCTGCCTGGAGGAAGCCACTTGAGTCAGGAAAATGTTTCAGATACTGCTGAAGGGATCCAATAAAAGGCCTTAGTTGTGGAATGGATACCTCCCAGGGAAGATGGCAGCAACAAGGTGAACCTCTCTTCATGAGACAGGGTGGTAACAGAAAAATCAAATATCGGTGAAGGCCAGAGTCCTCTCTGTGATCTCAGTGTTTCCCAAGCTGTCAGTAATGAGGCTGCTGCTGTCACTTACCCCCTCATTCACTCTCTCCCATCAGACACTGATAGCACGCCTGTCACAGCCATCACAAAGTGGGAGTCAGAGATGACAAATCACAGGGAATACGTGTCAACACAATCAACTGGCCTGAAGACAGACAGCTGGTGCGCAAATTCCACCACAGACAGTATCGCTTGTGAAATCATTCCAAGGCATTTTTAGCAATCACAAGCTCTCAACAACAGCCCTGATCGCTAAAAATAGCCTGCTGAAGACTTGCTCCAGCATTAATAACAGCGTTGGCTAAATTTGAGTCATGACCCACTTGGTGACATATAAGCAAAACAAGCACAAACCTCATAAAGAAGAGATTAGAGTGCTTAACAGTCCCAGCAATTTTAATGTACCTCTATTACAATGTTTTCTTAACAATATTAATGTCATTTGCTAATATATTCCTCTGATATACTGGATAGGGAGACAGACAGGCATGATCTCCTAAAGCTAGATAAAAAGTGAAGATTCAGATAATTCTTCAGCACAAAAACACATCAGTGTAATTCAATACAAACCCTTCACACCGCAAACAAAAGGGATCAATGCATCCAAGGTGCTAAGTGACTCCATCTCTCCCATTTCAAAAGTTCCTACTGAGCATCCATCAGCTTACACAATGTAACAGCAATATCCTGGGAAAAAAAAAAAAGTAGCAAATGCTGCTTCCCCAATGGCTTTCAATCTTGAGAAGCAGCAGCATGACAGGGAGATCCACTTTGCTTTGGTATCCAACCAACCACAACACTGCACCTTCCCTAGCGAGAGCTGTAGCAGCACCTGCAAGCTGTAACCATTCAAGACCTTTGAGAAACACGTGAAAAAATGGCAAGGGCACAAAGCACTTAAAATTCACATGCTCTAGCAACCGCATTAACTCTTCAGGTGTAAATAACGACATAATTCACCCCCAGACTGCTTTAATAGAAAAATCTACTGCATCAAAACATGCAGTTGCAGGTACACTACCACAACACAGGCCACTGGACTTGGCTGAAACTTGGCTGAAACACAGCCTCTTGTTTTAAAAGGTGCAGTTCAGAGATATCCAGCGATGAACGAGTCATCACAACCCTTGATAAACTGTCACAATCATTAATTATTCATCCTGGTAAAATTTTGCAGCTTATCTCTAGTCTAAATGTATCAATGTTATAGCCTTCCGAGTCACTGGATCTTGTTACAGTTTTGACTGCCAGAAGGAAGAGCTCTCTATTATCAAATTTCTCTTCCCTATGCAGGCTGTTATAAATTGTAATCATGTCACTTCTTACCCTCCTACAATAAAACAGACAGAGCTCCTGGAGCCTTTCCCTGCGAGACAGATTTTTTGATTCTTTAAAAGTTCTCATGACACTTTTCTGAAGTCTCTCCAATTTTTAAACATCCTTCTTGAGCTGCAAGCATCAGGATGAGATACAGTATTCGGGTTACACTTGTACCAAGACCAAATATAGGGCTACATAATCACCTTAGATCTATTCAACTCACTATTTCCCTCTCTATACATTTAAAGATTTAATTCTTGGACACAGTTGGGCTGTGGAAACTCAAGTTCAGATGGTTATCTACCTTGACACTCAAGCCTTTTTCAGGACAGCCATTTCTCCAGAGACATCTGTTATACAAGGAGGTCCCTCATTTTGTCTCTAGAGTACAGCTTTTTATTGCATTAGAACATACAAAGCAATCCCAGTCACTAAGGTGCCGTTTCTTATCTTGCACTCCACCTAATCTGCATGTTATCTGAGGACTTTATGAGTAATGGTTTCATTTTTTTCCTGGGTCACTGATTAAAAGAAATTAAAACAGTGCTACACTGAAGATCTACTGAGAACATACCTTCTGAAAGTTGCTACTTTATTTGCCTCACCTGTTTGGAAACCTTCCAGTTAGAGAGTTTTGAATCCCTTTCTTATGTTGCGTCTATTAAATATACGTATCAATAAAATAATAAAGCTGTGATAACACCACTCACCTTTAAAACATATTGAATAAAATTTCTGAGCCTTCCACAGCTGATTGCAACAGATCTCAAAGGAATATGGGGGCACTGAACAATCCACAAGTGTCCAAGAGTCTAGCTGCCTGCTTTGCCACTGGCCCTCTAGAAAGCAGAGCTGAGGGTTTGGCAGCTGCTGCTGCAGGTGGTGGCACAAATCTGCCAGAGAAGAGGGTCTGGGGGGGAACACTGGCAGCACATCCAGTAGCAGAAGGGAAAGCTTCTGCTCTCAAAAGAAATCCTTCAGGGTTACATAGGGTGTCCTTCTCCAGATTAAACAAACTAGGGTTGTGCCTTTGAAGCACTGAGCAGCTGGTCCTCTTAACTCTTCTCAGTAGGGTCCCCTAATCCTAACATGATAGAATTAGATTATCTGTAATGCAAAGAGATTTAAGTGCAATGAGAACAACGCTCTCCAGATGAGGATGACAGCAGAGTTACAAGACCGTGCAAGACGTGCCCCATTGCTTACAGAATGCTGAGAAGCCCCAGCATGAACTCGGGCAGCTCCGCCATGCAGCTACAAGCCTCACCCCACCCACAGCATGCAGCTGCACGGGACAGCTATGCTTTGCGGCCCTACTTGAAGAAAATGAGGTGTTTTAAGCGCATGTTTGCTCATCTGTAATATTACAAGTTGTTTTCTGGGGTCATTCCATGGCTGCCTCTAAATCCTAGAAATCTGTACAATATAAATTAGGGCTTGCAGCTATGTTGGAGGAGAGAACAGAGGTCATCCAGATACGATGGTGAGGTCCAGTGAGAACGTTCACTTGCTCCTTTTACATCACAAAAAAATGGCTCAGGAAACCCACCAGCACCTTCACTTGTCACCAACTTGACCTCACACTCCCCATTTTACACTTACATGTCTGTATATTAAAATACCTTAACTGACAACTCTTTCTGCTCATCCATAGACTCTTAGAAAAGCCACAGTCATAGTCAACATCATGTTTACACAAGCTCTCTTAGAAGCGAGTCTTTCATGGGCAAGCAAACAGTAGAAAAGAGATGCAAGGAATGCCCTGAAGAAACAGCACAATATCTAAACATACATAGTTGAATCCTCTGGGTCAAATGCTCAGAATTCATCCTCATGACACCAGTGCCTGCCACTGCCCTGCTCTCACCTCCAGTTGCATCGCCACGCTTGCACAGCATAGAAGCTCATGAAAATTTCCACCATTTGTCTCTTAGATTGCTGCTAGTTCTCAATCAAAGCACATTTTATTCCTTAAGAAGTGTTCCTGATGGCATGAAATCACATGTAGCTTAACCTTTAAAGTAACTTTGATCTCGAGCCACTCCAAACCTAAGATCTGGAAACCACGTGGCTTAAATGCTACTCAAGGGTCTAAACAGTCAGTGCCAGGGAAAAAAAAAGGTGAGATGTATTTTTGCTGCTTCTGCATATTACCAAGAAAGATGCCTAATTTTGGCACTAGTGAGACGTTTTTAAAAGGATTTCTGATCTGCTGGGAAGTTTCACTTGCATGAAACGACAGGTATGACTCAGGAGCAAGGCATGTCCTTCTTTGTCTTAACAGAGTTTGGTCTTTCCAGCGATGACTGATGACCCAAATTGAGGTCCCTGGATGTTTGTGGTTAACAATTCAATTCTTCACCAGGTTTCTACCACAAAACAAAAACTCATTCGATACAGAATCCAGCTGAAGAAATATTGTGCCTTTGAAGTGTGAAGTATTACAGTATCCAGGTAACATTAATGGATCAATGACACCAATAAAAACAAAAACAACACCTGCAAAACAGTGAGGTTGTGACTGACTTTTGTAAGACTCTTTGTCAGTGCTAAGATTCTGCACCAAGGATGCAAATAAAAGGCATACAATTAAATTTAAGCAGAAAACCTCCTTCAGATTAGCTCCAGAACAGGTGTCTAATTCCATCACATGTACAGAAATTAAAACCCTGCTTAGATTCCCCTTCCCACTTCCCAAAGCCCTGGATGAACTTCCCACGGGCAACAATCTGGAATTTCTCATAGGAACAGCATGATAAAGCTCTTAATGATAAATTCATTCCAGGGTGTAGGAAATCAATATAAAATTGCAGTTTCATGGGCAACATTGTTTATTGCAAAGTAGCAAGAGCCTGAAAAGCACTTCATCCTGAGGTTGAAGGAGGATGTTGCTTGTCTTTGTACTCGGCAGGAATAGCCTAGAGTAAGCCAGCGCGCAGGCAGCGAGCCTGGGCAAGCAGGTCCCAGCGGCAGATACTGGGAGCGCTACTGCAACATCCAGCCCAGGGGAAGCTGGCAGCTTGCTCTCACCAGTCCCACACACTCTGCAAAGAGTTATGGTGCTCACTGGGGATTTTTCCGCTTTCCATTTTCTCCATTACTACTACTGAAATACCAAGGAAAGTACTTGGAAAATTTGGCCACGGCATTTTTCAGTGGCTTTTATGTCCCAGAGCTGACAAGCCCCTTATTCTGCCTGACAGAAACAGCCACGAGGAGTTACTGAAGGGAGTCTGAAATACAGGCCAGGCAAAGCTCTTTATTTTACTTTTCACTCCAGCAATAGCTCCAGAAACACTGCAACTGCATGTCTGTCCCATGCAAAGTTTTTGTTTATACACTCCTGCAATGATGATTTCACATATCTCTGCAAAATGAGGCTTTGAATATACTCATAAGACAATTTAACACAAAAGTTATATAAATGAGCTTTGTTGATGCTTGGCAATATTTTACCCACATCAGCATAAAGCCTTAAGCTTGTCTAGCAAAAGAAACCAGGTTAAATCCTACCCAGACACTTGAGACTGCATGAATGACTACTGCCAGTCAAGAAGCCAAAGCACCAAATCACTGTAATGGCAGGCATACCCTCCTCTCTCATAAGCATTTAATACTTCAAGGCAAATAATAAACCTGCCTCACTCCCCCACTGCCTTTATCCAAGTATCTCCTTGAAACTTCACTGGAGTTTGGGACTAGTGTCACCATCTCATTTTTAAAGACTCTTCCTTTCAGCCCATCACCAACAGATTTCCCACTCTCCTCAATGCCTTTTTTCTTTTTTTTCTTTCAAATCCTAGGTCAAAGAGCCCTCTCACTCTGTACTACTTATTCTGTATCTACAAAATGAACTGAAAATATTCTGTGTAGTGAGCACATTATATACATACCATAGGGAAAATTCATGAATAGAAAACTTACTCTGAAGAGACGCAAGCAAAAAGAATATCAAAAGCAGATCAAGAACAGCTCCACCAAGAAATACAATCTTTTCAAACTTTAGAAGAGAACTGGAGTGGCCATAAATATCTAGCTAATGAGGGCTTTAATGGGATCTGTGCTCCCAACTCCTTCAACCGCTAAAGTAAAAAAAACCTCTGAACATCAATAGTGCTAAAGTCTTCAAGAATTTAATATTTGCTCTGCTTATACAAACCTCAGACATTCTTACAACCATCCATTCCCTTTGCTCATAAATATTTATCTAGTTGGAGCCAAGTGCATAAATGAACCTTCCATCCTGCTTATGGTTGTTCTCCCTTTAATCCTTAATTCCTTTGCACTATCTTTCTTTTCTCTAACCTGCAGAGGACTCTGACTGTTTGCATTTAATTCTTCTTACGCATGCCCTGGAGCACAAATGGCTTGTCAGGTTAAAGATAAAGCAAACATGTACTGCCACCAGTAGGGTAACCAGCCTTTTTGATAGCAGAACACCTGCAGCCAAGGCAGACTGGGTAATGGAAGAACAAATGAATGTGTGATCTGGCTGAGATCTCACCACTCAGCAAGTACACAAACACTTCTAGGACAAGCCTCTTGCCTGTTCCTCACACTGACTAATCCTGAAGGTGATACTCTTCCTTTTTTTAATCAAATGCAGCAACTCCAAAGATGGCACAGCCAGATATAAGCCAGAGAAATTATGTCTACATTTCATCTTGAACAAGCAGGCAAGCAGAGCAGAGAAAGGACAGGTATAATATCTATGCCAGAGAGGTCAGCAATGAGAGGCTTGAAGTCATCAAGAGATGAGGAGGACCTAGATAGGGTTTTATTGGCACAGGCAGAACGACCAAGTCAGGAGAAACACTTGGAAGAAAGAAACATTAGTATTTAGGCTTGGAGAGGGTCAGTGGAACAAAAAGGCAAGGGCTTGTCAGAGTCAAGAGCTTTGTTCCTGAACAAATCCTTTCCATTTTCTTCCTGGTACACATTTCCAACCACAAAGTCTTCCACTTTTTTGGAGGTACATTTAAATTAGTCCTCAATTTTATACCAAAGGCACAAATAAAATCCCAATACATTTTTCTCCAGCAATAAACATCTCACCTTACTGCTGAGGACTTCTAGACTATCCACCCTCTTCTTCACTGTCTGAAAAGCCTTACCTTCCCTTTAAGCAATGTGCTAGCTGTGAAGTCTGCCAGTTAGAGCTTGCTGCTGCTGTCTGGAAATCTGATAGACCACTGCCCAAGGCAACTCAGTAGGACGATACTGCCAAAAACACAAAGTTGCCGAGGCCCTGTCCACATTCACTCTTGGGACTTCTTTCTGTTCTTTCCAATCAACTTGTTACTACTGTTCCTTCAGAACAGAAGAATCTAAGGTTTTGGGAAATGTACCTAAGCATCCAACTGCATCATCTGGCAGATTAGGCATTTAACTGCAAGCGTAACATTACATAAATCACTGTGATGAGCTTGTTAAAGCACAGTGTTTCCACTCTGCTTCTATCTGGAAATGTCAAATCGCCAAAAAATGTCTCAGATGTTGACATAATTTGTAAAATATTTATCCTTGTTTCTTTCAAAAATCCTCCCTTACATCAGCACCACCTCCACCACCACCTTGGCCACAGAGAACACCAACAGTAACAAAAACAAGAACAAAAGGGAGGAAAAAGCAGTGATGGAAAAAGAGTAAGTGAAGTCCATTAAGCTGCAGGAGCCCCAGGCCCACAGTGCTGTATTTGCAAGCCACGTCCCCGCAGCCATGCTGAGAGCTCTCAGCCAGCCATTGGGAGTAAACATACACTGTTCATTCTTTGATATCATTAACATTGTTTGTCTCAGCATCAGTAAAAACAGGCTTCTGCCTGCTAGCAAAATTTTGGGCTAGGCACACTATTGTTTACTTGAATGAAAGGCCAGAGAGCTAATTGAAGCTTTTAACTATTGCAAATATTTCAGATACTATGTTAGTGTGTCAGTCTATGACCAAACCTTGCAAATCAACACACACACTGTATAGCCCTTTAAAAAATAAGCAAAATCATCCAACCCCAAATCTGATCTATTTGTTTTCTTCCAACAGTTCTCAAATACTTTCAACAAAATACACTACTGGCATTCTACTAACAACTACTTATCAAAGTCTTTTTAAAGCCTTATGGAAAGGTATCCATGTACAATTTACTCACTGCTGAATGTTTACATGGCTTCTTGGAAAGTTTAGCCCTGAATAAGTAAACACTTGAAAATGCCTCAACTTGGCACACATGCTTCCTGCTATTTCAGTTGTTACAGGAAGATTAAGCTGTGATCCACCTGCTAGCAGGTAGGACCAGAGAGGTGATGCCCAGAAGAGATAATGTGAAGGCTCCAGGGAGCTCTGCAGTCTGGTATATCTGTGCAACATCAGGAGGGGGAACATTCTGCCAATTGCTGGAAAAAACACAGTAAAAACTAAACTAAACTAAACCTCTCCGTACTCCCCAAATTAGGGAGAAGACCTAGATTTAATACTGCTATTTTATAAACTTTTTACTGAATTTGTGACTTTGTTCATGTGATAGCTGCTTCCTATTTAAAGGTGCAGATTGAAGACTGTAGAGAAATCAGGGTGAGAAATAGCTCAGTAAAGTCACAGTAAGCTTAGTCAATGGATCAAGTCCTCTGCAATTCCTGTAATGCAGTGCCCATGGTGGAGAAGTTTTTCACCACTAAGGAACATGAGCAACAAACCCTTCCTGCAGTGGTCCCAAAGGGCCAGGTTTGCAAGGCTGAGCATCCCCACACTGACACTTCAATACACGGTTACAAATGCCCCTGACAACGCATCTGCTGCTTTCAGTATTCCCCCCGGATGGCTTATTCAGATTTCTGAAAGTGGAGAACACAAAGGTTCCAGGACATTGTCTGCCCACTTTATGCATTAAACACTGCTTTCCACTTCATATCTCCACCAGCTGCTTCCATTTAGGTGCAAGTCACATTCACGTAGACTAGAAAAGATCACAAACCTGTACAAATTGCTAACATGGCAATACAGGTCCTTGAAACTCATGCACTGCAGCCAACAGTCAGTATATCGCTTCTCCATTAAATCTTTAAATAATAATAATACTGCTGTTAATAGAGTGTCTTGTTAATACACCTGTCTTTAGTACAGGTTCCTGATGTCTAGGACAAGTTTGCTAAAGACTTCTTAAAAAATTACTTTTAACAGAATGAAAAGATCTATTATGTGGCCCTAAAAGACAAAAGTCCAGTGGTCTGAGAAGCCATGAATTCTCTTATCAGTGCACCAGCCACACTTCATACAGGCTTGAACTTGAAATCGGGAAGGAAATTTGGGGAAGAGCATCAGTTGAAACTGGTTTCTAATGGCTGATCAGAGAGCACACAGGCAGCAGCAGAGAAACATATGTTTGAACCCAATCCAAAAATCTGGCTTCCTTAAGAAGTGTAGGATGACAAGACTCTTGTAGTGGTAATAGCAGGCTGAAAAGTGGAGGTGGAAAAATTCCCTCTCCTCATGCAGAAAACAAATTCTGTAACATCTAGCCTTACAGTATTTAATTCAGCACAGCTGGGGTTTGGAGAAAGCCATCAAAATGACCCACTAAAGACAGTAAAAAACTTGTCACTTTAGGCTCTGAGATCATTGTCTCTTCTCTCACCACTGCTTTGAAATATGTGGGAAAACAGTAAATAATACATTGGTGTCAAACACCTAAAACACTTTGGAGGACACATATTATTTGGTTGAGAGCTGAGAACTGGGCATATGAAATTTGATGATGATCAAAAGTTAATTACAGCGTCTATGTAAAAAAAGCTCAGATACTTCCAGCAAGACAGACTCCAAGTGAACAGCATTTGCTCTTATCAGCAGGACTGATGGTCTGTTCTATTCTATCCATGGTTTGGAACACAAACCAGCCTTCAGCTGGTGTACCTGAGCACTAGAAAACTGCATAGTAAGAAAAAGAAATTTGAAAAATTCCAGGCAAAATAAAAAAAAACAAACAAAAACCCAGAAAGACAACACAGATGCAATTCCAGCATTTCAGGTGGCAGCAACTGCAATTCCCCATCTACAGAGGCCAAGACAAATTTTGGCAGAGGCCATGTCCCAAGTCTGCAGATGTATTAAAAGCTATTACTTTAGGTTTTTTTTCTGCTGCATGTCCTCTTCCTCCTTGAAATAGATTGTGCTGATAAACAGCTTGTCATTTGATGAAAAGATACTCTAGAAACTGTCAAGCATAGTTGCTTATACAGCAGCAAATACTGTATTTGTAGAGTACAAGTGAGCAGAAGATCTCTGTTTGCTTGACTTCAGTAGGTAGAAGTGTCTCATTCTTCAGGACATGTTTGTTTTCTCTGATTGAGTGTCCATTGCCTGAACTACCTTGTCTCAGGTGGTTGAATCCAATCCTCAAAAGAGTTGATCTTAGGAGGATCACAGGCAAGGTACAGAGGCTGTTGTCCAAGGCTTGCAAGATGTCCTTTGCACATAACTTATAAACTTCAGTTTCACTACCACAATCAAACAAAAGGAATTTCTACATTCTAGTACCTGCTCACCAGCTTTTGCATCATTCCTACACTTACCCAGTATTTGCAGGGCCTTTGTAGCAAAAACAGTCCCAGTTCTTTTAAGAAAAATTAGTGGATTACAGTCACTCCTCATCCTGAGAACTCACTTGCAGCTGTCATGGCTTACCACCTTTAAAAAAACCCACCAAAAAAAAGCCTCCAACGAGCAGCTACTCAGGTGGGAAGCTGTGTCCTCGAGGAAAATATACTCCTCTGTGTGAAGGATGATTTAGCAAGGGAAAGAGCTGCCTTGCAGGCTGTTGGGAGTCTGCTCCCCTGCCTGTACATTTCTATTTCATTAGCCTGACCCACCTCAGAGAAAAAGATATGCTTTGTTAAATACAAACAAGATCTCAGCCCACTATTACCTAGAAGCTGCTGCTTTGTGTTCCTTGACGAACAAGCAGCACCGATCCTTATCTGCATTTCAAGACTGCCCAGAAGCAGACATATTCCGTTTTCATGTTAGCACTTGTGGAAGTAAACAAGCAAATGGAAAGAAATGCAGAATTTGTATTATTTCTAGACAGCAAAGGTTCCCATAAAGTGTCAGCACTTCTGCTTTTGTAGGCTGTTGGGTTTGTTATTTAAAGAAAAGAAGTCTCAACATGTTTCTTCTTGGTCTCAGTGAATACTCATATACGGAATTAGATCACAATTAAGCTTGTCATTGTATTCCTCCATCCAAAAGGTGACCAGATTGAAGCATGAAAATTAAGTCTTCATAAAGTAGCATTTTCCAAACCTGCCAGTTCCCCACTACTTGAAATGACAGCAGCTTTGACAAAGAAAATGCTATTCTGCTTTCCTGGTAGGCAGAGCTACTGCCAAGAGTTAAGAGAAACCTTCTTTCTCAAAACTGTTTAGATTCCTCACTGTTTGCCTGAAACCTGAAGAGAATGCAAAAAGAACATGGGCAAGGAGTAAAAGCACTATTTTGTAGTGGGAGGGTGTTTCCCTTTATTTTTATTCTGTCATGAAGGAAATAGCTGCACATGTAAAATACATACGGATTGGTCCTTTGAGAGTTCACTTGCCCAAAAGCAGTGCAAAGCAAGCTCATTTATTCCTCATTTTTGGGATGTGTTTTTGTTTTTAAACACAGTAACATTTCCTCTGAATTTCAGCTTGCAAAGCTAATGTGCATGCTCAACTGTTGAATAATCCATGGATTTAAGTGTCCCTAAATACACACACAGTGAAAAGATGGATTACCCATTAGGATAAAATAATATACACAAGCCCCTAAATACATATATACACTATAATACACATTTTAAATAGTCTCTGTGTGTGAATCTAGATGATAATATGCATGCTAAAAAGTTTCAGAAGACATCTTTTCAAAGGAGACATTACCACTGTGTAAATAATACAGCATTTAAAATAAATTCTCTGAACTCCCATAAAAGGTTCCTTTCTGGTCAACATAAAAAGAATAAAAGAAACAAACACATACAAAACACAAATGATAGTATGGGTTCAGTTTAAACTCATAACAGAGTGCATGTGTGAGGGAAAGGATTATTTATTTCCTAACACAGCCTATTTCATATTCCTTTACTTCTGCTCAGAAATCTTATATAAAAAGAAAGGTCCTGATGACCTAATGAAGTAATGATTTACAGTCTTTGCAAATGGTGACATCCTACCAATTTTCCAGCAGGCACCTTAAGAGTTTTCATATACATCCACTGCTTTACAGCATACACAGACTTGCTTTTCTTATTCAACTTCCATGAACCCTTGATAGCCATCCAGAGATTCTAGACCAAGAAATGAAAAGCTAAAATGTTCCTTCCACGTGTTGAGATAACATGGGAGAAAAAGAATACCCATCACTGCCTAGTAAAAACACAAACCAGTGCTTTGGAGGAAGCGAGCTCTGGATCAAAAAGACCCGGGAAGGTGTGATGGTTTAGATACCAGTTTTAGGAGGATGCAACAGCTACGTGTAACAGGAAAGTCTTAAGCATGAAAAAAAAAGACTTCACAACTTTTTCAACACTAATTTGCAATAAAGTCTGTTTGGCATATACGGTTTTGGTAAGTCTAAGTCTAGTATAATATACTAGAACTTGCTAGTAAAACTTACATTACTAAACACTGACTAACAAGGTGCTTTATAATAACACTGCAGCATACACAACCAAATTTACACATGGATCTCACAGAGTTTTCACCACTACATTCACCAATAAACTGGAAACCATATAACTAATCCCCAACAAAGGCCTAAAGGCATCAAGCACCTAATTTACCTCTCAGGAATATTCATATGCCCCATCCATAGGTACTGTTCTGAAAAGCCCAGATCTGAACTATTTCTTGTCATATTCATTACTGACAAGCAAACATAGTGTTACCTATCCCTGGCACATTTGACTTTGAAGGCATACCTTCCCATGCTAACTCCTACAAACATACTGAGCACAAGGATATCCCATCAAGTACGCCTGTATGACAGCATCATAGCTCTGCACCTAATACATGCAGGAAAGGAAAAATCCACTTCTTTCACTCCACAGCGGGTGGCTGAAATAATTTTGATCACAAAGGATAACAGCCATAGGAGCACAGTTACACATAAGCACCTCTGCTGCCACTGAGATGCGAATTTGTTGCCTTTTGTTGTTTTATGTCACAACATGTACCGAGTCCTTCTCTCCTGACCAGGCCACACAATCCAGTTCTTCCTCCTTTTTCCAAATAGGCAAGCAAAACAAAAATCATGTTTCTCTTTCAGAGACAGGAGATGGATGAAAACAGAGCCATGGGGGAGAGAACTAGAAGGAGCTGTTTGAACATGCTTCTGGCCAGCTCAGCTCTCAGCATCTGAGGAACATCCATAGGGTTTAAAACTTCAGAGGACTGGCTGCAGGATCCCTAGACAACTCCAGCCACAAGTGGCATGTGTTTTTCCAATGCAAGATGTCACTTGACTGGACATGTGCCTTTCAGCATGAACAGCTGGCACAGCTTAAGCCTGAAACTGTTTTGCTTCATTTTCCTGGCTGCTCTCAATTTAGTTTTTGATTCTGCCTTTCCCAAAATGGTTTAAAGGAGAACAACACCAACAAAAGCACACAGGAACTTGTATACCTTCCTCCAAGTGAAGCTAAAGAGCGAGGGCACAAATCCTTTATTCTAAGCCAACTCTATTGCACTTCAAAGTAAGATACATGCCAAGTCCTGCTTATGCAGTGTAACTCCAGCCCTATGCCCTGAACCTTCCACTTGCTGTCAACACCCACATGCCCCACTCCCTCTTTGGCTCTCCTAGAAGTTACTCCTGTTTCCCATCAGTTTAGGGTGGAATTGGAGAGTCACACCTGATCAAGAGTCAGCATTAATTGCCAAGTGCACCTACAGGATTGAGTGGGGAGACAGCAGAACCCAGCCTCCTAATCAGGTCCCTGTTTACATGGCTAACCAAGGGATGCCATGCATGCTGCACAGGTGTAAACTACACATTAACATCATTTGGCCTGGTATTTAGCAACTGTTTTCTTTTTTATTAGTTGACCTAGCTTCAGTCCTCAGTCAGAGGAAACCCTGTGTTCTCAAATGGCAAGGTTAAAAAGAAGAAAAAGCACAACAAAACCCCACACCCAGTGAATTTGGAGTGTGGCAATAGGAAAAAATTGATGCATAAAACCCCACCAAAACTGATGTCTGCTCTGCAAATTTATTTCCCACATGACATTTCTCCTCGCCCCTCCTTAAAGACTCCCATTCAGTCAGCTGCTCTTTGGGCTCCTGGAGAAGCCAGGAGCCCTGTTGAAGGACCTGGTACCCGCTATCCTCTCTGGCAGGCAGTTAGGATAGCGCAGCTATCTGGGGTTCTGCACCAGCCCTCTGACACAGGGGACTGAGCCATGCAACTTAGAAAAGTACTATACTCACACAAAAAAACACATAAGCAAACTCTCTAAAATATATTCGCCCATACAATGCTGCTGAAAGAGCTCTTTAAACCACAATGCTGGCAAATCAAAGGTGAGCTCAGGTTTTAGATTCAATAAGCAATTGTTCCACTCTTCTGTCTTGATAGTTTGGCCTGAAACAATCCCAGGCAATTCTTCCAAGTGAGCCTGATTGTTTTATGACATCTTACTTCAAACTGACTAAGGTTGAGGAAGCTCAGAGCTTCACTTAGGGCTCATTCCAGAAAGGGTCAGCTTTTGAGGACACTCCTCTTTTCCAAGTTCTTTATTAGCAAATGTTGGGGTGGGGAGGAGCATCCTTATCTTTCATGTTTCTAATGGGAACAAGTTTCTAATGTTTCTTTTGGGGACAAGTTCATTAGCTAGCCTAAGAGAAAGGCTCCAAGTGCTGAATGAAGACAGCACAAAGCCTCTAAAATACAGAACAAAAATGTTGCACTTTGTCAGCACCAGTACTAGCATCAAAAAAAGTGAAACCCTTCTTAGGAGTGAACAGGCAAACGCAGAACAATGACAAAGTAGCTTAGAAAGACACCTGAAACCTTCACCTATGTCAGGCCACAAGTTTAGTAACATTTTTTTCCAGTTCAAATCAACCTAACCCTATAAATGAACAAAATTCTAACAAACACACATCATTCATATCCTAGATGCTGATGCATGTGCAGCTAGTACAGTGATGCCTCAAAATACAAAAGCTGATTCTTTTGGTAAAGTAACATCTCTCAGGAAATTCACATTTTAATCAGGTTCTGTCTTATTTCTTTTGCTATTGTTCAAGTGTAATAACAAACTTGTGTAATTTAACCTTTAAAAAAACTAAAGGCAACAAAAATTTGTACATGAACTGAAAAATAAACATTCAGAGGATTTAAAAACCCCTGTTTAATGATGCACAATCGATTGGGTTATTTCTGGTGTGAGGTGGGTTTTTTGGAAGATGAATTTTGGTTTTTATTGTTTTTCTATTTTTTTCTATAATTTTTCATACAGCAAAGCTTTGCACAGAAAATTCAAACTCCTACAGCACTGAAATAATTACTTAACCTGATTAACATTTCAAGTGCATGGACCTCACTTCCTCTCAGTATGAGCCTCCAGGACAAGTCTGGGTTTGCCTTGCCAGGAGAGGAGAGTGAGGACAGCAAGATGACCCCTCAAAGCCCTCTCTAAGAGGGCATCTAAGGATTCTTCATAAGAAGCAGCCCTTCAAAATCCTTATTCCCTGTCTACGTTATTACACTCATTCAATTAATGTCTTTGCAGGTATATCAGAGAAACAGTGTTATTTGAAGACATCAAGCATATCAGAACAATTTTGTAAGGGGGGAAAAAACCACAGTCTCATACTTAGAAGACCTTAGAGAATGCTATCTAGCCTTCTTGAAATTGCTTTGATCACCATTTTTCATTAAGAGCTGAAACCAACCTGCAGCTCTTCAGCTAAAATACAATTCCTTCTGCAACTCTAGAGGCACATATTTACAATTACGAAATTCCCAGACAATGAGGGAGTTGCCCATGGTCACACATCTCTCTAGAGGCAGTATTAAAATAATACTAAAAATAATAATTTAAGTATTATACTTTTGTTATTCAAAACTCAGGACAGTTTCTGCAGCCACGACTGGTGAGTTGATAAAAATTAATAAAGCACGAATAGGCTGAATTTCCAGTCTACTAGAGAAAAAAAATATATTGTTCACATTTTCCATGAAGACGTGAATTTCCCATTTTTCATCTCCAATAATCTGGACTTATGTTCCATGTTGGAAAAAAGTCTCACTCCATATCCTACTATCAGCGTCCAGCACCAAAAATTAACTTGCTGGTTTTGCTTTCTTACAGCATCTGCTTTTGAGATGGAAAGCACATAAGGAACACACTTGATTCAAACCCTGTCTTCTGCTGTTTTTCTTTATCTCTAGAGAAATGTATTGTTTCTTAAGAAAGCAAACAGAGAGGATTTAGTAGAATATATTTTCTCTTTTTTTATTGCTCCATTCATTTTATTTATGCTCAAATATGTTGCTTTATCAATTTAGTATGAGGGAGAGATACATCAGGAGAAAGAAACATGATTGTACTTCAAAATGAGGCATTGGGCAGAGCAAGAGATGCCTGAACCACCTAAGATGATCAGTCATATTAATACAATGCAGTTCTGATAGGTAGCAATTACAGGGTAATAGATAGTCTATCTTTTTCAGAGCTCTGTTGCAACCATATGTTTAAAACTATGTCCTTCCAGCGGATAAACTATGTTAAAACTATGTTCCTTCCAGCAGATAAACATGCAAACTGCCATTATTTAATAAGAAAAAAGAAGTCTTTCCTAGAAGTGTATTTAGGATTTTCTAGTCCATGTCTCTTGAAATTCTGACACTGCAGGAAAAAGAAACCCCATCAGTTTCCCCAGAGTTCTTTTATCGTGTTATTTTTGAACACTCTGCTAAGCCTCGGTCAGCAGAGCATTAAATACTCTTATCTGAAAGGAATTGTAATGCTGATAACACCTCACCAAAACCTAATGAAATATTAACTAAAAATATTCCATCGTGAAAAAGATGCTCTTGCTAACTGAACTCACTACATAGTGCTCTTCTGAGTTAATGTGTTGCTGTAGAGTCTTTCCTCTTGTGTGATACAAAGGAAGAGTTTTTTAAGGCAGCATCCTTGACAGCATGAGTTGGATAGAAAAGAAGAAGCAGCAAAGCACCTAGCTACAAGAAATGAATGATGATGGAGACCCAGCAAAAGCCCTTTTCTAATGACAAGATATTACTGCACAGGTTAATGAAAACCAAATACCAATTTAACATGCTAACCTTTGAGCAAATTGAGTTCAACTAATCAAGAGCCCTTCAAAAGGGTATTTTGAACTAAGAGAAAAGACTGGAAAAATCATTTACATAAGATGGCTGGTAATGGTGCACTTAATGGATTGGTGATAGGGAATTACACTGAGGCAATGAACACATCATGTACAACCTATTCCCTGAAGCATTTAATAGGATGGCTCCAAAGAGCCAAATCTTACCCACTGGTAGTGAAGCACAATTCCTCTTAACAAGCAAAGCAATACTAGACTCTTCCTCATGACACTCCTCCCACACAGTTTTAAACAGAAATAATATCTACCTTCCAAACTCAGACTGGACAAACATCAACATGAGAAGGGCTCTCTGCATTAATTTTGATAATAAAGAACAATCCACCTCTGGATCAGCTCTTGCATCTCCCCTTCTGAACTCTTCTAGCAGAGCAAAATATTTATTACCCATCATCTGCCATTTCTTTATGGACTCTGCAGGAGGATGTGACACCAATCTCTAAATACTTCTGCCTGAAGACTACTGGATAAATAAATCTTCTCACTTCTTTTAAAAAGATTACCCTGGCAAACACATTCAGAAAAAATCCTAAGTTTGTGGAGGTACACATGCACAAACTGTCTGCTACTCAACCTCGTCTTGTCCCAGACACCAAGAACAGCTGTATTTTTTATGTCCATTTAGCATGGCTCAAGCACAAGTAAACAAATCTCTTTCATCCCTCTCTAAAGCTGAAGGCAGTGCAAACTCTTAGAAACTTGCCCAGACAGCTAAATGAAAAATGGTGTTATCTTCCATGACAAAAAGAGTAACTCTCATAAAGGTGAAAAGATACCAATGGTTTTCCAGCTCCTATGCACATGCACAATAATGGCACTAAGATAGTCTAGTGGTCAACAGGGTTAGGACAAATGTTGGACTTGATGATCTTTAAGGTCTCTTCGAGTCAAAATGATTCTATGATGTTTCCTCCATCATTTCCCTCCTGTCATTGCTAAATCCCATAGCCCCCCCCAAACAGGTTTGAAAGCCTGATTTCCATCACCACCTCCACATACTCTGAAGATTACTGGAAACAATTCAGTAGTCCCCAGTTAAGCACCACACCTGTGATTTATCACTTACCACTCACGCCGTGGCAACTGCGAGCTACATACTTGTGTTTGTCAAACAAAACAGCATCAAATTACATGGTTGGGAATACGTCCAGAATCTCATAACAAGTCCAGGTCTTAATAGATGCAAGATGTTAACATTACAATAAAATCAGGGCACATCATCTTTAGGAAATACATTTTAGAAGAGTATTAAGCTTTGCAATTTATTATCTTGGATAATATCAGATAACTTAGCCCTTACACCAGCCTTTTTGAGGAAGATAGAGGAGCAGACATTTCTCCCCTGAAGATTTCTAATACAGCAGGGAATAGTTGGCAACTAACAATTGCTTGCTTTGGCAAAGCATGTAACACCGCTGGTTTGTGCATTTGCCAAGATTTCAAACTCCTTAAAAATGACCTAACACACCAGGCACCTCTGGCTTTCAGTGTTTCCCTCAAGCACTCTGTCTTGCCAGGTAACTGCCCAGTAGGAAGACAAGAAGATTGCCACCTAAATGTATATTCAAATACCTTAGGTTGATAGTTAGACCCAATGACCTTAAAAGTCTTTTCCAACCGTAATGATTCTATGATTACTGGAAGTAATCCATACAAATACAAAGGAGGCAACAAATATTTACCACATTTATTAAGACAACATGAGGGCTTTACTCAGGAAAGCATCAGAGAACAAACAGGCCCTAAACCTACAAAAAAAGCACTTCAGATTCTCCTCCCAAGAGGCATGGTGATGGTCCTTTCCGTGACAAACCTGGCAGGTGTTGGCTCACTACATTTTAAACCTTTACTAAACTGGATTTATTTGTTTTTAACGTGTCAGCTGTTGATTTCCAGCTTGGAGTAGTACTGAAATACTGTAACGGCCACCAAATGGATGCACTTTAACACTTTCTTGAATTAAAGGAAGATATCCAGAAAAGAGTCATCAAAAAAAGATGTTGGTCACAGGCACATGAAACTACTTAAATCTCCTACTTATGTTTCAATATACCACACTGTAATTTTATGAGTCAGGTACCCTCCTCCCTTTCAGTTCAGCTAAAGTTTAAATAGTGTGATCCTTGCTGGCTGCATTGAAAGCACTAACCTAAGATTTTTGGCTAACAGCTGCCCTTCAGTCCTTTCATTCTTCTCTTCATTACTCATTCCTGTTTCACAGTCTGAACAATGTGAAACACATTATGAATCTAAAGTTTTCCTGTACTGGGAACACTTACATTCATTTGAAAAAAGATCCCATAGAAATGTGTCTACAGTTAATAAAAGACCCAAACCTTTTATGAAACTATACCTTGCAGTTAAGGGATTCCATAATTAGAACATACTCAGCCATATAATGTGTCAAATTATGGAGAATAATTATTTGTTAAGCTACAGATAAAGAGAAGAATGAATAAACCTGGAGCCACAGATAAAACCAATTAAATGGAAGTCCTTCCCTTTAGCATTCTTCTAACACTTGGGATACCATTTCTGTATCCAATAGTAGTTTACATGCACAATTACTGCGATAAAACTTTTACACTATATACATAGCATAAATCCCAGCAGTAAATAATTCAGTGCAAGAAATGGCTGCAAAGAGGGACAGCTGGTGCTGACAACGCTATCAGCATCTTTGCTACTACATGACATACAATCAGTTACGAGTGGAGTAAGATTATGGAGAAGACGAGACAAATTCCAGGTTAAGTTTGGAGTTGCTAAGGGATTTCACTCATTATTTGAATAAGAGCCAGGTTATTTTAAAATAGAGTCCAAAATTGAACTACCTGTCTTCAAAAGAGACTGAAAAGGTCTTTGCATATCAATTCAAAGCACACTAACAGAACACCTAAAACATGCACAGAGGATGACAGTCCTCTTTGGGATAAAACCTAATGCTCAGCTATTGCAAAGAATATAATTTGACTAACAAATTCAGTAAAATCTACCTTATAATATACAGAAGAGTAAAGAGAGGGTAGGAACCCACAGAGACAACCTTGGTGCCCTGCCAAGCAGGCAACTCTTTTGAAGTCAGGACCACAGACACCTCCCAGACCAGCACAACAGCAGCTTGGCCTAAAAGCAGCTGCCTGACCTTAAAGTTAGAACAGGTCAGGTTAGGAAAAAAAAAAAAAAATTTAAAACGAGAGGAAGCACTTATTTCAAATCAAGAGCCACACGTGCTCTCTCTGCACGTGAAGTCATCATCACAGAAGTTGTTCTGCTTTTCCAATTCATGGATTTCATCCCATAAAAGAGCCTTCTCACCTGCACATCTACAATTAGAGATTTTAGTGGACTGCCTTGCAGGTGCACCCTGATGTTTCTCCTACTCCCCAAAGCTCATTGAGTTACAAAGAAACTGACAGTTTTGCTACTTGATCATGCAATGCACAACTCTCTTCCTAACCCACTTCAACAGCCACCAAGAGTTCTTGCGACTACAGAGAAAATCAGCCCTCTGGCACCTGCTTTTCTCAGCCCCTTCATTACACAACAGTACAATTCTTGCCTTGATACAACTTTAGCAATGCACAATCCATCCATAAATTCAAGAGTGACCTACAAGAATAGTATTATTCTTCTGTAAGGCATGGATAAAAATCAAGACAGGAATTAAGAAAACTACATTGAGAATACAGCCAGTGATAAATTAGAGATCTACCATCTTAATTAGTACCAATAATTATGTTCTCTTTCAAAGACACTGAGGTGTAAGAGATACTAATGTCATCTTTTCCTTCACAATAATGTTGACTTTTTGACACAAAAGAAAGCACATTGTCTGGTCATGTCACAAGATGAATTATGGCCATTTTAGAGGCCTTGAATGTGACTTTGGGCCACACATTTGACATTGTGGCAAATTTATGTAAAGATAAATGCAGTCAATGTAATCTTTTAACTGAAGTGCGAGACTGGAAAAGGGTCCCAGTCTCAGCACCTGACCCAGATGCCTAATAGCAATATTTACATTGCAGACATATTGAACAGAATTAAGACATGATGTAAAATATTATTAAAGTTTGACTAATATCACTGCTTTTGAAGACATTCATTCATCAGTAGTTACTTGTTAGGCATTGTACTGACATGTTAATATGACAAAATCTATAGCAAACTCTCCCCAAATCCAAATTTGCATCATCAGAGCAAAGATTCAAAGACCTATTCAAAGTGAGTAAATAAGAACTCTCTTGCACAATAAATGTCCAGACTAGCTAGAACAAAACAAACTAAAAAAATCCCAAGGGAAGCAGAGAACTCCACCCTTAAATGGCTATTACAGGAGAGAGAATCTGCTGGTGCAGTGTCCATGAGTCAGCTTCCAGCCTGCCATTTGCAGATGGACTCACAGCCCCCTCCTTGAATTTGACAGCTGGAGGACAAGTCCTTACAAAGGGGCTCAGGGGACAGGAGTAGTTTTGCTGTTTCTTACGGACCCCACGCACTGCTGAAGTCTCTCAGCCAGAACCCTGCAGCTGTAGAAAAAGCTGCATTAAACCTTCATTGCTATGGAAAACATTTTTTACAAAAATGTTAAAAGGTATTTTTTTAATCTCATGCTAAGGAAGTATGTCATTGGTGCCATAGTGACCACTGTCATCTTTCCACACTTTAGAGACCACCAGCAGACGCAGAACTACTAAAAGGTGGGCCTCAAAACCACAGATTCTTGGTTCCAGAGAAGAATCTCATCTCTAATACTTACAAACAGCATGGGGCATGTTATAAAATGCTGCATAGCTTTCCAGTTACTTCTAAAGGACCTTAGAAACTCATGTATCCAGGGCCATAAAAATGCACTTCTCATCACTCTGGTTCGAACATCATCAAAATACCATTTGCCTTTTTACAAGCCCAATTAGCCTGCAGATCCCTCTAACGACTCTCCCTTTTTCTGGTTGGGATCTTCAGAAATCATTATATTAAATTTGATGCATTTCAGAAGGAAATCAGAACAGCTGAGTTTCTGTATTTATTAATACTGAATAAAGACATTGATACCTCAGAAGCATGGTTATCTAAAATTATCTGTTATCTTTATGTAGAAAGCATGTCTCCACTAAATGAGAAGCACATATACAATCAATTAAATTGCTGCTGAAACACACATGACATTTAGATATTTTACTTAATGTGAGAAAAGCAGTGCTACAAGCTAAAACAGTTAAATGTCTATTACACAACTTGTGCCATAATATAGTATCAAATTCAACAGCACTGAGGCACACCATCCAAGCTTGATTTATTGCAGCTAATTGCTAATTAGGGTTATTTTTGAAGCACTGCTGTTTGCATTGCACCAGATTTGCACTTGGGGAGAAAACAGGATTTACAAGGTCAGAATGAAGTTTAAACATTTGTATACAGACTGTTTCCCTCCCCTCAGTATTGCTAAAAGGGCTTCACGATCTGAAGACAACAGTATTTACACATGTGATGTTATTAAAACCGGGCACTCCCAACTTTGTGTACAGCAGCTATTAACATGCAAAAATTCAAAGTAGGATTGCAATGGTTACCCAGACAACTTTCTAATTAAATAATGGCAGTAATATCACTATGCTTCCATGTACTACATTAAAAATTGAACAGTGCCTCACTAATAATGCATTGGTCATTTGCATAATCTGAAGACCCTGGCTGCCAGTCTCAGCTATGGACCATCGCATCGTTAACCATCAACACACACATCCTGTGCCTCCCTCCATGGCCAGCAATTACATCAGTAATTCATGGCAGTTCCCGTTTCAAACTCCTGCCTATTAAGAGCCATTTAAGCATTGTTAGTAGTAAAATGATCCTCAAGAGCAAAACTTGACTGCTTCTTTCAGAAATCAAACCCCATTACAGTAGACACACCATCCCTAGTTTTAGCATCGATCTTCTCTTTCCCCTAGCAGATTTCTGCCTGGTGTTTTAGGCACCATGGCAGCACATCTGCAACAAAAATACCATCATACTAAGCAGCGCCCAAGTGATCAGCCTGTTGTGCTGGACTCCCTGCTGCCTCTGCAACATCTCTGCCAATACCCAACACAACACTGCTACATTCAGCTGTAGGTGACCTATGCTTGAGGCAAGAAGGGAAGCAGACTAACCCACCTCCCAGAATTCAATTACAGCTATCAGTAACTGTTATAAGACTATCAGAGTGCTACAAAATATAATCCCTTGAAAACTCCAGTTAGACCAGATACAGAACACTAAGGTACAGGCTGGACAGAATTAACTGACTATAGCAAGAAAGTATGAAGGCTGAGTGACCTCTAATCAAGAAAACATGACGTGCCTAGACTTACCAAAGGTTCCTCTTGAATTATTACCTCAGTTCAGAATTATTTTTATGATTTGCTGTAACTCTTTCCAAATCTTCTTCTAATCATTAGCTGTATCAGCACTATCAGAGCCATATGAAAGATAGCATACTGTTGTTTTTGGTTTCAAGAGACCAATTGCATTTCCAAATATACTGCTAGCATAATCCAGTCAGGCTGTGGCTTCATAAATCCAGAAAGTTTTCTTGGCATATTATCCCAGAGACAAAGACAGCTAGTATAAAACCTCAGGGGAGTGGGGATTCACAGCTTTGACTTCATGAACTGTAGCACAGGGTCATGCTTAAATGTCATAAGAAGAAACAAATATGTGGTTCTTTATACGCCTGCCCAAGGAGATGGTTCAGAGAACTCGCTTTTGGTAGGAATCAAGAACTTGAGTCTTTCCCATGTCCCCAGAAACACATTTGTTTTTAGCAACATGCAGGATTCTGAATGCAGAGCATTAAGTGTCTTTATGCTGTTTCCAACCTCCAAAGCACGTACACTACAGCATCAGCTCTTCCCTTAGTGTGGGTACATGGTTCCCACTTGTGTCTTTGTGTTACACTACATATGACACAGATACTTGACTATTTTGAATAATTCTCCCCAGACAACACACACTGTCAGAAAAATGCTGCAATACAGCAGATTTGGCCTCCATACTATTCACAGGATGTTTTGCATCAGTAGCTTCAGCTATTTCATATGTTGATGAGGAGCTCAAAGCACAGAGATCCACACTTATTCTTCAGCATTACTGTGCTGCACTGTGACAATCTTGGATTTGCAGTGGTCAGTGGGAGCCCAGTCCTCTCCCTTAAATGTAGAGTTCAACTCGCTCACTACAATGAGAAAATCTGCCTCAGTGGATTTTGTCTGAACTCAGGATCTCTCAGGAAAAAGTCTTTGAGGACATACCAGGAGAGAGACGGGTAGAGAAATACGTTGTAAGAAAGTTATTCTCTCAGCTCAAGGAAAAAAACCCAGCTTGGTTTGGAACTTTTGAGTAAGCTCTGAAACTTATTCAACAGTGCTTACTCCACCCTGTTATCATGCACTGTTTTACCATTGCAAATATTGTCCTTGAGATGGGCTGCACATGTTCATACAGCAGCATGGATCATTGTGAAAATCTTATGGGCATTACTACAACATAAATGTTCAGACTCAGAGCAATTACTTCTGACTGCACTAATGAGACAAGCATGCTGTTTCTGTACTATATATATACACATTATACACAAATTTCATTTAACAAGTATCTTGGCTGTGATGTAAACCCATCCCTACTTAATTTATGTTTGCACACATTTGGGCTGAAAATTAAATTTAATAGAAAGCTAAAACAAATAAAAGAGCTCCTGCTGCTCCATGTGAATGTTAAAGAAAGCAAAGAGCAGAAACACTTCATTCTCCTATAACCCAAGCACAGAGTTTGCTCATTCCCAATTACTGAACAGCCTTGTCAGACACCACGGCTTGACTTGGTGTGAGGGGGTGCACAGAACAGAGGAATTTTCTCCATTCATCAGGCAGTCTTCCCCTCTCTGTAGAGTGGAGACTAATGCACGTAAATCCCTGCTTCATCAAGAAGTGAATAGACCTTTTGTTGCAGTCTATTACAGTTATAAAGATTCTGGCCACGCTTCTCTTACCACCACCGTTCCCTCCACAAGAAACCGAAAGGTATTGCTTAAAAACACAGAAACAGATCAGGATTCAAAACATGCCAGAACAGCTCGGGCCACAGCAAGAAAAAAAAAACGGAGCCAAAAACCTGCCAGCCCCCTCTTCAGGGCCTTACAACACCACTTTTGAGAAGTTTTGCCCAGGCAGCTGACATCCAGTTTTCGTCTTCCAGTGCAGATGTGCGGCTTTCCTGCACAATAGGCGCCTGCAGCCCTGGCTCTCTTCCAGGTCCCACTGTGTGACAGTAACAAAAGGCGAAGCTGGAAGCCCTCAGCTACAGCACAGCTCTAAATGATTTAGTGACCACGGCATCCAGACCTTGGCAGCAGCTGCTGCTTTAAAGGGACATTACCCAAGGAGTCCATAAACCACAGAGGCTGGCGGGTTTTTTCACACTAAATTTGAAAAATTCTGTGCAAAATTGAAATGGGTGCTGCTGCATTTCTTCAAAAACCCAAGGCAGAGAGTGGGGAGATGAGAAAGAACAGGACAGGTAACAAATGTCCTTGGAACTTGTTAGTGCATTACCACAAAGCCTCAAAGACCACCTGTTCCAGTATGTTCCACCTAAGGATTTCAAGGCCCTCTGCAAGCATTAGTGATGGCAACTTCCCACCTCCATAGCCACCATTTTTTGTTCCATTTCAGAGTTAGAAAAACAAAGCCCTTATTAAACCAGACACTAGTAATCTGGAAGGCTTAAACCCAGGTTGATACTAGGTGGACACTTTTTTTCTCCTAAGTGTGTGGAGGACATTATCTCTTCACATATTAACATCACATCATGCCATGAATTTCCATTCTCTTTGGTGAACAATCATCCATCACCACAATGCTACACGAGAGCTTCTGCAGAGAATTCTACCCCTAACACTAGCTCTCGCTTGTGATGAGGAGATATTTATGAGCATGTTCAGCATTGGGCATCAATGTACACAATACTTTAATGCATCCTGCTGTTGAAGAAGCGTATTGCCAATTCCCTGACAAACTCCACAACACTTTTTGAACACCTAATTTCAAAGCACTATGGCCTTGAAGAGATGAATTGGATTTTTGCACAGTATAAGATCCAAACAAATTCACAAATCTCTTCAAATTCTGTATTTTACTTCCTCTCCAAGTAGAATACCTGAGCTTTTGCTACAGAACTTCTCATATTCAGAGGGTTAAGCAACCAAGCTACTGTCATCTTAAAAAAACCACTGCAGTGAAAAGAAGGAGTTCCTTTGCTTAGCATTCAAGCCCCTCTACCCATTATTTCTTTTCCATCTTCTGATATCATACAGGCGTGAGACCGTGACACAAAGTAAATCCCTGTTTCTTTCTTTACAGCTTCCTTGCAGCCACCCTGGTTACAGTCATATTATGTTCATGATCAAGGGCAGCATCACAGCTCCAAACCTCCACTGGTGGTGCTCCAAAAACAGGTGACAGTTTTCCTACAGCCCTGGGCTCCCATGCTTTGAAGCACCCCAGTCTGTACCATAGGCACTGCCTATATGAACCTTACAAGCAAAGAAAGGACAAGTGACTGACCCAAAAAAAAAAAAAATATCACCAACTGTCTGGCTGCAAAGAGAAATCAGTAGCCAGCTGTGCTAAGTCACACCAATAATTTAGTGTAAGAAATAAACATGTTAGTTCAAGTAAAAAAAAAAAAATTACATGAACAGTAACTACTGTGCAGTAGATACTCAAAATAATTTCTGTCAGAGCACTAATTAAGATGGATAAACACTTGTTTTGCTAATCTTCCTCCTCCTCCTCCCTCCAGAGTAATTTATTTGCCCACAGGGAAAAAAACATACAAGAAGAGACTGATAAGAGACATATCAAAAAGGTGCATGTATTTCTGTATGCCATAAGCAAGTAACACCACACTGCTAGAGCTCTGCTGGAAGTGGAAAAAGTACAGTTTTATATTTCTCTCTGGAGTCTAAAAGTAATTTTAAAAGGGCATTTTAAAGCCATCCTCCACCACCTGCAGTCAAGTGGTCATTAAGAAAAAAAAACACTGTAATCAAAGCATCCACTAACTGCAGAGAAACACTATTAATCTACTACGCAGCCCTGCTCCATCTCTTCCCTCTGCAGCCATCCCAACCAACTAAAACAAAGCCAGGCTCATTCAGATAGATTTTTAGCTCCTGTGTGGTAACCCACAAACAAGAGCATATTTAACCAGGATCCAGGATCGCTCACATGGTTGTCAACTTTGGTCAGCTGTCTCGATGCAGGTTTTGGGTTTGCCTGTTGTAACAGTGATATATGAGCAGAGTTCGGTTCTGCATCTGAGCTCTGGCAGTTTTCAGTTCACAATACAAAAGTGACGTCTTTTTCAAGGACTTGAACATGCAGGGAAGGGAAACCAGCAGGAGCTGTTACCTACTGTTTCGGATCTTTCCTGCTTAGAACAATGGGGAGAGAGGGAAGGGTGAAGAAAAATGCCTTTGTAAAACATGTGGTTTGAGCAAGTAGAGACAGTAAGTGCTTTGCTCTACCAGCATGCTGCTACACACAAGAAGACATCAATGAGAGGCGGGCAACACAGGAGCAAATCTGGTATCAGGACATGTTGTATAATGTCAAACACATAGAACAAAAGAATGATTTCCTACTCCCCCAGTGGAATATGTCATATCAAGCCTCGTATTGTGTTCCAAAACACAGCGGCTGCCTGATCAACACAAACAACATAGACTTGGTAAGACTGGAGACTTTATTTTCACCTCATTGAAACAAAGCTCAGGTAAATCAGGGCAGCAAGGCTAGACTTCTGTAGCATCAAACTGGAAATCAGAAATCAATGCACTTTCCAGCTTTCTGCTCACGAGAAGCAGCAGGAATTTTAAAGCTGGAATGGAGGATGGGGGAGGGAAAGCAGAGGGATCCAGAGCATTTGTTAAGCAGCAATTTGTCTTTTAACAGTCCTGGATGCGTGCTAACTTACCACTTTAAAGAGAGTGCTTTCCTAAGCTGAAGAAACACTGATCAGAGATATAGAGCGAGAAATCAAGAGCATGATAAAAAACAGCCAGCCTAGGGTAGGGTTCTTCCTTGCTAACGGAAATCACTTTTCCTTTGCATGGGAGTCTATAACCTCAGGTGCCTGGTAGGGGTTAAGTTGTAGCTTGATGCTTATGTGGCAGTGCTTACAGCAAAAATTGATCCCTGCAACACATGATCCAGATCTCCCAGCTGTTCTATCAAGCTGGGGCTGTGTGACAAAACACCACTGACCATCTGGGTCCCAGACACTGCCTGCCTGCTTCCAGCCACCACTGCTGTTTGATGGGCTGTGTGGAACAGCAGAGCCATCGCCAGGATTCCTGTACAGAGGTACAGAGGAGGATAATTTCAGAGCATTCTCTTGCTTTATTTCCTAGTTATTTTCCAGGTCCATTTTGTTACACTGTACCAGCATTACATGCCTGTGATCATGGTGACAAGATGTACCGTGATAACAGTGCAGCTAAAGGCAGCAGCTCTGCAAAAAACAAGCAGACAGGTCTGCTTTGTTCTCAGCAGTCAGTTCCAGAGTCCAAGCTACCAAGAGACAACACAGGGCTTTCCAAGGTGCCAGGTATACCATGTATCGCTACTAACTTGTTCTAGGGTAGGATACAAGTCACTGTCTGCTTTGTAACACATTTACGCTTGGCTTTGCAAATGCAAAAGCAGTCCTGAGGCACTTCATGTTTACATGGAGAAAGGCAGCAAAGGCTTACTTCAAACAACTTGTCGGGAGAAAGGCTGTGACTATTCCTGGTCTACAAAATTATCCAACTGTTGGATTTCTAGCACTTGTTAGGATCCCAAACAACTGCAACAACTTAAACCTGGCCTGCAACACATGCAGAGCCTCTCAACTCACCACCCACTCCCACAGATGAAAGCAGTGAGGACTCCAAAAGGTTGAACTGCAACAGTCAAACGTATTTTTAACAAATTCTGTTTCTATAAATATTACAAAGCTTTCTGCTCTTCGGAGGCTGCTCTGCTCCCACTGCTGCTGACATTACGGTGACATTTAGGAGGCCTTCACATTGCCTTACTGCCTTTCGTATGCTGGTTTTGTTCAAGGGATCAGAGAGACACATGAAGACACAAGGGCTGCTTATTCAAACTCTGCTCACTTGCTGACCTGCTGCTCAGGAGCACAAAGGGGCTCTCCATGTCAAGTGTGCTGGCTGTCCCGGTCTCCACTACTCTGGAATGCATAGAAATGCAAAAGGACAGTAATCTGGAGGTGCCACCAACAAGGCAGAGGGCTGAAGGGATGGGGAATTGACTTCTGAGGCTGCACAAGGACTCTTGATAGTCCCAACTGATGCTGTATCCTGTCCACACAACATAAAGGCTCTTCTTCATTTATTGATTCCTGTGTTTGCTCTATCTTCCTTCCCCCCCCCCACCCCCAAGCTATTTCCCCTGCATCCTCTGCCCTCCCTCTCCATTTGTTTCCTTTCTCTCTGGAGCCCACTACCAATACGGCTGCAAGGCCAGCGTGCAGCATGGATGGCACCAAACTGGCATGTGCCCCTGATGCTGACATCACCTCCTTCCCTGCCCTCAGCCTCCACCAACTTGGGCTCCAGATCTTGCACCTAAAACACTAAGTCACTAACTGCTACCTGAGCATCAGCTTCCAGCTTCATCTGTAGCTCTTTTGTTATTAAAGAGAATCGGGTGGTTACACAGCAAGAGACAACATATCTGGGGGAAAAAAAAAAAAAAAAAAAGGAGAAGTCTTCCCAAATCCAGTTAAAGAGAGATACCAACATCTGGATTAGGATCCTTTAGATATTTATTCTCCATTTCACAAACACTCCAGCCCAAAGAAGCATCCTGTCCACAAGCTAGGAAATGACTTCTGCATATCTAACCAGGCGTTAAGTGACCAGATGAAATAGTTACGAGGATTATATCTGTATATCAGCATATTTTTTTTTTAAAGAAATGCTGCAACAACTAAAAATTCAGCTTAAAACAAGCAAACACAAAACCCCCAACAACCAGAATCAAACCAAACCACCACAACCCAAATAAAAACACCTCAAAAACCACAACAGAAACTTTGTTAGTTATCTCCAGGATTCCTCTGTTCAGCCTCATTCAGGGGGAGCTGCCACCTGTAATCCAACATTTTCAGTTAAATCTAACATTTTCAGTTAGATTTAAGACTATATGTTCTTCACACCACAAAAATCTAATATTACATACACAGTGTCCTGCTACCTTCTAATTATTCTAAACAGAAATTTCATTGATAGTTCAGGTGCAGAAACCCTGTTCTTACTTCAGTAGGTGCATAATTTTAGGGATGGAGAAAGCTCCAAATTAAAACAACAGATCCAGGACTCACTGTACTGTGTGTTCTTTGGACTGTGTTTATTTTGCATAAATAGCTAATGTTTTTCTTAAGGGGAAACTTCCACAGTCTTTCTTTTCTTATTACAGGATATGAAAGCCTTGACAATGGTGCTGTTACAGCTACAACAGAATTCTCCCATTGCAGACAAAGGAAAAATAACGCCATCTCCCTTCAGCTTCCACCAGCAAAAATGGTTTGAAGATTTGTTTGAACACTTAACAAGATGTTTTCGGCCTCTTCTGACACTTAACATAGGTATTGTCATGCTAAGAGGATTGTGATTCACAAGAACTGCATATTTGAATAGGATCATTCCACAAAAATTTCAACCTACCCTAGAAAATTGCCCATCACATTTTGTAATTCAATGAGCATGCGGAGCACAACAAGTGTAGTTATTTAACCTTTCATCAAAAAACTGTGAATATCTGATAATAATAAGTACAATCTATAAAGGCTTCAAGTCAACACTTTTTATAAGCAGATTTGTAAGGTAATAAATTTTCCATGACTTAACGATCAGCTTTGCCTATGAAAGCCAATGTTGTAATTCCCAATTGATTGTAGATGTTAATCTTGCAAGATTCTTGTTCTTCTGCTGTGATTTATTAGCTGAATTAATGACAGATTGCACTGTTTAAAACAAGCTTCTGTTTTACACCATAACCCAGGAAACTCTGTCCAACTGAGTCACTGCAAGGATGGGAGGAGGGTGGTGTGCAAGGTGCAACTGCTCAGGATACCTGAGCTAATTTGTCTTATTGCCTTTGAAATGCAGCACTAATTGTTTAACAATTAACCCTGTGACTGAATACCAGGAGAGCTGAATGGCAGCAGCTATTCAGGCTCTCTGCGGAGTTTGGGATCCACATTCAGTCTCAGCAATTCATTTACATTGAAACATTCTGCTTTCTCATAGAAAACAACAGAAGATTCCCTTAACTCCCCCACTGCATCCCCACTTACTCTCTTGAGTTTAAAGACAGTGTAAAAGAAAAATCCCACATGCTTTCTACATGTATGGGACTAGAAAAGGAAAACTGCAGAAAAAAAGACAGATTTGATTCTTCAGACCTTACCGTGTCACTACCAAAAAGCAAGTGTCATTATGTGTACTAGAAGTCATAACCTTCTCTTCAAGTTATTCATTCTCTACTTACTCAGCAACATTTCTGGTGTAGGAGAGAATGTGCCACAAACATGCTCTAACAATGCAGTCTGATAGAGGGCCAACACTGCAGTGGAAACAATCCCAGTGGCCCAGTTAGTCTCAGTCTGCAGGTTTTGTGAATTGTAATGCTGTAATAAACTCAGACCTTTTCCTGTCAACTCTGACACTGAGACACAATACAGGAGATGAGAACAGGAGCTGTGAATTGCAGGGCGAACGAACACGAGACACAGCAGCAAACCCTACAATCACAGGGCAAGCACTCAGAGCGGTTTAATTCTGATGCAGGAGCCCCACGTTCTGCAGTGAACGGCTCCCTCCATTTGCTTTTTCAAAGCTTCCTCTAAAGGGATCCCTCTGTTTTGCGATGAATTTGAACTTGCAGTGCTTCAGTGACTGGAGGCACTTCCTGCACAGCAGAGCACCAAGTGGTGCCAATTCCCATCAAGCCACCGCTTGCAGCTCCAGTACCTCACTCGCTCTTCCTTGCTACTCCCCGCCCAGCGAGAGTGGTGGCATATGCTGCTCTGTGGTACGGCTTCAGAGGTGAGTAGAGATGTAAAAATAAATAAGGGAAGGCAAATAAATGAAGCAAAAGGACGCAAAAGGACAGAGCCCCTTGCATGGCTGCTGCTGAACAGGTGTAATTCACAGACAGTCACCTCAGAAGAGACACACCGAATCCCTAGGACCGCTGCTGAGACGGGTTATTAAAAACTGGCCCCAGCCATCTGCTGGTGGTCAAGCTCCATGATGTGGCAATCAATTACAGCTGTTATCTTGTCCTAGCTTTGACAGATGTTCCTCTCTTTCATTGTACAGTAATTACTAGTTAGCTGCCAGCAGGCTTCACACTTTAATCGTGGTGCTAATTTGAGACAAAGAGAGGAAAAAATGGGGAGAGACAGACAGGGAAAGGCAAAAGCTAAGACAGCTGTGGCAATTGGAGCATCCATGCGTTAAACATTTCCTTGCAAACAATAGGTGAAAGCAACCAGTTACCCCAATATGACTTTAAAAACCAACAGTAGGGTACCATCCAACTACACCACAGCCTGAAGTCCCTGTTCATTTCAGAGGAGAAAGAGGGACACACTTATTTTTCCTTGCCAAACGGGGTAGGCTAAAAATACCTGCCAGCCTCCGGCAACGCGTGGCTTCATGCTGCCATGGAGCATGGTGCCAGCTATATGGCAGTGAAAATTGGATGGATGAAGGCACTAGGTGGAATTCTGATTTTTGAGGGGCTTTTTTAAACCTTCTCAGAGAAGGAGGAAGCTACTTAAAATTATAACACAGATGAATACAAGCAAATACGCTCCATCACCTCACTAGAGAGTGAGAAAGAGAGTGCACCTGCTCTGCAATCTGGTGTTTGTGGAAAGCCTTTGGAGATGGGCAGGAGAGAGCAAATGCCTTAGTTCATCAGACCAGGAGCCAGCAAGGTAGGAAACCTGGCAACTCATTTCTTATGTAATCAAGGCTCTAAAGAATCTTCAAAAAAGGGACATGACAAGGTTTATCTTTTTCTTCTTGGCTGGTTTAGATGCAGGATTTCAGGGTAATTTCTAGAGCCACATCTTAGTTTCTGTACACTACCTAGTAATGCACATCCCTATGTTCCAATAAAAAGACACTGCAATGACCACAACATGAATACACATCTTATTGGTGTTAAATCCTTATTGCTCCCTTTTTAAATGACACCCAACAATTTAAGATGTGCTTATCTCCTCTGTTTAGCCTCCAGCAGAAATCTCATGTCTTGGAAGTGTTAAATAGTCAAATGACTGTCTTTAACCAGGCTTCAGAAACTTTCCACAATTTTTCAGAAAAAAAGAATACCACTGGAAGTCTGAACAACTAGCAGAAAACCATTCAATTGTTAAAAGCAGCTCTGCAGCAAGCTACAGACATCCTCCTCCCGGATGTCCCAATCTGGGTTAACTATTTTCTTTTTCATTTAATTCACAATGGCCATATTTCTGCTGTTGAATAATTACTGAATCTTTCAGTAGCACTTAGGCTGTGGTTTGGTGATGTGATGTGTTTGGCAGTAACAGTGGCTTACAGCAGTTCCTGTCACACTCTCTTCCTTTCCTCTACTGTCCACCCTGTGCCCAGCCTCATGCCACTGTATGCTCCCTGCTTCAAGTTGTGGCAGCACAACTATTTCAACATCCATTCAGATCAGAGAATGGCAAAAGGAATTAACACTCTCATTCCACTTGTGCTGGCACAGCTGACACCAAGGTTTTGCAAAACACCTCAGTGCCACCCAAGGATCAACCAATTGCCTGAACTGCTGAATGAGAAGGGAATCAGACAGCTTGCAACTATGCAGGTGAGCTCAGATATCTTAAGAAAACTTGCACTGGTACAGCACGTCACGTGTGTGGGCATGAGAAACACAATCGCTCATACTACTACTGCTGACAACTGCTTACCAACAAGACATGTCCCTGGTTTAATTGGACACAGTCAACTGCAGGCATCTGAGTTGGAGCTCAGGTGTTTGGTGTGCTCAAATCCACTGACCAATAACTTGTTTGTTCCTCTGGGCTCTCAGATTTTACATTGTGATGCCATTTAATGACTTCATTATTTTATTTTTCTGTCATGATCTCAAGCAGTGTTTGTTGATTTCATATCTTATTATCACTTTGCTGTTGAGAGAGCTTCTGAAATCAGGCTGTTGCAAAAATGTATGAGGTTTTGGTGGTTGCTGAACACAACCAGCCAGCTCCCACTGATAATGGCAGTGTAAGCTAAACGTCTGAGATCACCACATAGCAGCTGTCAAGGGAAAAGGGGAGAAGGAACTGAACTGTACATTTTTAACATGTTTCTAGTATTGTAACTAGCAGAAGTAGTGGTTTTACAGGAGCAGAACCATGTGGTTCACTGACCAATGATTTGAAATGGCTTCTCCACAGAACAGCCATTTATCTGGGTTACTGCTTTTTTAAAAGGGACTTTGGGACGGTGCTGTAAACATCTGCCAGATAGGGAGATGTTATGCAGACGGACAAGAAAAGTAAGTTCACCAAAACCCACAAGGGTCTTGCCACTTGACAAAGTAAAGTCAATGACTTGGAAAATAATATCACAGGAAGCATAACAGTACCTGGAATAGTCATCTTCACAGTCTGCTTACCAACTGATGTTACTACTTGACTTCTATGTGTCCTACAGGCAAGCTGTCTTTCCTCTAGTTTCAATGCACTCATACTCCTCTTCGGAGACACAGCTGAGAGTCTCCGTCAGCTCAAATTCTGGATGATACCCCCCCCTTCCTACTTCACCAAAGATAGGCAAATACTACCTTTAAACCTCTGAATAACCCAAGACATCAATTCACCACGATCTCACTATGATTTCTCTTGGAAATATTTCCTCTGATGATGTGCTAGCCAAGCAGCCAGCCATGAATTAACAAAGTCCCACTGCCATTCTTCTCAAGGACACCACACCAGTACAACCAGCAATGTAAGATAACTGCATTGTTTTCCTCACTGTATCCCCCAAAAGAGAGTTACATGTTTCCTAGAAAATGGATGCCTGGAGCCAGAGGGTGCTGGCCTCTGAGCTCTGCCTCTACCAGAGAGGACTTGTTAAATGCAAGGCAATCTCTCAACTGCCGTCAGTGGTAAACAGGCAATTACTATGCTGATTGATTGATTACCTTTTCCCTCTCTAAATTATATCAGAAGAGAGGCAAATCATTTCAAAACCAAGAAAAATCACAACCTAACTTCAGGCAAAAGTGTGGTTTTTTGACAGTATGAATAACAAGCAGGTGGACTGGAGTCAAACCAAGGCCCTGAGCAAACAGTCCTGAAAGCATAACAATCCACAACCTTCCTGACCAGGGACAGGCTGGGCAGGGATTTGCAAATCAGCCATCACCACATCAGGCCATGACCTTGTGAGTGAAATAAACTGAAGAGAAGGTAAAAGAAAAGAAAAAAAGGTCTCTAGAGAGCGTGGTCCCCAAGTACCACAGAAGTATGTCCATTCTCTCGTACATGCTGCGGAACCAGCACCACTGCAATGGAAACCACATTCTCTTCCTCTCTTGGTTCCCTTCATTTTCCTTTTTCTATTTTTTCCACTTTGTATCAGCTGACTTGTGTCTTCATTGTGCTTTCATTTCCATCCACAATTTTGGTGCCCTTCATCTGCAGCTGACAGCTCACAGACAGCTGCTGCTGGTATGAGAGATGATTTGAAACTGCTTCATTTCACAGAGCAGCACGGCCTCCAAATCCCACACGTGACCCTCCCAACTCTGAGACAAATTGCCCCGCTGAATCCCCGCAAGGGGCACCGAAGCTGCCTGGCTCTGTGTAGTCGACAGCTTTGTGGCAGTTTGCCTGCATGGCTGGCTCAAGGGCTTTACCTCACACTCCTGCCTCCATCTGCCCATTTCCACATCCACCCCACTACTTTTTTTTTTTTTACTTCTCAGCACTGCTTCCTCTTCTCCCCTCCTGCAGGCACAGCCATACTTCAAGTTTCATCCTCAAATACAACCCTGACAGTTTTTCCTCACAAACTCCGTATTTCATCCTGCTGTTCCAACTCCTCTCTCACCCCTCACCCTGTGAATTCACCATAGCCCCCTGGCATGGGAAGACCCCAGACTCATGGCATTTCCAGGACAAAGAAACCCAGAGACACAGGCTGAAGCGTGTGAAGCCAGAGGCTGAACCTCTGAAGGAAGCGAGCACCACAGAAACCCAGACTCATTTGCTGGTGATGAGGACCCACGAGCAGTCCTCCAGACCTGAGCTGGCACACTGCTACTGAGGGGGAAAGTTGAAAGACAGGGTGGGCCCTTGGCCTCCTTCTCCAGTCAGAACGTGACACAAAGCTGTGGAGGCTCCATGAGGGAGAGGCTTCCTCAAGCTGCTGGGCCAACGGCTCTCAGCTCTTTTCTCTGGTGAGCAGCGTCCACAAGACTATGCCTAGCTGGAAGGACTCAGCCCAGGATTTTCCAAGCATGTTAAATGTGCTGTTGCTGCTGGGTGTCACAGCGATGCTAAGTGAGGCACCAACATAGCCCCAACTCACTGCCAGACACAAATGTCAAAGGAAACGCAGTTGGACAGCCTTCAGGGCCTTTCTGCTAAGCCTCCCCTCCTTTCAACAACCAGCTAAAGAGGGTAACCCCTCCTCCCCTTCCCTGGTGCCCACCATGGCACCAACACATCCCCAGCATAAGACCCCACAACAAAACTTGTCAGCTTGTGAACCATATCCCACAGCAAGAATAGGCCTTCAATTGTTATTAAGGGCTCTCTCATTCACAGCAGGGAAGTCTATTACAGCTGCTTCACCACAGGGCATTGCCATTTCCACTCATCCCAGCAACGGCTCAGTCATGTGTCCTGTCTCCTCCCACCCGCCACCCTGCACCCATCCCAGGGACGCTGCAGATGGTAATTAAGGCCAAAGCTCTATAAGGACTGGTTTTAGCAAGAGAGAAAGGGGCCATGGAGAAAGCCCAGCTGCAAAAATTTAATTCCTTTTCACAGGAACAGGGCCGAAATATTTGAAATCATTTCTTAACAATAACAAAAAAAGCTGCTGAAAAGAATAACATTATGACAGCTGCTGGGAAAGTCACCAGTGGGTGAACACTGGTTGCCGCACCAATCCCCATCCCCGCACCACTGCTTACAGGAAGGAAAGGACTTTTATATCCTGAGCTGCTGTCCACACTTTTTATTTACTTTTTTCATTTTCCCAAAGCCAGTCTGGCTTATGCTCATTGCTGTCCCGTTTGGAATCTTTGGGATGGCTTTCACAAGTTGTAAAGGAAACAAATTCATCAGACACCATACTACATTTGCATTTCAGTGGTGACAGTCTGGTTGCCGCATCAGACAGGCACGGAGGGGCTGATCTGTACCCCTTGCCTTGTCCAGGCTTTGGAAGCAAACATGAGACAGATGACCTATTTAATTCTCTTTAAACTATTGCTACATTAATAGGGTGTTTGGTTGGATCAGGTAAAATTTGTGACATGCAGGAATATTTCCTGCCAGAAACATATTATCAAGTGGAAGGTGTTTTCTTCAGAAATATTCACCCTATTTCCAAGCCCAAAAGCTTAGCTCCTCTTACATTTTAGGACAGAATCACTTGTTGTAAGCGTACAACTAAGCAAAGTCTCCCCTCAAAAGAGAAAAATCAGCCTGGACAGCCATTATAAGAAATTAAATAGAGTTTCAAATTAAATCAAGTTTAATTATGTACATTTATTTGAAGATGTTGCACAGATATGGTTCGAGGTCAAGATGTCAACAAAAGCTCTCCTGGTGCTTTAGAAAATGTTTCTAGGGAGCATCTTTTCACCACACCACCTTTGCCTTTAACCAGCTGTTAATTAGATTTTGTATCTAACTTAGAAAGCAAATCTCCTTTGCCCACTATATAAACAAACAAAAACAAGGTGATGTGTATTTAGGGAATGAGAGGTGTTTGCTTTTAAACATACAAGCAGTACTGAAAGACTTCCAAAAGAGAATTTCCTGATCATGCCAACTGCTGCAGCTGCCTGAGGCTATTCCACAAGCCTCTCCTACCTCATCACCATCTAGCTTGTGCAGAGAAAGCTAAATGGCAGAAATATTTGTCCTGCATTGCATTTCCCTTTGGTCAAATATTTTTCAGGAAGTAGTTGATCTGTGCTGGAGGATATGAAAACCAAGGTCAACCACATCACTAGATGGTTGGTAAGAAAAAAAAAATAGTAGTAAGTCTGAAGGAGGACCAAGAGAATGAATTCAAAGGGGAAGTTACGGCACAACTGGAAAAACAGTACTATTAAGTTTCACAAGACCATTGTCAGAACCAAAGATACTATGGCACTAAGATACACACTAAGGAGACATACACATTCCTGATAAACACATTTACATACTGTTGCATGTGATAACTGCTTTTACTCTAGTCACTGGCTACATTTCCAGATCCTTTGATTTCTGTCCAACACAAGAACCTAGCTTGCCCTTGTTCATGAATTTTGGAAGACAGCATAAAAATATTCCAATATGCAGAAGAGCAGCTTGTACAAACATGCCAGCAAAATACAGATCTGTGTGATCTTACAGATTATGAACATAATACTTGCATTTTTTTTTAATGCACAGGGTCAAATTAATGAATCACAGGAGATGAAAGAATTAAGAGGAGAAAATACTGGGGAGGAAGTGTCTTGGAAGTCTGTAAATTTAAAAAAAGATGAGAAACATTCCGACATTTTATCTTGCATTTGACAAGATCAAGTTTGATTGCAGTTTATAGGAGCTCTGAGCAGTGCACTGGGAAAAAAAACAGCCAACCACTAGCAGCTGAAGAGGAGAGAAAGAGGAACACATCAGGGCTGTAACTCCTCAGTGTATCACGACTCCTCTCTGCCTCCTCACCGTTTTGAACTCCCTGCTTTGCCTGACTCCATAAATTAACTAAGGGGCCCACTCTAATCATGTAGCAGCTCCGAGCTACGTGCACCATCTCCACCCCACGTAGCTCAGACACACTCCAGAAGAGCCGGCAGCACCACATACAAAAAAGCATGACGGAAGGTGTGTGGGGAGGAGATTCGTTTCCACTCAGTCTCCCACTCCAAACAGAACAAGTCTCTTGCCAGACCCTGGATGAAATTTGGCACCTTTGTCTCTTTACATGCAGCACAGATGGCAGGATAGACATGCCTGCTGGTGCAAGAAAGCTGTGCCAGTTCTCAGGAGGTGGCAGGGAGGGAAGGAATTAGCAGGAAGGGTCACCAAGATCAATGCTCACTTCCCTTATCTCAGCCTCTCTTAGGGAGAGACCGTTGGAAAGATTTGGGAAGAGAGGGGCCTCACTACTGGATGCTACTATCCAAGTATTTAAAGGATCTCCCTCTTCCCCATAAGCCATGTCTCTTGCTTGATGAATTCTTCTCTTTATTTCTCTGAGCAGCTGCTTATCTGCCAGTTGTTTCCCTGTCCATTCCTGTTGATTTAATTAATAATCCTCTCTATATTCTCCAGGGAAACTAATGGCTTCCTTGGTCACTGAAAGGTGCCAAGTAATTTGCATGACCATTTCCAGTTAAGATTCCTTAGAATATTGCTGTCAGCTAGCCTTGTTTTACAACAAATTAGTTAAGCACATGAAAATGTTCAGCTACCAGGATGCATAGCCTAATCAGAAAGAGATAATACCCTTCCTCCTATTTTGACTCCAACACCACTTATACTGCATTCACTACAGTCTTACACCATACTCTTCTTCCACCAGAACCGGGGGAAAAAAAAGCTGTACTACAAATAAACAAGAACACTGCACACATTTCCTCCTCTTCCTTTGTTTAGCCTCTGTAGTGTCTGCCAGAGCCAAATAGAAAGACCAGGCTTTGGTTTCAACTGAGATATTAGAAATCCTCCAGAGGCTGAAAACCATGCAAGGGAAAATTGGATTTTAAGGCACAATAAACATGTCTTCATGAGATATTAAAAACCTCTGCAAAATCAAAATAAATGTTAATGTAAACCAAACACCAGGCATCATATATCTCATCAGCTGTAGGCCTGCATGCTCAGGAGAACAAACATATGCTACACTACAGAGCACAAGACTGATTTTCAGGCAAGGCAGTTGCTGACTGTGCCTCCATTTCCAAGGCCTTCTGGAAATGAAAGTTATTCCTTATTTCTCTCTCACCACTCCCACGTCTAAATAACTATTTCCCAGTTCCCATTCCTTCCCTCTATCTGTAAAATGAGAAAAACAAAATCAAATGCTTAAATAACCTCAATGCCAAGAGACAAAACACTCTAGGTAAACCGCAGGTATTATACAATGTAAACTGGCGAGGTACTCAAGGACTTCTTTTGTGGATGTAGTAACTTATCGACAGCAGTCTTGCAAAAGCCTTACACAGCACACATGCTGTGAATCTGTAAACTTTTTAAGAGCTATTTACACATTAAAAAAAATCATGTTTTAAAAATCCTCGAAGATCAAAGTACATCCGAACAGAATTTTAGATAAAAGGAAAGATAACACAGTTCAGAGATCCCTAGAGTCAATCCAGAGGTTTTCATGGCATTTCAGTCGCATCTTTATTCCTTTCTATTCAAAACCCCCAAAGGTCAATATATTTAAATTGGGCAAAGATCAGCTGACACATGTGAAAGGCTAGAAATAAACAGCGATTGACACACAGTGCACCTGAAAGATGCTCTTCAGAGAAAATACTGTTTCCTGTGTTTGGCAAGAACATCATACACTGGGGGCAATAAATACTATTTCAAATAGTTACCTAGGTAGATTTGTAGAAGTCACCTCAGGTTCATTAGTGACCAAGTACTGCAAATGAACCTTGCTTGCCTTGTCGTAGTGTATAAAACTGCTGAAGTGATGCAGAACTCTCATCTTGTATGGGAATCAGAACACTCTGCTGACAAGCACAGAATGATATACCAAATATCCAGGGCCATCATTCAGTAGAAATAGCTTCCAGTAAAATAATTCTCATCAACTACAGAATTTACATGTATATGCACAAAATTCATCTGCTGTCATGCAACTGCGCAACTACATGGAAAGAAGACATTTCATCGTGTTCTGTGGTACTCTACAATTCCTTAGAAGTAAGGACAACTCTCTGCAGTTTAATAAAAAAGTATATGAAAGTGGCATCAAAAGTTATTGCTAAATGATTAAACTATGCCCATAAGCCGCATTTTTTTGCTTGCTTTGCACCACTATATTTTTAAAGAATAATTGTGGAACAGAGGCTTGGATGTACTTTTATAACCTTTGTTTAGATACTAGCCTGCTGGACTGGTGGTGAGATAGGGCTAGTGGGGCAAGGCTAAAAACATGGGGCAATGGTAGTCTATCAGTCCTGGGTTGAGGCATAACTTGCTACCTCCAAAGACAACTTCTTGCTAAAAAGCACTTGCAAGAACAGAGTGTTCTCCTCCTCACAAAAACAGCACATCCAAATCCAATCTTTTAGCCTTCACTTTTCCAAATTCTGAACAGCAGTCAAAATCTGGAGCTGGACCATCATCAAGAGACAAAAGTGCTCCCTAGCTAATTAATGCACAACCCCACATTCAAACTCAAGATTTTATGGACAGCTCCAAACAATCAGCCAGACAATGTTACTTTGAGTTAATCAAGCCACTGTTGACACTTGACAGCAGTGAACACATGATTTGTCTTAATTTGTTTTCACAGAGAATACTGTCAATTTACCAAAATTATTTCATTCAGCTCTTTGGAAAATCCTGAAGTTCCTCAGAAACCTTCTGGGTCCCTGACAATGAACTTTAAACAGAATTGCTACCTCAATTCAGTAAAATAGAGACAGATTCATCATCATTTGAAACAAACTTGTTCAAGATACAAAGGAAAGCATCAAGAAAATTCATACATTCAAACTGAAAGCCAGAAACTGAATGGACCCAGCTGCTGAGGATGCACTGCTTAAAAAGAAAGCTCTTAACACCAGATGGCTATTTTCACCAGTTTTAAAACTTCTCTTTAGCCTCTTTTTGCAATCAGGGACTCAGTTTTTCAAAAATTCCTCCTGTGATGACCAGTTTCCTAAAAGGCATCACAATCTGACTACTTAAAATACATTTGTTTACAGATCATCTGTCCTGGTCACAAATTAGTTCATACTAGTGGGTAGGACTTCAGAAATTAAGTGTCCCATGGTCCAGAGAAGAGCCATTTAAATGGGGCTGGGGAAAGCCTGAGGAATGGTAGTCGGTACTATCTGGGCTTAAATACAGGCTTGTAAGGCTCGAGGCACAGGCAACGCGAGACACTTCCGTGCAGTCTGCAGAATGCAATCCACTCTATATCATCAGCCATCTCCTGGCTGTTAGCCACCTTGCATTGTGCTTTTTTATCACAGTAAGTAATATTTAATTTATACCAGATGTTCATTCATCAATGTCTCCAGAGGCTGCTTCAAGCACATTCCCCTCCCCTTTAGCCTTTTCAAACTGGTAACGTCTAACAGCAACCCTCTTTTCACAAATTCAAAGCGAGGATGACAATATGGTACGGACAGCCTCTGCCCTTCAGAAGGTATGAAAGCCATGCCATTGCAGCAGTCCTCTAACTTGCTACAGAATTAATTTGCTGTCTGTAGTATTTTAAGCACTTCCACAAGAGTCTGCAAAAGGTAACTATGAACAACACAAGTCAGTCACCAAGTGAGGTTAAATTACCTTCACTGGGACTACCAATTCAGTGATTTCTTTTTACTGTATTTTTTTTAAGGGAATTCAAGAAGAAAAAAGTTGAAAGCCAAAGAAATTTCAGAAGGGGCCATTTTGTAGCCCCATGGGAGAGACTACAAAACACAAGCCATATGAACCCTTTTCCTTTCTCCTTTGTTTTAAAGGTAAAGTGGGTGAACACACTGTTTCTCTTGGAAGTAGAACCAGTTGGCTCAAACTCTCCAAACATAAAGTTACTTGCTTGGGAAATCTATACAAGTTGTACTATTACTTCAAATGCTAACAAGATGGCTGAGGCACTGCTGGCCAAGCAGAGCTTTTATTTGCTAATGAACGTTGAGAGTGGGTTAGCCTCCAGGAGAAAAACCTGAGAAACATCATAACTTGGCTCAGGGCACACTCTCTGATAAATACAGGGAATATGTATTGAAAATATGGATTTTTAAAGTCTGCCTGGAATAAAGCTCCTTCCTCTGCCAGCAGGTCAGGCACAATTTTTTCTACTTCCTGTCTCTTTGAAACTATTTGCAAAGCTCATTTATGAGCTTTCACACCGGCATACATGCAAGCTGGGACCTTTGCAACCCTCAGGAGGCAAGGGATGCACCAAAAGACCCAGGCTTTCTCCCAGGAAGGCATCAGGTATCACCACAGCAGCTAAATAGATCTGGTTAAGTTTGAAACTGGCACCTTGCTGCCTAGGTTGGATGCACAGCCATCTCACCCCACCTTAGACTTCCAGGTCTTCACATCTCTGCTGCTGAATTTATGTTTATACCCTCCACTCCCTTCACCATACACACCTTGCTTTTTAAGACTAAAAAAGTTTGTTTAAACAAAGAGTCATTCTTGGCCTCAAAGATACTTTATCTTTCATTCACACTCCTTTCCCTTGTCTTTTTCCCAGCAGGAATTTCCCTCACGTTCTGTGTTTGTCCCGCATGGAGGAACTTCCCTTTGCGACTGCTCACCCCTCGTCATCACAGCTTCAAATCATGATTTTTATAGTGCCTCTTGCACTGCAGTTGAGGCTGAAGAAAGGAGGATCAAAGCAGCTGTAAATAAGTAACACTAATAATAATGGTGGTGTTACGAACCTTAGTTATTAATTCATTTTATTTCCAAACCACCATGACACTCTTAAGACCACCTCACAAAAGATAAGGTACATCTCTTCATCATCCTCTTCTCTGAAAGCAGAGTTAGAGGAGTTCATGGATTTTAGAGGTTCGGGCAGTGTCAGCAGACAGAAAATGGCCCACTTCAAATAAATTCAACATCCCAGAGGCCAGTGACCAGTTCAGCAAGGTAGCACAGTGTAGAGTCTAGTAAATAAAAGAGCTGGGATTTCCAGTGCTATCTGAACAGAGAGAATACAGCAAGTTTGTAAGAACGAAAATTAGGCTGGAGATGTCACTAGCCTGGTTTGCCCACCTGTCATACACAAATACATGATTTTGCAGTTATGTTTTCAAGAGATACTTAAACTGTTAAGTGCTAACGTTGGAGAGCTTTAAAACACCTCTGCAAGTAGAATGGGTATAAAAGTGACAAGTGGCAGCAAAGTACCATGATGACAAGATTGGTAATTTTAAGATCTCACTGCTCTTTCAACAAGGTGTTGAGCACAATTGAATCTCAGCACCTTGGCATACATCAAGTTTTCGCAGCCTTGGCTGCACCCTGCAGTACTGACCAGCTTGGTGGCAAAGCAGCAAAACCCAGAGCACCTGAGTGTACATCCAGCAAGTATCAGAAGCCCATGTAAAAGCTGAAAAGAATATGGATTCCAAACCAATGAAGTGGCTTTCTGCTGTGTTACTGGGCTCAGGACATGCCCAATGCTGGCACCAGGAACCCCAGGTGGGATCTGCATGCCAGAACTTAAACTTCCACTGCTGACTTGCAACACTTGTGTGTCTCATGAATAATCACCATGTGTTTGCAATTAGAAATCCAAGGAAAAGTGTTATTTTGCATTTTTCTCTTTTCTGCCAGAAACTGCCTACTTCATTAGGTATTCCAGAAAAAAGGACTTAATGGCCCTGACTTCTCCACAAGTAAGATCTATTCCAGAAGGAAGGACGCGACTATTTTCTGTAGAGCTAGAGCAGACCTGGGCTCACACAAACATTCTCAAGAGGCAAGAAAAAAATCCAAACAAAAGCAAGAAACCCACATGGATTTGACTGGAAAATTACCATTCAGAAGACAACGTTTGCTGATCTTTTGAGTCTTACACTAATGCATTCCCCAAAAGGGGTGTTTTGCCTAGTATTTACTTTTGTTTGAATTGTAGGCCCTAGGAATATGCAAATGTGTACAGTTGTTGGGTAAAGCTGGGATGTTAAAGCTGTGACCTTACACTTAATTTTACAGAAAAGCAAGCTGACATTTAAAAATGAAGTCTATATAGACAGAAGAAATTGGAAAGTATCTTAAACACTGTTTAGACTAAACATTAATGCAAATGTTTTTCGACACAATTTTAAAAACACCTTTACTATTATGGAAAAGCAATTAAGTTGTGTCTTTCTTCTCTACAGTACAAAGTTAAAGACTGATAAATTGATTTTCCTGAGGATTTTTTGATCTGTGACTCACTCTAGTCAATTATGAATGGAGATGCTGAAAAGACTTCATACATTCTCATGTGCCGAGAAGGCTTTTCTCAAGTGCCACAGACAGAAACAAAGCCCCAACCAGCTCTGGTCTGCAGAGCTTCAAGCTGTGACTTCATTCACACAGAGGCATTGACAGGAGGAAGACACTTATGAGGCTTGATCAAGCCATGTAGTTCCACCTACTTAAACAGACAGGTGTGATTTTAGAAGAAAGTGGTAAATAGGTGCAGTCTCCCATGGACAAGCTCTAAAAACACTTCAAATGATCTGAGCCTAAGTGACCTTACAATTAGGAACTGAGCTAATTTATAACACCCATGTCAGACAAAAAGGATTTCTGTGTGGTCCTCAACTAGCTGTGTATGTGCAACCCAGGCAACTGGAATGCCAAAAAAATGTGTATTTATCCCTAAACAATTATCATATTCTAAGTAAAGAAAGCAACGTGGCTGATGGCAGGTGGAACCCAGACATAATTTTAGTAATTTGGTAAAAGTATATTCCAGTCTCTCTTTGAGCAACTAGCTTTAACTGCAAGGAAAATGAATAAGTGGGGAACAACAGGGGAAACAGTTATACATCCTCTCCAGCAAGCCTTCAGATTTATTTTTTCTTTGTAATTGTAAAATTTGTTCACTGAATTAAGTCTCACTTGAATCCATGAACCTCATGGCAGGAGACAGAATGTCCTGTACAAATATTACCATTGTATCAATGGAGAATTGAAAATGTTGTTACCGGGACCAAACTTTACATCAGTGTATATCAAAGATAATTATGACAAAACGTGCCCATTCGGTGCACACTCTTCTGACTGTGCAAAAATCATTCACTACTCTTGAAGTGCACCTCCATTGCCTGTGCTTATGGCCAGTTCAGTAGTTGCTTTTAATCATCTTTATCCTTCTAACCAGTCCTCACACTAACCCAAAGCACGCTATCTTTTTCACTTCCATTTTCAAGGTCAGCAAGAGGGATCAAAAGAAGAGCAGCTAAAATAGAAAACAGATGCTTCAATGTTTGTGATCTTTAATGTTCCCTGAGTTTTCAGTACCATGTAATTTTAAACAGCTAATTATAAAATTACCGTCTATGTTTAAAAGAATTTTCTCACAAACCAACATTCAAGTTCCTTACCAACATTCAAGACACCCATAGAGATGGGGTAACTCAGCCTCATGCTGAGTGGGCTTCTTAGTTAACCCTTCCCCCCATATTACCTGATTTGGTCTCAAAAGTATTATACTTTTGGGTAATTTTCTATCACTAAAGCTGAAACAAAACAGATACCAGCCTGTGTTACTATTACTGTAAGCTTTATAACTCTAAACACAACACAGCAATAATGTGGTGGATGCCATTGGGTTGTCTTCCTGCTGTTTGCATTTGAAGAAACCAAACTAAATAAAAATCCTCTCTCTTTAAATTGAACTTGACAGCCCAAGTTTCCAGACTGGTCTGATCTTGCACTTTGTGAGGACACAGTTGTGGGTTCACATCCAGGGAGACAGCAGTATGATTCACAGTCAGGGAGGAGCAGAGAGAAACAAATTCAAGGTTAACTTTCAAGAAAGGTGGGATCTACAGAGAAGGCCGTGGTGGGGGTGGAGGGGAGCTGCAACTGGTCTGCAACTTCACTTTGGGTAAATTTTCATTTGATCTATATGCTCTCTTTCTCTGTTCTTTAATCCCTCACTGCCTACCTTTTAGTTGTGATTTACTCAAGGCTTTACACAGATATTTCTCAGTCTTCAACAGCAGATGACTGAGCCTAAGAAACGCTCAAAATCAAACTGTTACAATTAGGAACATATTTAACACGCCCCTAAGCAGCAGAGTCAGCTTTTAGAACCAGTTTGTGACCTGTAATTGCAGTCTTCAGCTTAAAATTGCTGTTAACCAATACAACTAGCAAGTCAACCAGTTATTTACTATCAGGATCTTCATATTTCTAGCAGTTGAACCCAAGAGGCAATTAATGCAACTATAGTCCAAAGATAATCATTTAGAAGTGCACAAACAAGGATACTGTAGGGGTGCATTAACAGCCTGCTGCTTGCATTCAACTCCTTGACTATTGTGCTGCCTTGCTGCCAATCCACGCTTGCCAATTCCAGTAACCACATTTTATAAACCAATTGTTATTAATAGGAATCATAAGCTGCATGCACACACACAAAGGGCTGCACAGCTTCCACACACAGAAAAGAAACTTCAGTTTCTCTTAAGAAGCTATATAAAGTTCGTGGAAATTTTCTATTGTACTTGGTGTTTGCAAGGAAGTAGTAGGAAAACACAGAATATACTGTGCCCAGCTCAATCTCTAGTCACCTGGAGTGAAGTCTCCTGGACTTCACCCATAGCTTCAATGAGCATCTATGACCATAATCATCTTGGTTAGGAACAGAACTGGATGCTACCAAGATAAATGTAACAAAGCCAAACATTCTGAACACTCATGTAAGCAAAACAAGCTTTGGGGTTGTCACTTGCACTCCTACTGTGCAGAGCTCTGCAGAAATAAAGATTCCTTGGTCATCTTCACTATTACAGTTTTCTTTGGGGATCTGTTGCTGTTCTGTAATTGCATTCCACCAGACCCAGGTACAGCTGCTGTCACACTGAGACTGTGAACCAAATAATTGTGTCAACAAAGATAAAGTTCACTTCCAGCCCTGAAGAGTTCTCACAAATACAGACCGATAGAAGTGGAGTGAAAGGAGGAAAGCTTTGAAAGTGCAAAAAGTGACTGACATTATAAAAAGCACACTTCCCAGTCTCAGGATGTATGCAACCCACAGAAACACGTTTAAAAATTCAGCCAAACACACTGAGAGGGGAGAAAAACTCACCCGGGTAAGGTAATGTGTCATAAAATGACTAATGGTACCACAAAGACTCAACGGACAGCAAGATGATGAGAAGCAAAATATATTGCTTCATTTCATTTTTTCCCCTCGTGCTCCCTCGATAAATTTGAGGCAAGGAAAGCAAGCTTTGGAAGCACAGAATGGTAACAGGAGAACAATGAAAAAAAGCAGCAAAATTTGAACCTGAATCAGAGGAAAACACACAACAGAGCGATGGAAATAAATTTCACTTTTTTCTCTACAAACTCACGGTTGCCTTCAGAAGGATGTTGTGCCACTTCTGCTTTCCCAGGGAAGCACCACAAATGTATCTATCCTCACATTGCCACCCTCCACAAATCCAGACTGACTCATCCCTGCAGCTGGGGAAGATGGACAGGCTTCTCCATGATCACTGCACACAGTTCCTTATCACAGGTGCTTTCCAAGATCACGTCCTGTCTTGTTTCATGTTGATTTACTCGCGTATGTGTCTCAGGTTTCTTCTTCCCCTTCTCCCAGCCAAGATTTTTCTATTTATTGGTCAGCTTTTGCTCCATTAGAGTCCCTAATTACTTACCTTTTAGATATATCACAGAGCACTTCCTTTCCCACCCCATCCAGGGATAAGGCTGTCCAAGACACATATCTATGTGCTGCCCTTTCTATTATAACTCTTACTATTGTAACTCCCAGGAACACAAAGCAGAGTTGGGAAAAAAGTCACCTGTGGTTAGTCAAACAATGGTACCAAACTTCTTTGCCACGCCTGTTACTTTTAAGTGTTAAAAATGCTGCTTATGCACATTCTGCCATGTAGAATAGGGGCCGAAAAATGCATTCAGCTTTTCAATGGAAATTGTTTCAGCAGATTTGGCACGGCATGCTTCTGAAAGGGTCACAAAACAAAGCTAATTCATTGATTTCAACTTTAGCCTAAATGTTTCTGTAATAAGCAAACACTGGTTGAAGTTTACCATGAACTTAAAAGTTGAGAAGTTCAGACTGAAAAAAAACAACAAAACCATTTACTTCCCTGCCATCAAAAGGATGTACATTCTCTTCTGCTTTAGCAAGATGAAATAAAAACCTCAGTTATGTTTTCTAGGAATAGTTAACTGGAAAGGCTTGTATTTCTCTCTTTTCTCTCATTCTCTAACAGTAATGTGGAAAAAAAAAAACCCAACCTTTTACCTATGCATCAATTTAATAAAATGTCGAAAACACACAGGGATCACTTGAGCGTGTGGATTTGCTCCATTATTATACCATATAATTTCAAACAGCCTGTGGTTTTATTGTCCACAAAACGCAGTAACTTCCTGAAGTGAAAACAACAGTGGTATTGCATTTGTGGTACAACACCACAACACATTCATAGCCTTAAAGCTGAAGCTTGCTTGTTTTCTCACATGCAGAAGTCATCTAGGCTTTTTGGAAGAAAGAGCGGGTTTCTTCTTAAAGAAAGGTAAATAGGTGACAACAGAGCTTTATATTTAACTAAAAATGAAAATGAAAAGTCATCATATACATTACAGGAATTGCTTTATCTAAAATGACTCAGCTCAGAGGCTAGCCAACACTGATACTGCTGCATCAAAACCAGATTTCATTCTTCCCTTCCCCATACACCACATATCTCTAATATTTATGGGTAGCCTGGTAATGGAGATTAGGCTATGACTTATCAGGCCTCAGTAAGTCATGTTAACATGGAATTATGGCCTTTTAGCATAACCAATAATGATAGGTAATGTTATTTACCTGAAGAAAGAAACACTGCTGTCACAGCTGCAGCTCATTCTAGTGAGTATAATTTAGTTCAATCACTTACAAATGCCTGCCTTGCTTACGCTTTCCATTTTAATTTCCTTGTACTACTTTAGTAGTCCTTGTACTAAATCTTGCCGTATTTAGAAAGACAGTTTGGGTGTCCTACATATTATCCTATGAAGGTAACCAAAAGGAGAGCCTGACAAATGCTATTATTTTGCCAAAGTGAGATCCATTGACGAGCCACATCAACTGAAGACTAATCCTGCAGACACAGACATGCACACCTGAGGCACAGTCAGTCCCGCTGACTGCAACACCGACTCACGCCTGCTCGTAAATGTTTGCTGAACAGATGAAGACCTAACACATATCAATAAGTCTGAGGTCACACTTCAGGTCCTCGAGACTTTTTCCTCTCTCTTCTTCCTTCATGCAACAAAATGTTCATATTTAAAGCTGCACAGTACTCCACATACAACCACACTCACCACTAAGACAAATTCTGTCAAGTCTGTAATTTCCTCTATCCCCAAGCTCAACTCAAGACTAGATATTTTTACAGCTAAACACCACTAGCAGAGAAGTAATTGCCAAGTAGATAGGAATATACTGTTAAGTCACCTCCCAAGCCTCCCTGGGAGCACACACACTGGATCTCTGCTGGGATTCTCATCCCATCCCTCTTCCAGGGGATGGTTTCCTTCAATTGGGTCTGATTTGCAAAACAAGAAAATCATGGCAAATCACAATGAAGCAGTCACACTTCGAATAAGAATCATGATTTCTCTACTGGGGATTTTTTTCCCCTCTCAGGCAACATCAGTGAATTAGAAAATCCTACTTATTTTTACGTAGAGAGCATTCAGAGGCCGCCCCACAGCACTGCCATGAGGGAGATACTCGTGTCACAACAAATCTGCAATTATCTGGAGAGATGAATACAGAAATCTTATAAATACCTCCAAAGGGTTTACTATATTTTACTTAACTTCAGCAGCGTTCAGGACTTAAGACTGTCAAGCTATTATGGGCATTGAGTCAGTTGAATTGAGGTCCAGAACATGAGATTTCACAGGAAGAACAGGTGGATGATAAGGAGTTCTTACATTAAAAATCCATTGTGATAAGTGAAAGGTGATAAAAATTCTGAGCAACATCTACTGGATTTTTCTTTTAAGTCTGTAAGCTCTCTGACCAATTTTTCTAGTGATTAACAAAAGAAGCTCTTCAAAAGCCTGCTCATTCACGAGCCCACTCATTTATTCTCTATATGCACGATGTGATCTTGGCACGTACGTAGACACTTGAGAAGAGACTATTTTCATCTGCCAATATAGTTATGACTTTGCTAATATGTCTTCCTTGTCCAGGATATTTTTAAGCGATCTGAAGACTATGGAAGAAGAATGTTACTGAGCAGAATACATGAGGCATGAAAAAAAGCAGACAGACAGCTAACAACAATTAATTTTCGATTACATTTAAGCAAGGACATTTTCTGAGAACATTTACTCAGAAAAGACATCACTGGGACTTCAGTCACTTTCTGTGACATGAGCAAGATCATTCAAACTAGGCAGGTTCACGCAAACAGAAAATATCCGGTGAATTTTACAGACTAAGCAAGTTCATCTTGCACATGAAATATGAATACACAGAAAAGAAAAAAAAACCCTTAAAACTGAATTGATTCCAGACCTTGAAGCACTGGATATAAATGTCTGAGATGGAGTTGCTCACCGAATAGGCCTGTTCTGCTAAAGCATAATTATCATCATACACCGTCACCTCATGGGATTGCACTGAAATGTTCTCAAAGTGGTTTAGTAAAACTCTGGCTGCGCTAAATTATTTTTGAACTGGTGTTCCTCTTCTAAAAATACAGAATGAATAACTTATCATCCGTTTGGAGAAAGAAGGGAAGTTAGATGGGTCTATGTGAAAATTTCCCATGGAGAAAAGAAAAGGGAAATTCACAAGTCAACTAATTTTCAAGAACACACGAAGTGGTTACATTCGTGAGATATTTAAAGGACAATACTGGACTTGAAGAAGTGCAACACTGAAATAAAAGCAGGCTAGAACAGAGCAGGAAAAAAAACTGGGCTGTTTGCAGCACCAAAGGAAAAAAAGTATGTTTCAGAGAGCTTTTTAATTATAAGTATTAATCCTTATTAAGTATTAATTAGGATTTTTTTTTCCTGAAGTGCACCACAGTGTATAAAATGCTGCCCAACAAGGCTGCTCTGGGTGGGGAGGGGGGTAGGAAGCACACATGTGGTTTCTTGGCTTTTTCAATCTGCCATGTTATCCAAGGCCTCCATGGTGATTCAATCACCAGCTATGGTGAATGCGTAACTGTTAGAAGAAGAAATGAAAACCCAAGTGAATCTGATTAAAGTTTATGCAGAAGAATTAAGCTTTACAGAAAGTTACTGCCTTAGCTGAACATAAATTCTCCATAAACATGAGAGCTGCTAACTCGGAATGAGCAACCTCCTCTTAGCCTTTTCCTCTTCCCTTCTAGTAACCCGGTAAGGGCTTGAGCCATCCTTAAGGTCTAATCAAACCTGATAATAGTGAGACACGGAGGAAAAGGACTGGAGGACAGAGAAGCTTTACCTAGCAATGCTGCATCCAGACTTTATAAGACTCTGCACAGGAAAGGACAAACTCTCTTTAAACGACATGTCAGTTGAAATCTTAATTATGCAAACTGCATGCCCCTGAAAGAGAGGAGTGAACATCCACAGGAGAAGCAGCATTATAGTATTTTTTTAATCATTCTTATCAGATGAGACTTTCAGTGATGGAGGGATTAATTCACCTGCTTTATTAATTGAGTTTATTCATATACACATCATGTTTGTTCATTATACCACTCTTTCAAACCACACACATACACACAAAGTTCATCCAAAGCCTGAAACAACCCACCTCTGAGCAGATGCAAGTCTTGTGAAAGATTAATAGGCACAACAAGCAATCTCGGCTGCAGGGGGAAAATATCCTAGTTAAATATTTCAGCGCTTTCATCGAACATCTGTCCTCTACACTGTGCTTGATAGAATGGCAAGGTAGCTTCTCACAAAGATTAACAGACATCTGCTCCACTAAAATCAACGTGTTCGGCGAAGCGCCAGCTAAACGCCGAGCGCAGCATCTTGGAGTAACTCAGCATCCTGTGGTGAGCCTCTGAAGATGTTTCAGTATCAGCTACCTTCGAAATTCATCCCTCAGAAGACAACAGCATGGCTAGGGGTTTATGTTAATACATAAATCAGCTGGCATAATACATGTAAACTACACTGCGAGCCTGTTTCCTAAGGGTGGGAGGCAGAGACGTATAGGCAGAGGTGCATATGAGATAGTTTACTTTTTGCTTTAATACCTGTTTGTAAAAACAAGAAACTGCAAACAGCACAATTTCCAGTGTCAGACAATTAATGCTGCTTGTAAATGGCAACAGCTCAGTTTTACTACCTTCTCTCCCAGTCCTTCAATATAGAAAGAACAGGCAAGTTCTGAAACTCTTTACACACATTCAAGTAAAAGGAATGTGGAAGGGCATTTGTATTAGGGTGAGAAGTTGCAGGATGTATTTTACACCTGAAGCAAGTACAAAAGGATCAGCACTTGAGCACTTTCCCTCTGCAAGAGATTTCTGGGCATCATGCAGGCTGCCACTGCAATTCATTCTTCCTCCCCGCTGCGAGGATGTTTGCTTACTCCATGCCTGTCTGCCTTTATCACAGCAATGCTCTCAAACATCTCTTACCTGCATGACACTGCTCAGGACTACTCCATGCCCTAAAAATGCCTGCAAGTACCAAACATCTCACACAGGGTCCCATAGCAAAGCCGACACCGCTGCACACAGGGGCAAGTTGGAAGGCAGCCAGGTGCTTCTCAGGCATAGCTCCAGGTAGCTCCATTCATAACACAACCCAGAAGAAACTTGCAGCAAAATAAACAAAAGCCTAAAAAATGCTCTAATCATTTCCACTTGAAAAGCAATTAAAGTTGCACTGTGGATGTCAAATAGCCTTGGGATCTGACAAGCTGCCAGGGCCTCCTTGAAGAAATGACTAGACTTGGGGTTTCTAATTCATCTCACCTCACACCACTGAGCACCAGGGAAATGTTAAATGCTCCTCACTTCCACTCCTAAGGCCAGACACAGGTCACATTCCCGTGCAGGTGGGCAGTCAGCCCCTCTCTTGCAACAAGCCATAATAGCCCTTGTACATAAACTTCTCAGCATGGGGTACAACCCCATGAAGAATCAGGTCTTTGAAACAACTGTATTTTCCAGATGTTACATGTTTCCAGATGTTTAAACATATGTCACAAACTTAGTTTAGATCCCAGGCTCCTGCTTGTGGGGAGCAAGTGAGTAAGAGGAGGTAGAAGACACACAAGCATGTGAGAACTTTTGAAAATGCCAAGAGAGACCCTTCCAATGCAGCCTCTGCCACCCAAGGATTGGACCTGCCAGCCGGATAAACAAAAGGCTGTTAAAACTTGGCAGGACCACTTATCCTTGCTCCAGTGTCAAATGGTTTCTTGTGGCACTGCATGATGCTTCCAGCATCTGTCACTCAAATGCTATGCTGTGGTACAGCTTTGTTTTGGGAGAGATGTTTGAAGCCAAGGATTATCAACACATCTTCATCTCTAGATGCTTCTTACCAAGTACAGACTGAAGAGATCTCCCTGAAGCTGTGAGCAGTGCAGGAGAACAATTACTCTAACAGCAAGTCCCCTGCCAGAAGAGCATACCCATTCTCCAACAGGCACTAAAAATAAAAATCATTTTAAATGAGGCACCCAATGAACAAGTTGACTTCTTTCTTAAATGAGAGCAATGAAGTACTTAAAGCATGTAGCATTTAATAATATTTAAAATATAGAGGCAATAGCCAGGCTTTAACGGCTCAGAGCTGCCATTAAAATTAATAGGGCTACTTACTAATTACCTCTGAGGATCAGATCACTGGTTCCTATAGGATTTGCACTCCTCCAGTTTAAAAACACTGGCTTAATCTCTGCGCCGCCTTCCTCACCTTATTTTCAATAAGCATGCAACATAATGATTTTTTTGCCCCTCTCCTCATTATTTAAAGCAGCTCTATATTTCGGATTGCATCTGCAAAATGCAGAAACTAACAGGACCACAAATACTCATGCTAATTGGGCCAACACCAAGTCAGCAACAACCATCTCATCCTGCGTTTCGCTCTGTGTGCCAGCGTCTCATGCAGAGGTCAACATCAAGTTACATCAAACTCCCAAGATTGCTGCCTCACAAAATACTCTTCTTGCTGAATATACGAAGTATTCCTGCTTAAAAAATTACAAAAATTACCCTTCTCTCCATTTCACCGGCTTAATGATATTCATCCACTGTTTAAACTCCCCTCAAAACGTGTGTTTGAGGCACTCCCATGAAGGAAGAATAAATGACTCATGGGCTTGAGTGATGGTGATGTGCGGCACAGAATCAGTTGTGCTCGCTCTTCCCCAGTCGTTTGCCTTGGGAGCTGCACGAATACCCAGGCAAACACAGGTTAGCTGTGTTCCACTGCAGCAAGTGATATTTTCTTGTTGGGTTTGGGACTTTTTTCTTCGCTTTCTTTTGAAGAACCTATATGCAATTCTGTTAAAGGATTTGACGCAAGCAAGACTTGACTCCCTGCCTTCTCCTCCAGGCCCCCAAAACCTCTCCACTGTGCATTCCTCCTTCAGCAACCCTGGCATACCTGTGCCAGTCGAAGGTCTCCCCTGCCAGCTGGCCTGTGCTGGAAAGGTCAGCAATCAGAAACTTGACCTCTCCTAGATCAAATAGCTCTGATCAGTGATACTAAAAACAAGATGCCAGAAAGACTGTGTTGAGGGATGCAGTAAAAGCAGATGCTTTACATTCCATTCCCATGTAGCAGTCCTGGTTAACCAAGATATCTATTGTTTAAGTGCTGTTTCTCTCCCCTACATCACTTTTTCTGATACTTGCATAAAGCTATCCAAGATCTGTAAGTGAAAAGCAGATTCTGCAGAGGAAGGAGACCTCCTCACCTCACACAAGGAAGGAGGAGCTATGCTGGAAACTAAACCTGAATCAGTATTCAACAACTGCTTCATCCCATCCCTCTGCAGAAAGCGTGCTGACGATTGAGAGTCCATTTCATTCACTCAGCAACAAACCCAGAGCATTTCCTCAACCGATACTCGGAGACTTCTGGTGACAGCAGGTCTAATCAGCAAGTACACACTCATAATGCTGAAAGAGTGCAGTGTTTGTATAAAACAAAAACAACAGCAAAAATCAATGTCCCTCCTCAGATTTTACAAACCACAACACCAGCTTCAGCAAAATACTGATTGCTGGCTAATGCATCTCACATGCAAAAAGCATCCCTGCACCTCAAAGACTAGGCAAGTGCCTCTCTGGGAACCTCCAAAAAGGGTCCATACTTGGCTGTGAGTGATTTCCCTGAAAATTTCTGTGCATCTTCATCTAGCTAAAGGTCTGGCACTTAGTCTACGTAGAAGCCATATGTCAAAACCCCCTGTTCAAAGTTCCCACAGAAACTATATGCAAAACGGATTGCTTTCACATCTGAGCGACTCTCCTCCTGTTCAAGAGAGGGCTATCATGTTTTTCATAACTTGCTCAGTTTATTGTCTGCAGTCAGACAGCACCACTAGCACTGTTACTGCCAAGTAAACCATGATATTATTATTCTCTTGAGACTTAATCCACAATCCACTGAAGACAACGGCAAGCCTCTCCTTCAGTTGTATGGGCTGTTCACCAGGTCACTTAGCCTCCTTGCCCATTAAGTACATATTTAAGACATGAATATCATCACTAATGCCAGTGAGGAGAGGATGGATAGCCACCCTGACATCCAGCCCCACGTACAGCTTCATGTTGGCTCGCCAGCCCACCCATGGGTTTGTCAGGCACAAGGATTACACAAGCCCTCTCTTCACAGCACTTATACATCAAACCAAGCCCAACAAACTAACGATCTGTGGATTACCCCAAGGAACAGTCGGGGCTGTCCCCAGCCTGGCACAGTAGGAAGTAGGGACTCTGCACCCTCCCGGATAACCAAATGGCTTGGGGTATTCCCAGAGGAACATCACAGACATTTAGCAACATCACTGGATTAATTCATTAAAGCCTTTGTAGAGATTCATCCGAGAGCAAAATTAAAACCTTCAAAGTTTTGCCACTGCTTTGCACTTTTGTCCTGCTAAGAAGCTGCATTAGCACGTTTGAAGGGAGAAGAGAAAACACAGGTTTCCCCACTGGACCCTTTCCTGGCCATCCCACACTCCTCAGACCCACTTTTGTTCTACCAGCTATTTCAGCAGAGAAACCACAAGTTTTCTCTTTCAAACACAAATGCCAGACAGATCTGCTTGTATCTGAAATACGCTTCCTTCTGATTTTTTTCCTATTATGTAAAAAAAAAGGAGCATGGAAATATCTAGCAAATTAAAGACTAATAAAGGAAAAACTTAATCCCCTAGTGCAAAGCAAAGCCCATGAGACTTGATTCAGTGCCCACAAAGTTTAGCAAAATTCTTTAAAAGACAGAATATTTATATCAACAAAAGTATCCAGATTTATAGCTGCAGGAAGAAGAGGGGAACAGTATGCAGCAAAGCTCTGAAGGGATATAAATCTGCCTGCTTCAAGAGCAATTTAAGTCTGAACTGTTACATAAATATAGCAGTTGGAAACTTTGTGTCAACACAGTCACTCCCTTCTCTCCCTTGGTTTTGCTTCTCATCCAAATGCAGAGCCACCTCTGCTCCCCTCCAGGCCACCTGAGCCCCTGCAGACGCTCTCTAGGCCAGGGAACCCCCAACTCCAAGCCTTGGACACCCCAGGCTCAGCCCTGCAGCCCAGTTGCCAGCTGTGCCTCCTACCCGTCCCAGAGCAAAGCAGAAAGGACAGGGAAATGTCAGCACCATCTTCGACAAGCTGTGATTAACCCTTGGGACACTACTGCCGAGTATCCATAACTGTTCAATCCAGAGGAGTAAATGACACTGAAGAACAATATACTGGTGCAAAACGTAGACAGTCCATACTGAAACTGGCACTGGTGGGGAACCAGTGGGGCTCCTGGTGCAGGGGAAACACCAAGGAAACATTCCTGCTGCCCTGAGGGTCTGCTCATCGATTCAGCAGTTTCAGGGTCAGTGCTTCTACACTGTATCATCATCATCATCATCATCTATTTACTTGTCACAGATGAGAACTAGCAGGGGAAACCACTGTCAAGACTTCCCAGCTTGGAAACTAGGACATGACAGACATATCAGAGACATGATGTTTTATAACAGCAGGAACTTTCCATTATCAAAAAAGGAAGAGAAGTCCTTCTTGGGGTGCCCCTGTGTGAGCTGGTCCCTGCCTACACACACACACACACACACACACACACACACACACACGTATACCTTGTACAAGGTTGTGTACCTGCAGATGCAACTTCCCAGAAAATTCAGTAACGCTGCAGTGAAAGGATCATTTTCAAAGCTTCAAATCCAGGTGCTTAGATCTAATTAACTCCATTATTAGACTTCAAAGGGAAAAAAATACATTAAAAAAAAAAGAAACGAAAATAATTTTCCTTCCACAGCCATAAAGCGCTACAAAATCCATTTTATCTTTACATATCCCACATCCTCTTTACAATGCTTTTGAACACTGTGCATGAAATCCTATTAATTTATAGGTATTATAAAAGGCATCTGAATTTAATATTCAAATGGCCAATTCTCCTTTTTTTCTTTTTGTACCCAAGCATAAAGTAAAAGCCCCTCTCATTATGTGTGCCTAGGGAAGAAAAACAGCTAAGCCAGGCAAGCATCCATCTAGCTCCTGCTCCAACATTTAAACATCAGACACAATATTCCCTGAACCAAAAAACGTACATTATTCCTTCCTTAGCCACCTTCTTTCTCAAGTTGCGCGCTTGCTGATCTTCCAGTGAAGTCAAACTACTTCCCAGAACCATGGCATGCTGCAGCTCAGCTACTCCATACCAAGAGTCAGCCCTTCCTCCATCCCTTCCAGGAAAAGCTGAATCTCCCTCTCCCCAGCTGAGCAACACAGCTGAATTCCCTCTGACCCACGGTTCCTAAATTCCTGTGTTACTCCATGACTGCATAATTATTGAGGGAAGATGGGATGGTAAAGAGAATCTATAAATCATTCATTTTTTCTCTGAAAAATGTAAAACCACTGCAGGCAAACTTTCCACTGATGTTTTGGTTGCTTCATTGAAAGCAACTGTTTTGTTCAGACAGTTGTCTTGCATGATTCATTGCAAGGCCATTAAAAGAATTACACTCTTACATTTTAAGATTATTTGCACTGTAGCACATAACCATTCCCACTATTCTCTCTCCTCAGCACTGACAGCCTTTTTTTACCTTACTGCTCTCTCAATTACACAGAAGAAAATGATGCAGAAGAGGAGAAGCATCCATACTGTCCCCCCCATGAATCAGTCTGGCAGGATATAATTCTCACAGGGCAGGGAAGGGGGGGAAATTCAGCTGTTGGCAAATTTTCAGCAGCCAATATTCCTTAGAAACATATAGATTTGATTAAAAACGTTTGCTTTCTGTCCAAATCTGGTAGGAGAAGATGAATGGTGCTCTTTGTTAGCCATCAATCTTCGCCACTTGTCCATGTGCCAGATGGCACCGCACTTCATAGGAGAAGGAACAATAAGCAAAGAGTCAGTTGTGCAGTAAGTTTGCTTATGATCATTTCATCTCAAACAAACAAAAGGAGAATAAGGATGGAATGAGAAGAATAAGAATATTAACTCAGCATTCATTCCTTTTATTATTTTTTTAAGTAAAACTTCCCTCTTGACAATGCTAATTGTTTGTTGACATTTGTGAAGTTTCCATTCCCCCCAAATGGATTCTGCATTTTTAAGAGAGTTTCAAATGGAGCGTGACCACTTTGTTATAAAACAGCAAAACAGAAATATTTATAACCTGCAAGAGAAGCCTAAATGCTACAGCACTGACAAACAACCCCTTTCCCAGTCCCAAGAGCTCCCACACTGCAGAGCTGAGAGAGAGCACAGCAAACACTGTACACCAGTCCCAACACCAACCGGGCTGACACTTCCCTTCAAACCAAATCCAGTTACAGGTTTAGTTTATCAAGACGACTGTTGAAAACAAACAATCAACATCTTTTACTTTTTTAAGAGAGAACTTAATGTGTAAATCACCGAGACACACAGGAGGAACCCTACAGTGCCATTTTCACAGAGTCACACTTCAGAATATATCTGCACTTTAAGATTTGATACCGCTTAACAGCATCTGTTGGTATTGTGCCAATAGCATATGTTGAGAGCAGATATGGAGTCCAATGCCAGCAACAATATATATTTTAAACCTAGCTAAAAAACAACAGAGCAAGAGGAACAGCAAGACTTCTTGAGTGAGAAGCAGAGCCTGGATGAACTCCAATAGCCAAACTCAGAATTAGCTGTAGGTTCATGATTAAGGGTGAATCAGTGCCGTGGAGGACCTACGTCAGATCAGAGCCCCAGGAGCATGGAGGCGGAGGGGAAACTGAACTCGTCTGCCCAAGCACAGGCAGCACAAGAGCCAGGAAGAAAAGGGGAAGTTTCCTGGCTCTCACACTGTGCAGGAGACACAACTTGCTGTTTCCATGATTTAAAAAGCAAGAGAGCTCCACTCCCATTGCTCCCCTTTCTAAGACTCACTGCAAAATATCACCAAGGATATGGAAAAGGCAATGGGCACACTGAACGGGGGGCTCAGTAATGGTCCAAGGCTCAATAACTATCTGTCTTAAAATAGATGTTGAAAGAAGCATTTTGTTTTTTTTCTATTTACTATTGGAAACCCTGCAATAGATATTGCAAAAGTGACATGTGTGTCTGAACCATGGGTTTCATGGGTTTGAAAAAACACTGGCCATGCATAGATTCTATTCTATGCAAATCTATGCACTGTGTCCCTGAGGATCCCAGAGACACCCACGCTTAAAAGAAAAAAAAAATACTTTTAAAAAACACACAACAGAATGAAAAAAGCCACCCTTGAAAATCATGGCCGTGTCAGTACTGGCAGATGAAATAATCCTAGGGGAAACATTATTGCCTCGGCTCTAACGGATCACATTTGGACAGCCGGATTCATTCTTTTGGCTCTGCTGTTGACCTGCTGCTTGAGCCTATTCATCTCCCCTCTGTACTTCTGTTTGCTCATCTGCAAAATGAGCAAGATACTAATCTCCTGTTCAAAGCACTATAAAACTGTGGATGGAATAGCCAAGTGCTGCTGATGTGAAGAATCACATCACTGGTAAGCTTTTTTTCCAGCTGTTAAACAGTTAATTGCTCAATCTGAAGTGATCAGATGGTTTCCTCTCTAACCTGTCTTTCTTATCAAATTGAGATCTTGAACTATCACTGAAAGTATCTTGCAGAATTAATGGTCTGATTTCTCTACCAAAGGTATTCATTCCTCATCTGACAGTTTGGTGAGGTCCAAAGCCAGGCAGGAAAGAAGCTCTACAAAAAAAAGTGGTAACAGAAATGATATCCCATCCCCCTCACCTCCCCAAAAAAAAAACCCCAAAAATGAACCAGCCCATAGTGGTCAACTCATCTGAACTCTAAAACGTCCAGAAAAACAACAACATCTGCCTAATGCATTAAAGATAACAACAAAAGCCCCATGGTTACTGTACTATCCAACACCGAACAATTTCATGCTCTTAAACTACTTCATGGGGAAAAAAAGTCATAGTGAGTCTTGGCAGTGTTTTAAGTGGAACAAAGTGAAAAACAGCCCGAGTTACAATACAGGGAGCTGTTGGCGTTCAAAGTAACTTAATCTCCTAATACGGCTGTGTACTTTAAATGCACAGGAGGAAGGAGCTTTGAGGCATTATCTGCTGCCCGCAGTGGATCCCGGGTGAGCAATATTGGCTGGTGCTGCTCAGCTCTGTGCTGCAGCATGGGGGTAGGTCAAGGCTGGCAACAGCTGCAGAAAGAGTCATCTAATACTGAGGGGTTAACATCTTGTGCTGTCTTACACAGGGTACAATAAATTGCTCTGATTGGTACGTGCCCCAGTTTCAGGGATGAAAACTTTCACACAGCTATGAACCTTATTGTACAGTAGTAGTGTGTAGATGCAATCAGTAAGAATATACATAAAACATACATGCAGCACCCCTGCATTTAACTACTTTTAATTAAAAAGGCAGAACAGAGGCAAGGAGTACAAAAGTTGTTGCTCCTGTTGAAAACCTTGTGAAGAAAGGCACAGGGAGATTAAGGCAACCTGAGAAACAAGAGCTGAGAACTGGATTTCAGTCTCAACTTTATGCATATAACCAACCTCTCTCTGGTCTGTCTAGCCTGAAACTAAGCACTGCTCACCACAGATTGCGAGAGATATTCAGCTTCCTGAAATATCACCTCATTTTCTATCCTCACACCAACAAAGCAGCATCTTCGGCTTTCAAGTTAGTTGCAAGCATTTCCACGAAGGAGAAACTTCCTTTCTTTTTTAAACTAATTTAGTTTTAATGAGCTCAGTTCCCATTTCAGTTTGTCTGCAAGACACAAAGCTATCACGAGAGGCTTAGTAAATTATATACCTTTAAGGATAAGGTGAGTTTCAGACTTAAAAAAAAAAAATTTAAGCCAAGACAAAGCATTTTGCAAAGCAGAAATGCTGAAAACATTTCGTGTTACTGTAGGACTCCCTCCCTCCCCTTGGCGGGTGAAAAGGAAAGTATCAAAGAGTGACAAACAGAGAAGAAAGGAAGCGTGCCTATCAGGTTGTCAATCTGCCAATAAATCCCAGAGCTGCACTAATGCCTTCAGTTCCCCTACACATCTCATACTGTTTAAAGACACTGTGATGTGCACTCTGAAGAATTCAAGGAGGTGGAAGCAAAGCCCAAGGCCTTTATGCTTAACTGTTGAGGAAGAAAAGGGAAGAGGAGAAAACCCTCAGCTACAAGTGTTTAATAGACTTCAGTACTGAAGTGCACCTGCAGCCTCTCCTATTTATCACCATGCTTCTACAATTTATAAATTTGCACTTTATGCTGATATCCATTCTGACATGTGAATACCTGTGCATGGCAAAGGCTGAACAAGAGTCAGAGAACACCACCTGTTTGCTCAATATTCACCACCCCGTGAAGAACAGAGGTGGAGAAAAGCAGCCACCACTGCATCACAGATTTTAAATTGCAGGTTATTTTTCCCTCCAGTAGAAAAAAAACCCAACGTATTCCCCAAACACTAAACTCTTTGAGGTGAAATGCTGTCTTGTCTAGATTACAGATCTTGAAATGGACTTCAAATGCATTACAGCTTATCACAGCAGATTTACACCAAAACCAGCATCACAGCATCCCTGCTGTTCATCTTTATCACCACCGCTTTCTCGAAGTGCCAAATGAGGTCAAGGCTTTGATGTTTTCTCCCCGCAATAATTTTATACTTCTTCCTAAGACTGGGTATCCTGCTCCAGGGTAAGCCAAGCCCTGGCAGTGGTGGAATAACGTGGAGTAACATATTTGTCAAATTGCCTGGTTCTAGAGGAACGTTGAGACTGACCTCCAAAAAGCCTATTTTGCATTGAAAATTAATTACATCATCTTTTCCCAGCACCTTTCTGGACAATATGGACATAGATTCACTGTGGTAGAAAACAGAGGTGGATACGGACTGTGAAATGTCCAAGCGGATCCCAAAACTCCAGCCCCTTGTATCTTCCATTTCAAATGCACAAAATGTTTACTTTGGTCCTTCCTAGCTTATGTTAGGGTATACACTAATTGTTTTAATTATTTTTTTTCAAGAGAAACTCACACCTTTCTGGATTTTACGTTTGATTTAAAAAAAATAATCAATTCTTATTTTTTTTAAACCTGGTCATTAGCAATGACCATATCCAGCTTGGACTGGTTATAAAACCATGCTCTGGTTGTTGCTTTCCTCCTCTCCAAGTGCACAGACATTTCCTGCAGTGCTGATCCACAAAGTGCATTGCAGAGGCCCATCACTTCCCGAGCACACTCCACTCAAACTGCTCAAATCCTTCCCAAGCACAACCCAAATCCCCCACAGAAAGTCTCCAGAGCAAGAAAAGCCAGGCACCAATCAAACACCATTACAGCCAGAGTCTTTGATATTTGCATGCTGTATCAATCTAAAGAACAATTCATTTAAAAGTATTCACCACAGGCTATTTTAAATTAGATTTGCAACCTATCAAACCATGATAAGAAATGAAGATTTCCATTTTATGAGCGTTTTCTTTTGAAAAATCACCTCAGTTGGGAGGTGTAGGGAGAAGAACTTTCTCAATTTTAACAAGGACAGAATTGTAACTGCCAGAAACGCAATGCATTTGTCTGATGAGTCTCAGAGCAACCCTTAACCACCCTGCCCTTCCCGACACTGATGGATTGCATAATTCCAGGAAGTAAAATATAATTATAGAGACAGATGAACAGACACCCAAGAAATGGAACAAAAAGATACTGCATAGCCATAAAAGCAATATTTCATATATAACATTATTAAAATTGAGAAAATGTTATCTAAGAAAATGTTATCTGCATAGAGACTCTTTGCCTATTTAAACTCATGAGGAATTGGTGGACTTCTGTTCCACGTATGGTCTCCCCAGAATTTATTCATACAGTCTTTTTACAGCAGTATTTTGAGATACCTATATCATCATGCAGGCACATTATATGAACCTGGAAAACATAACATGCAATAAAGCTACTAGAATTTCTCTTTTCCCCACCAGCCAACAGTAGAACACCTTCTCTATTAGCTGTTTCAAAAAGATGATCAGGCTCTGACTCCCAACACTAAGTAGTTACTTCAATGACCAAAGACTGGAGGTTGGACAAGACCTCTGGAAACTATCTAGTCCAAACCTCACTCAAAGCAGGGTCTGCCAGAGCAGGCTGCTCAGGACCATAGTCCCTTGGCTTAATGGGATAGGTCACTCAAGCTGCAGCTGTGTATGTCTCCCAGTTAGTCAAATAATGCTCAAAAACCTGACAATATTGAAGACTTCAAGATCAGACAGCATCCACAATATTTTTATTCATAGGGCTAATGCATGAAAAGACACTGCCTTCTCTCTACATCATTTACAGTGCCTTTTTCTCAATCGATTTTCCCCAATTGATACCAACAGTTTATCAACCAAAAAGACTCTCCCCACTTTCTTCATCAAAAAAAAAAAAAAAAAAAAAAAAGTCACTGCCTTAGCCCTTTCCAGATCCAAACTTCTAGGACAAAGCCTCACACTGTGCCCTAAAGGTCAGCACAGAGTCTCGCTCAGACCAAGGGGGATGCAAGTCCACAGGCCAGAAGCTGATCCATTCAGCCAAATTCTCTCTTAAAAGCAGGAAATCCCAGAGGAGCACATCTTGGGGTACAGACACTTCCCAGAGGTAATTCCTGAACTAATTTCAAAGCTATGGCACACATTCCTTGGCAAGGCATAGCAGGAAATATTTCTTGTGTGCATGAACTGCTGGGAGCCACCAGAGAGCCTGTTACTGCTCACAATGACCAATTAAGTTTGCAAACCTTTAATTCAGACTGTAAGCACTTTAAAACAGAGACAGTATTTGTTGCTTTCCTGTTCCTCAACACAATAGGGCTAATCCTTGTTCAACATTAATGGTACTTCCAACAGGAATAATCTCCTCCTGAAAATATAGTTGATTTTTACCCTAACACTGGAGTTATTCAGTGTGAAATAAGTTGCATTTCCTTACTGAGGAGGTCTAAAGCTGAACTACAAATTGAATTTTTCTGTCTGCATTTTAAAAATAACATAATAACTAAAGGATGGAAGGCTATGAAGGGAAAAAACAAACCACCCAAAACTTTAAATCAAAGACCCAAGCAGCAAACCAAGCAGCATGCACGTGTATCTTGCATATACAGCCTTTTCCCTCAAATCACTTAAGAAAAATGTTTTCTAGACAGATGGTGTTTTCCCTGTCTTGACTCCAGTTCAAATCTCCTTTTGGGAGAGACCAAGTTTTCCACTGAACTGCACATTATACACCAACAAAGAATAAATAGGCTAAATATAGCCTGCAGCCAAATTGCTGCAGTCTTGCAATGCAGCATATTCAGGAGTCCTTTAAGGACAGCCAGCATGCTGGCAATGCAGCCTGCACTAAGTTTAGGTTCTCCACTTTATAAATCATTACCTCCACATCAATCAGCTCCATCTCCTTCAGAGCTCACTTGAAGCATGCTGCTTCTCAAACTGCAAAAGTAATGGGATATGAAGCTATTCCTCTGTAAGCTGCTGGTTCCTTTATCTTCTCCTGGTCAGTAATGACTAAAATTCATTATCCTACCACTGCTCTTCAACAAATTGTAGGGAATAGCTAGTAGGACTCTATATCACTGAGGGATGCCTATCTTCTTTTGAGCTGATAGCCCCATTGATAAAGAACTGAAGGTCGGGAAGGCAACTGCTTATCTCTCACCTTTCAAAGCATCTGAGAAGTCACAGCTGATGCTCTGTCAGACACCAATGATCAGTACCACTGCTAAACAATGAAGAAAATTCCCCCAACCAAGGACTACATGCACTCAAAAACATTTCTCCACACAATTTTTGTGATGTTCCCTGGGAGTTGTGCACTTCTTTTCTCCTTCCCTAGGAAGCACTGGTGAATTTGTGGTTTTCCAGCCTTTGCTGCCTCTTATGTTTGTGGCAGCTTGTCCAAAGCAGAGGACATTACACCTCCCAGCCTTCTGCTCCACAAAGAGCATACTGTGGCTTTCAGAGAGGTCTGGTTCCCTTGGCAGGACACAGGGCTCAAGGGCAAAAGCTGGGATTTGGGCAGCACCAGCCACGCAGTGGAGAACATCGGAGTGCATGGCTGCAATTGGCTCTTCTGGCACCAAAAAATCCCTTTCATAGGGATGCAGTTTGGGCCAATGAAAGCCATATCAATGTTTGTCAGGAAATCTCTTAGCAAAACTCACTCCATTTTATATGCCCGCTGCTGCGTGGGCTACATGACGTGCTACCCTCAGCAGGGGAGTGAAAAGGCAGAAGAAAGATTCACTGTTCAGGCTAACCAGACACTCACAAGAGACCTGCAATGTGAGCTCCCCTCACATGCTTGTAGCTAAGCCCAGAGACACAGTGAGGGGCTTGAGCTCAATGAGGTTTCCAAATCTTACCCAAACGAGTACTAAACAGCACACCAGCTTACATAGCCAAAGCAAATGTACAGGGCCAGGTGCTGCCAGCACCCCAAGAAGCTTAGATGTGCAGCTGGGAGAAAATGAGCCAGGGCTTGGCCTTGAGCATTGTTTGGTTTGTAGGTACTACACAATGTGTGCTCTGGTGTGTGTATCCCACAACATCACAACTTCAGTGTGATTCCCTTATAGAACTTACCCAGGCACACTCCTGCTCCTCACTCTTTAATACTGAAAAGATGAAAAACTGTGTGGGGCAGCCAGACATGAGCAGCTCTGGGGCTGTTTGTAGGGGAGAAGAAATGCTGAATGGGAGGTGTTGTATGGGTGAGATGGGAAGGAAGAGACAGAGATGGTCAATATTGAGGGACAAATTGGGAATGGGATGTAAAAATAAAAATCAATGACTTCCAAATCTACAGGGAGAATTTTGTTATTGTTTGTTGGGGTTTCTGTTGTTAGGCAGTCTGTTACCTGACCCAGTGAGAGCCATCTGGCCTCAGGTGAGTTGCTGCCTGTACACATTTATTTAGGCTTTATTTCAGCAAGCCAGCTCCCTGTCGCGGTGGCAACGCAGGAAACGTTTATTGTTTTACATGTTTACAAACAGCCCCTTTAGATCTCCCTTCCTTCTCTGTCCCCTGAGGTAATATGTATTGTAATAAATTCATAATTCGCATTAGGATGATTTAAACAGCTTTGGAGTGGCATGTTTTAGTGCCCTGATTCAATTGTCTGCCTCGCAAACTGACAGCCTGCTCGCTGCAGCTCCCGGGCGGGCGGTGGGTGGGAAGCTGCTCCCTCATGCAAACAGGGATACATATGCAGGAAGAGTCACACTTTCTAGAAAAGGAATTAGTAACAACACCATTTAAGCTCTTCACCAAGGAGATGGGATAAACACTGCTGTCTGGTCCCAAGCACATTACTGGGATACAAAGCATTATGTTTGAGGTTGCTTTTGGACAGTGCCGTCAAGGAGCAGCTTTTCATTACGTTTATGACAAATTCCTGCCAGCCAGTAAGGCAAAACAAATCCTAAAAAGCTTAATACCACCAAACCTCCTGCAAGTCATATGGTATCAAGCAAGATGTACATGAAAGAAGGAGGGTTGGCCCATGGCAAGGTAGGAAATAAAACAGCAAGTCAAGAGGGAAACAGCACTAGAGTCCCAAGCTGTGCTCAGGGATTTAGAGCAATGAAATCCCATCGACAAAATGTCAGCATTTCTGTTGCCACAACACAGGGAAATTGTCCTAAAACAGCATAACAACAAAAGTCAGCTTTTAAAGATTACCATGACTGCCTTAAAAGGTAAGCAGCTGCATGTAAATATTTAGTAGATCTCGGCTAACTGTTTAGTGGGTTTCCCTGTACTAACCCCAAACTGGTCTCATCAGTATTCACAAGCTGTTAGTCAGTACCTGCTTTCGCTATAGATGCAGGAATATGCAGATCAAGGACAGAAAGAATAAAAATTCATGTCATATATTTGCTTTGATGTTTTTAGAACTGCAAAACTCAGTACATATCCGTTTCATATTCATGCTGCAACTTTTCTGAGCCACGCTGGTGGAAGTATCAAAGCATCAGCAATTACACTCATGACAGGAAAACCATTATAAAAGGGTCACACTGTGATTAAAGCATCTTCTGCTATGACAATCTGGATGTCTTTTTTTTTTTTTTTTATTAGGTGCATTCTAGTTAAGAATAAAATGTATCCATTTTTTTTCCTTTATTTTTCTATCCTTAAACTTAACTCAGGGCCCCTAATTCCAGTCTGTTCTTTAGGCTCCTCTTTGGCTCCAGGAAATCCCCTCCGTCAATGGTGTCTCCTCTCTGCCCCACACTCTGCTGTTAGCAGCTTGGATTTTCTGTCACCTGCACACTCCATCCCCGATCAATTACCACAATCATATTTTTCTGTCTCTCCAAACATCCCTAATTTCTGAGTTTGTTTTTGTTTTCTCACTCTAATCATGGTATTTAGTGTTATTAGGTTTTGCCCTATTTCTGTTACATTTCTCTTCTGCTCCATCATACTGTAATTTTAAACGGCAATACCAACAAAATTACTTATTGTGCCGCAATCAGCCAGCTACACAAAGATAACATTAATTATTTAATAAGTCATTCCAGGGATTTTTCTTTTTGCTCCATACCAAAGGACAGCAAGGCATCAGATCACAAATTAACCGGGCTCCACAACATCTTATTTCAGCCACAGGAGTGGTGTTTTCCACTGTCTCACAAATTACTTCACATGCTTCCTCTAAGTTCAGCTGTCCTCAGAATAATTTAAATTACATAAATCCTCCTTTCTCCATTAGGACCCTCAGAGACTCAAAGCACGTGGTACTCTCCTTGCAAACACCAAGATGTAACACCCTCAGATCCCATTTATGCTGGATAAGCCACAGCCTCAGCTTTGCTTCCTGTCCTGGATCTGCGGTGGAGCCTGGTGAACACGAGGGACCACCCAGTGAGGGAAGCGATGCAGAGCTGCTGCAGTAACCACCCTTCAGCCCCAGCGCTGAGCCGTTCCTTACCCTCACCCTCAGCATCTTTTCAAGCGCTGCAGACGCTTTGTACTTTCTTCAACAAGTTAATACAGAAGTAAATAGTTAAGGCCTTAGACTACAGCATTTTCTATGTCTCGAAGTCTGGTGGACAAGCAAAAAAAAGTTTTTAGAACAGCAATGAACATTTCATCCTTTTATCTCTGAGGAAAGGCAAGAGCTTAGACAGGGCAGGTAGCATGTTTTAGCACAACCCTGCAAATACTGCAGCAGACTGTCAAGCCACATTAGCACAGGTCTGTCCCAAAACTCACTTGGGATGCACTTTTTGAAAACAATAAACCTCAGAATATATGTACCCATTGAGATAGGCTATAATGTTAAAGAATTTCAACAGGAAAGTCAACAACAGTTTATAAAGAAGGATTATTGATGCAAAGAGCTTTGCATCTGATATATAAGCAAATCCCAGTGATCTGGATTAAAGCAGGAAAGCCTACTTCAGGCATCCAGAAAGTCAGGGGGAAAAAAACCTGCAAATTCTATTGGGCCATAATTTAGCCCCTAGTGCAGAACATTCATGATTCCAGAGTGGAATTCAGTGGACATCATGCCTCCAGCAGTTTGAAAAGAAGTGTTTGGAAATATTGGGAAATAAGACTTGGTTTTAGCCACAGAAAATTAAGGGGATTATATAAGGTTGGGGAAAACAGAGAGGCTATGCAGTCCGTTCTTTACCTCCTGGCATCTTTTGTTTCCAGAAAAAAAACAAGCCACAGCAGTGCAGAGGGTAAGGAAGAAATGGCCTTAAATCATTCACATGGGAACACTCTACAAAAAAAAAATCAGCTTTTCTCAAAACCTGCTTTTTAACCAATTTCTTCACTTCAGTCAAAGGCACACCCTGTTAGGACAGTTCAACAGAAGCAGAGTCAGGCCCCGCACACCCTCGGCCCTCCCTTGCTGGCAGCAGCACCCACCTGAGTAGAGCTCTGCTAAGGAGATGGGATGGCACTTGCCACCATCAGCTCCTACAGCAAAGGGATGTTTTAATTAACACAGTGTCAGGCAATAGAGGAAAAACATATTTAGACCCAGATCAGCATATGCTTCACTGAACAATAACCGCAGTGTTCACAAAGAGCTTGGCAGCTAAAGCATACACTGATCTGGGTCTAAACAAGTTTTCTTCTGTAATGCTTTGGGTGACATCAGCAAAAAGGTATGAATAAGGGAAAATACTGGCTTTAGTTGACTTCAAATTCATTTCGTTCTTACATTCTATACAGAAGAGCTCTCCTATCCCACTCACATGATGGAAACCGAGACAAACACTGACTTCCCTTTTATGAACTTCATATTAACTCTGACAACTGGGGTTTTTTTTTGTTTCCTAAACAGAATAAAACTAGTTCCATCTGCATTTTAATGGAGACTGCAGAGCTGTTATCCACAGATGCAAATGGAGACACAAGGTTTCTTTTAAAGGTACCAGGTCCTTCAGCCTCCCTCACCCTCTGCAGTGTCTAAAGAGTGATGAACTGTATAGGGAAGTCAAAGCAAATCTGAGCAGTCTGAGCTCCAAATGCTTCCTGCTGCTTGACCTACTGCTTAGTTAATCGACCAATTCACAAGCACACAGTGAAAGAAAATACCCTTACTTTCAACTTGACCAAATACTGAATTGGAGAAGAGTTAGAAGTGATTTGATAATGACAGCAACCTCTGCAGTGCTCAACCACTGACAGTAAAAGGTAGCTAAGTAAGCATCTCAAACAGGGAAATTCCTAATTTTTACAAAGGGGGGAGGCGGGGAAGAATCAATCACAAGCTGTCATGATATCCTATTGTTCAGCACTGTTAGCATTAGAACACAGTCGCTAGGGATTAAGCCAGCAGAGTATGTATAGTAGTTACTGACTGTTAAGCAAACGCAGGCTGCCTGGTAACACATGGTACAAGGCTGTGATTAATCATTAGGATGCAACAGAAGGCATACTGCTGTGAGATAACGTCAGGAACTGAACTGTGCCCTGCCTCTAATGACAAGGTGCTTATCCTAACATGATCCACATTTGTATAACTAAGAAAGCATCCTCAGCTTGCTTACTTCCTTCTGAATGATGGCTGAAGTCTGAAGGATGCAGACAGGGTACAGGGAGTCAGGTGAAACACTTGGGTTTCCATCCTAGAAGGTGCCTGGACCTTTGATAGGAGCTGGTGTAAAGTGTTCCTCCAGAACACCATTTCAAACCATCATCTTTTACACCCAAATCACACCACTAGAGGAGCTCCTCTGGATTTACGGAACAAATGATTTCCTAGTTAAAGCACAACCAGTGGTAAACTGTGGTGAAAACAAAACTGGTATTTTGGTTCTGCTGTATCTGTTGATAAAAAAATAATCAAGAAGGAATCTAAGCATCACAACTTTGAGGAATCAATATACACCTTCACCAAGTATCTTGCAAAACTAAACCTGTATTCTTTACTTTCCCTGATGCTCACTGTAAATAAAGACCAAGAGACTTCTGAAAAATGTGTAGGTAGTTATGAACTCTGTTTTACCTGTTCCTAGAACTTATTTGATTTGTTTGGGGCATAAAAATATTGGGTAAAAAAATTCCAAAAGCTCTCTATCATCATCAAGGGAAGGAAGGAAAACCTACTGCATCCTTCATTCTGCCCACTACAATGAACACAGCATTAAACAGTATTTCATTGGAACATTTATTAAGGGTATAGACAATAGCATTGATTATTATGAGTTTGATTGATTAAACAGACAAATCGGCACAGTTTCTCCTTCCCTGCCTGCCATATGTTTCTTCTTAAACATCTGGTAAAGTCTTTGTCTTTCCTTGAGTAAGCTAACAGGTGCTGAAACAAATCCTTAATGCTTCAGCTTTCCCATTGGAAGCAGACGGGTGAAGGAGACAGAAGAACATTGCACTTCCAACATCTCTTTCTCCTTCCTTCTCCTTTGTGGTGGCTTCACTAATAGCCTAAGGTCAAAAGCAGTAAAGGAGACTTCAGATTAATAATGAAAGTGAGCTTCTGATGTGGAGAAAACTCTTCACATTGAGGCAAGGAAGTGAGGCTTCACTCCATGGGTGCAATTTCCCCCTTTTCCTTTCCACAAGAGGAAAGAATTTTTTTTTTTTTTAAGAAGAGAGTTTTACATCAACCCTTCATATTCCTGCATAAGAAGTGTTGAACATTCTGCCTCCCGTATGAAGGGGGTTATTTGTACACTTGGGCCATGGAGGAAACACAAGCCACAGTCCTCTCTCCTCCACTACTGGGAGCCACAGACTGCCCCAGGATACCAGCCCTCGCTTTAAGTCATGTGTTGGGCAGAAAGCCAAATATGTAATTCTAGCTGAAAGAGCAGAAACACAGGTGTCTAACGTTGAGAGGGCACTCTTTATTTTGAAAAAGGCAACACCACTTTAGCTAATTAGGTCTTATCTGTTTAAAGCTACAGGATAGTTTGATAACAATTAGGAAGGACTCCCAACAGGCTGCTGGGATCAAAGGCCCTTTCTGCTACGACGTTTAACAAGGAAATTAACACTTTTGCCAAGTAATTTGCACATGCTGCCAAAGTTGTTTTAACTTGCTGTAATATTTTAGTTTTAAATATGTACCTGCAGAGATGCTACTTCAGTTCAAGTGTTCAGTGTGCCAGCTACCAGCTCCTAACCACAATGCCAGCTCCTATTTACTGCTGGAGGGGAGCTTCCACAACCGCTCTAACAGAACAGAAATGCTTGCTTCTAGTCACTTCAACAAAAACCAGGAGGGAGGGAAAAAAAAAGAAGTTTGGAGGCAAAAACACCCTCACTGCTTTTATCTTGAAACTACATGTTTCCAAATGGCTGCCTGTGGGACTCCTAGTCCTTAATGTTGCAAAAACTAATGAGAGCTGTGATGCTGAGAAGCCATGCGTGCTTGGAAAATTCCAACTGGATTCTTCTGATGGGTTTTTAATACTGGAGACTGGGGAGCAATCATGACTCCAGAGAACTGTAATGATGAATGGGTGGGGGACTGGGAATAAAATAAGGGAAAATACAAATTCAGCAGCTGTATTTCATAAAGGAAAAATAAAACTGTGCGTAACAGCTTCTTTTGAAGTTCAGTGCCATGCTTAAAGAGACCTTCTGATACCCAGTAAATTATGCTTACATAGCCACTGCTGATTACTCTTTAAATAAAATCATGCTTCCAGCAGATCAGGGCATTTGTCTTCTGGTTCCCAGGGATCCAGGGCAGGGCTGAGCACCAGCACTCACAGTTGGACTCTCTCCTGTTAAGTACAGCATATTGCACCCTAACAGAGAGTCACTCTGTCATACCCCAACCCACGTACACTCCACTGCACTTCATGCTGCTAAACTAACTGAAGGACTGAACCCAGAAGCAGAGCCTTTCCCCACATCACTGCTGTACAGAGAGGATTGATTCAGCATTACTCAGCTCAGGTTAACGGCCAAGAAGCCAGACTTATCCAGGGATTTCCTCAACACAATTCTTTCCATCTAGGAGGCTGGGCACTAAACTCAACGTTGAAATTTGCTTTATTTCTTTTAGTAAACCATGCATAGACACATTTAAGAAAGATAAAAGCAATGTGGTTAAAGGCATGCAGTGAAATTTGGAGGGCTGTGGACAGTCTGACACTGGTTTACTTCAGTTTCCTTCAACAAGGCAGGCAGTGATAGCTTTCAATGACAGTGGTGAAGGCCAACAGCCCTCACTCGACATCTACAAAATGTTCCAGCTTTTGGACAGCCTTACTAACCACAGTGAAGATTTCAGCTACCCATTGCTCTTAGTTAAACACTGGTGCTATTTCATTCAAAATTAATATGCAGAATTCCCCATGAGCCCCATGGCAGCACAGACAGCCTGGAGGGAGCAGCCATGGTTACAGCAAGCAGACACATGCAACTCCCGCAGCACATCCATTTGCAGAGAGAAGATTGGAAGTACTGTCTTTAGATCTGGTGGCAAAGGATAAGCCATTTTTAAATCTGGAACCACTGAACACAGACCCTCACCATGCAAGGGTAACACTTCCATGGACACAATGTGAGCAAGAAGCACTTAATTTCTACCAACACTTCTTTTGTTCACTTCAGTAACTCAATTACATCACAATCAGTGACACATTGCAGTATTATGCAAAAATATGCAGTCTAACTGAGATGCTTCTGACTCAGTAAGACATGTAGGGCACCAATACATCCAAACACAAGAGCTAGAGCTGCAGGGGCAGCAGCCAGGTACAATCAGCACAGAACCACATCCCACCCCTACAAGCAAAGCCCATGACAGGGCCATGGGCCTGTCCTCTGCTGCTGGTAACCAACATGTGAAACCACCTTCAGATTTTTATGGCCCTTCAAAGAAAGCGTCAAGTTTTCTACCGCTTTTAATTACAGTACATCAAGTGCAGCAGGTCCTCAAGTATTTAATCATATAAGCTTTGTGAATTTATTAGCAAGACAGCAGACAGTATAGAAAAAGGAATTAAAGTATTCACAATCTTCATACTACTTCTGTTCAAACAATGATTTGTTACATGCTGAATGACTCCAAGGGCTCACCATTATCAAGTTACAACAGCTCCTGTAACAGCTCTCCCATCAAAATTAGAGTGCTAGGTGCTGTAAAAAGGTTGGGGGTAAAAAAGCTTCTGACAACTTCTAAGCAGATAAGACAAGCAAAGGATAAGGAGACAGCAGTAGCTGTCACATATTTCTTATTTGACCTCAGGCAAACTGTTTACTTTTTGCCTCAGTTTCATATCTGTGAAATCTATCTGATAATATTAACTGCATTCAGAGCTCCCAAGCTCCATGCCTTAGCCAATACACTCCATTTCTCAAAATGAAAAGCAATGTTGTAGTCAAGTAAGACAAATAGTTATTCATATTTTTGGATATGGAAACCTCTGCTGATATAGTCACTTGAGGATAATTCTTGAAGTGTAAAACAGCGTTTTGTTGGAAAGATTTTTCTCCTTAAAATTACTTATGAAACTGGACACATTAACCCCAATTAATATCCTGTTGCACAAGTGATATTTAATATTGAAATGTGTGTACCTTTCCCAGTCCCTAACTACAGCAGCATCTATAACAAAACCAATGTACATCAATCTGCCATTATACAGGAAAAGCTGCACTTCTAGATTTGGCTCAATATACACATCAAGAGACAGACACTCAAATCACCAGAAACTTCACTCTTCAGTTGGCTTGTTGGAATGAGCTGTATGGATGAGCTCTTTCTGGCTCATACATATAGCAAGTAAAGTACAGCCAGAAAATAACTCACTTTTGAGGACAGGTCTTTAACCCAAGCCAGCAAAGGTCTGAAGCCCTGTTTCGTATCACTAGCAATTTAAACCTCAACCGAAACCAGTCACTCATCCACATTTGACCTGTGCATTACTACTGTAAAATCACTCCTACCAGTTAATTCTGCAGCCAAAACCTCACCAGCCAGTTCTAATCCTTTTAAATGGTGGAGGATTTTCGCTGACCTTCCATATCTAGGGATCAAACCAGCAATACAGAAACAGGAGGGGCATGAAAAAAAAATGAGTTTAGTTTGATTTAGTACTGGGGTATTTTTAGTTGAGCAATGAAGTTAAGTGTGACATAACTTTAAAATAAAATCCATAATGCTTTTTACTGCAAGCATCTTGGGAAGCCTCCTCTAAGCATTAACAGGACCGAAAGGATTTTGCTTTATAGATCTTCTGCTTTATGGCTTCCTAACTCAAGCTTACACATGCTTAGGAAATCCCAATTGCTGACTTAGATAAAAAGTCTCCTTTTCACACTGTTTTCCACCTAGTGCAAATGGCACTAGCACAAAAGCAAAAACATTCTGCTTCCACTTAGTTAGGAATACCTCAGAAAGGGAAGCTCTGGTATAAACAGCACAAAGCTGTCTGCCTGAGTCTGCAGGCAAACTGCAAAAGCGCATCTTTCAGCACCATTAATGGCAGTTTCATTACAGGCATTTTAGTATCAGATGCAGCAGAACTAAGCCCAACCATCATCCCTTAAAACATTTTCAGACCTCTCAGTAACAGAGTGATTTGGCTTATTTTTTTGCATAGATCTCCGGTGCACTTAAGTGTCAAAACTGAAAAAAAAACTGAGATCACATGAAATAAATAGGAATTAATAAAAACTCTCAAGAGAACAAAATTAATAGTCTCCCATTTCCACATTTCTAACACAAAACCTTTAATTTCTGGAAGACCAGAGCATGCCTGGTGTATCTGATCTGCTCCATTAGTTGCCAGTTTGGAATCGATGCTATCAGCCTGTGGCCAGTTTCCTTATTTAAAGATGTGAAACAACACAACAGCGGATGGTCCTCAGATAGCTACAACAAATTAAAAGGTCCCAGGCACAGGAAAACACCCAGAGAACTGCAACTCCACACACTTGTCTAACAGAACGTCTCAGTAACGCTTGTGATGTAAGAATGGCTGTGTCTGTACTTTGCCCAGCGACGGTTCTAAAGCCAACTGCCAAGTCATTTGAGAGGTTTATTGACACTGCAAACTTTATTGCATTCTGATTTATAAACACTGCTCAGCAAGTTGTGGATAAGCTTTTAAGTAATTACACAAACAGCCCAGTAGACTCAGTCGAAAATTCAGCTCTACAATCTGACCAGTTTCATTTTTTTTTTCAAAGTGTAGTTCCAAAAGCACGTGGAGTTTGATACAATTCAGCTGTGTGGGACAGCACGCCAACAAAATACATCTGTCACTAACAAAAATAACAAAATGGAGCCTGGGTAAGGCCTATTTGTACTTCTGCATCAACTTTCACTCATTCCTATCAAGTTAGCCTATTAATAGCACCACCAATGCAGCAATAAATGAAATACTTTTAATAGCTGTATTGAAAAGTTTACCAAACAAGCAAACTGAGCAAGAGGAGCAGAACATTTTAATACATCACAGCTGCAAAAAGAAGTGTTTTAAAACACACATACTGCTGTACTAATTCTTGTGTTTTCTTAGGGATTAATACAGCTTCCTTCATTATTGGAATTGTCCTTGTCATGATTTGGGAAGCTTCTCCTCCCCATTTCAGGTAAGAGCACAGGCAAGAAGACTGCAGAAACACAGGGTAGACTAAGACATGGGAAGAGGGAGTGATGGGCCAAGTGAAATGAAGAACAGCCGTCGTGCCATCACAGAGTTGCAGCAGCAGCTGCCAAAATCACACCTCTGGGATCTAACAGAAAATAGAAACACTGAGGATAGTACTCATACAAAGCAAACTTTCACATGCTTTGCTATGATTGGAGTTGAGAGAGCTTGACTCTTCTAACCTTTGAAAAAGCAACCAAGTTTCACACACCCTCTGCCCTCTAACTCCAGCTCTGGGAACTGGGCACAAAGCAAAGCAGAGATGCACCTTTGGCAATGGACCTTGATAATGGTATATTGCAACAACATCAAGTTTTTCTGTTTACTCAGCTTACGTTGCAAGCTGTTAATTCTTAACACAGCATCAACCTCCAACCAGATGATTTCTAATTCACAGATTTCTTCTGCCCTTTCAAATCCTTATTTCTTAATCATCTAAATAAGACATAGTTGCACAAGGGGAACTCTTCAGGAATTGTGGGCATGCCAGGGAAATACAAGTGTATAGTTTCATTTAGGGAAAAAGGGTCATTTTGCTTTAACTATCTTATCTCAGGAGTGAATGCAGAAGCCAAACTAAACCAAGCAAGAAAAACCACCACCATTAGGAAGTGCTGATAACATAGTACAGCTGCCAGCCAAAGCACTCCTAACTGAATTTATTTTCTTGTACAACTACTATTTCAGAAATAAGCAAATTTTATAAAGAGGTTTCGTAGCACACAAATTGCCAGAACACCACTTTGTGTCCAGAAGAATTTTCTTGTGTGTGATGTCAGTCTGGGTTCCCAAGTTTCCCCATCAGCCTGATATATACAGTAACCATCAACAGGCTGAGAATCATGCCTGACAATTTCAGTCGTCCTCCCAGTCTCTATGCCTTATGATATTGTTAATTCTCTAGAAATACCATAGCTCTCAGGCATCTTTCCACCAATTAATCTTCCTCACCATAAACTGCAAGCAAAGTAGTACATTCACTCCCATCTAAAACCAGAAATACGCTGCAAGATTTTTGGGAGGGGGGAGGTTGGTTAGGTTTGTTTGGTCTCAGTGCACATATATGTAATCATACCATGAACAAAAGAATGCATTCAAACCTCTGGGAAGCTGTTCACATGGCCTCAAAAAGCTGTACCTGCAAACTGAGGACCTGAGGCACAGCTCCTGCAGTTCCAGGTTAATAATACTTCTCTTTTTTGTGCATCACCTTTGCTCTGCAGACCCTTGGGAGGTGGCTCTTAGGGAAGCTGAGTAAAACAAAACCCTGCCAAGCAGGATTTAGTATAGCACAAATCTCATAGGGATCTCTACAACCTACCATAGCAGCAACAAAATGTTTTATTTATCCACTTAACATGTACATTTTGAGCCAGCATCTGCTTCAAGAGGTGTACACGTATGTAAGTCAGCAATAGGGTCTTCTGGGAGATCATTATCTCTCAGTGCTCACAAGGACAGAATCCCTTTGAGGAAAACACCAGCTCCTAGAGCACGCCAAGCACTGATGATCTTCATGATGCACCTACAAAGGTGCATTGTTCCACCTGCACAGCTGTTTCATGGAGTAACTAATGCGCGTTCCCCCCTCCCGCCAGTCACATATAAACATCTCCTCCATACCAGGCTCCCAACCTTGGATTCAATATCTACATGAAAACAGCTCCTTTCTCCCCCACTGCTTTGGATGCAAGAACTGACTCATCCGTATGGCTTTTTTTCCTGTGCCTCATTCCAATGCAGATATGAAAAATAATAGTCTTCATTTCAATATTTAATCATATGCTTCATTTAATAATGAGTCCAGGAATAATTTAATCCTGGCTATCAACATAAAAGAGATATTGTTCCTTTTGCTTGACTATGTAAGAAAATAAGAACCTCTCTGCTCTGCAGCTTCTCACAGGACAGAGTTCACCTTGCTGTAACTTATAAAGTAAATAAATATTACAATATCTATTGGATTATGTACACAAAACCTTGACTTGTATTTGGAAACAGGCATAGGATGCTCCTCCTAGCAATTTCACCTGCCTAATTACACAGGCTGCTGTCTCCCTCAAACAACCAAACTCACTTCTGAAATGGAAAGAGAGCTGACATTTCATGGCACATCGCCTCGTGCCTCAGCGAAGAAAAACACATCACGTGCTACAGAACTCTGGAAGCATCACCACCCCCTTATGGTATGTGATCTTCTGCCAGGAATAAATAAGACCGAGTCCAGCAGAAGAACTACATAATGTTTGGCTCACACATCATTTTTCTGTTATTGTATTACACTAATGCACTGTTCAGGTACTGTCCACTCTGGAAAAACCTCATTAGCTGTGAGCAACTTGGTCATAGTATAAGGTGATTGATAATCTCAAATGTCTCGCTTAGCTGCTCAGTGCAAAATTTCAAGAGTCTAGACCTTTGAAGAGGGCAAGTGTTTTTTAGAGCTCTGCATGATTTAAATAACTCCCAAAAACATGCTCTTCTGAGGACAAATGGTGCTTTATCTCGATGCATTTCACACTGTTGGGACTGATCTCTAAGCATTTTGTCTGTCTATAAAGTACAGTAGCAACATTGCTGTTATTTTGTGTTAAAATATTTTAACAAAATTATTCCTAACTTGGCACTACTTATGCATTTAAACACTGCTTTGTTTTTCTCCTAAAAGCTTTAATTTCGACTCTTGAATCTTCTTACTTCTGAAACGTTTCTGCTCAATATTACATGTGTGCACTCCCACACTTAAATCCCTCTTCCTCCTCAACTTCTCATTGTGTGCACTTTAAATTGTACTTACTGTTTCCAAAGTATCACTTATTTCTGCAAAAAGAATGCATTTAATATCTGAATACAAGTCCTTCAGAGATAAAGCATCCCAGGTTAAATCTAATGATGTCCAGGGGAATTCTATGCAAATGATGAGCTGTCTGCTAACACGTCAATGCTTTAGGGAAGAAAAATATCAATTAAATTTCATAGCATGCAATCACATATTGACCTTGAAAGCTATCTATAACTCAGTTTAAACTCGAAAATTCGAAGTCTAAGTCAGAACTTCTGCCCTAATTGGTTTTAACTTCACTGAAGAATGGCACAGCTCTAGAGACCCAAGGAAAACTAAGAGAATCAATCCAGAGAAAAAAAAAATCCCCCAAATCCTATTAAGTGTTTAACAATGACATTTGTGTGTGCCTCTAGCCTCCCTCCCTTGGGTTTTGGCTATTGCTTCAAGAGATATTAGTGGTTCTTTTCTCTTTCAGCCTTCTGTTAATGCTAAAAAAGAAAACGTCCACAATCATGACAGCCCATGGCTGTTGCACCAGTGCTTGTGTGAAATTTCCACAACAAAGTATTTTATTACCAAGAGAACTACAATCTAGCAGCATACTGTGCAGCACACAAACAGTGAGGGCAAGTCAGACGAAGGAAATCTGCTATTATACTCTGTTAGACAGGTCAAAGGAAACCCAGAAGGTAAATCTCTCACCTGGATCTGGGCTTGATCTTTAAAGCCTCTCCCACTGCAATGCCCTTTACTAAACAAGTCTGAATTCAGACTGTGCCAGATCTTCCATTGTGATTCTAATGGTAATTATTTTTTTTTTAAAAAAAAAAGGTCCATTATCTGCACTGATCTAACTTCTGAGCCTGAGAAGAGAGTACTTTTGTCTTTGGTTAGTTAGCATACTCTTTTCTCTATCAGGAAGAAGAGAGAGTAGGCTGTGTGCTTGTCTTCACTACAGAGTTCAAATGAAGAAAAAAAACTTGATATACTTATTCAGAATAAATATACTTAAGTTCATCAAATATGTATGAGTTAGATATCCAAGTTACTAAACAGAAAAAGGAGAAGGAAGTCATACGTTGTATTTATCAAGTGTGTCGAGAAAAGCCTCGTTCCTTCTTGGTATGATTCTACAGACGCTTGCAGACAGCAAGCAGCAACAGCAGGATCGAATGCATGTCCCATTGTTGTAGGACAACTAAGCATGCCTGCTTCTGAGCTTTGTATCAGTAACAAAAGATTTCTAAGTTCCTCCAATATTCCGTGGAGGTTGAATTAACATTTGTGATGCACGAGATGAAAAGGCACAGCATAGAAACAGCACAACTCCTTCTTCATCAGCTAATATTCTGACCAGAATGAGGCAGGATCCATTTATTTTCTGTGAGAATTAATGTGATGAGTCTTTGCAGGTGAGATATTCATTTACACTGTGACTGGCAGCCCCTCAGACCACCAGGTCAAGTGAGCTGATAGTTAGAGTCATTAACCCTATCAAACAATTCACCCTTATATGGGTGGTTTCCTTCCCCCTGCAGCAAGAGGAATATAAAACCCTGCACAACTAAAAAGATGTCCAAGTCAGCTCTGAAATCCAGAGCTCTCTGCAAAATCCATCTCATCCAATTTTCAAGTTAAAAAAAGTGAGAAAAAAAATCTATTTTCATCACGGCCCACAGACCAACTTACCTGAGAGGCACTTCACACAACAGCTCAGGCTATAACTTAACAAACCTCTTCCTGTACCTCTGCTAGCACCAGATGATGTCTGCAGCATCCTGAGGCACCTACATTCCACCAGAGAAACAGGTATAAAGAGATCTATACATACACATCCACTTCTCTCTTTCCTCTGCTTTGTAACAAGATCTCTCAGAAACGAAAGCCTGAACTCTTCCTGCAAAACAGCCTGGGCTCTGTGTACATGTCAGGTTCCTTCACCACAGTTTGTGCTCAAGATTTCTTAAAATTTGAGGAGTTACTTGAAGAGCAAAACAGAGAGCAGACAGCTCCAAGCACTGCATTAAGGATGCCAGAAGCAACACAGCAGCTCTTCATTCACAGAGCATGACCACCAGGGCTATGATGAGAAGCCTGTGAGCAGATGAAGCAGGAACACATTTGACTGAAAAGAAATGCCACAAATCCGCATCAGAGGCTCAGGAGATCCCCCCAAAGCACCACTCAAGTGCAGCTCCAGCGCTCCTGCAGCACTCCCATGGCTGTGTTTCCTTAAGTCTCTGTATAACGGGATAAAATGAGATGCTGTGGTTCAATGACACAGACCAAAGGGAATTAAGGTCTGACACGTCCCTGCTTAGAGGGGATAGAGATAAGCCTACAGAGAACTCTTACCTAGAGCAATACCAATAGGCAAAGCTATTGCACGTGCTTTTGGATCGCTGTAGTGCTTTAGAAACAGGAACATTTACCATAAGTAGACTGCCTGGTGCTTTCCTGCCTGGCCACACCATTCTCCCCATGCATTTGCCCATGACAGCTGCATTGTTCAGGCTGACAGCAGGATAAAACCAGGGCTGCCTTACTGCCACATAGCTGTTTCTTTCCAAGGTCTCCCGTGGTAGTGCGTGGATGAGGAGTCCAAGCTCTGCCGACTCCCCAGGCTGACACACTGTACCAGCTCCAGTTCAGAGCTGATCAGCTGTAAGCTGAGAGGAAAGTTGGATGCACAGAGAGAAGGGGAATGCTGAGCACCAACAAGCCCAGGATGAGCTATGTTTGTGGCAAACGATCTCACAACATGTTACCTAATCGACTAGAGCTTCTATTTCAGGATTGTTTCCTCTAACTCTGGGGAAGTAACATGGCTTTGCTTCATTGCATGGGCCATGAGCCTTAATGCAAAGTTCATTCCCTCACACTCCAAAACTGGTATCAGGAGGGAATTTCACACCTTCCTCAAGGTGTCCAACAAGTCATACATCAAAAACAGAAGCCTCCCTGCAGCAGGAACTGAGTAAATTACACTGGGTTTTTTTTACACAGCTGCTTGGGGCTAGGATCAGACATTGACATCTCAAAGAGGACATTTCATTTGGGACTACTTAATCCTTTGGTAGGGTTTTGGTGCAGGATGCCTGGGCTGCCTTCAGCCAGGGCTTCCCTTAAAAGGCTGCTGGCATAGGCCTGGCATATTGTTCTGGACTCACACACAGCCCCAGAGGAGACAGACCCAGATCCATCTCCTCAGCAGCACTTCAGAATTACCACTTTCACCTCAGCAATAAAATATCAAAAGCCTGTGTGTGTTTCTAAAAAAAATGTTCAAGTTCCAACCCCTTCCTTTCTCCAATCACATTAACAGTTTTACCACAACAGAAAAAAATAAAACAAAAACCCCTTTGAGCATTTCATATCTGGATGGGGGTTTAGTATCACTAAAGCCTCTCACTGGTTTTCAATACAGCTTTATTTTAAGAAAGCATCTATTATATGAAGCTTGAGCATTGGCAAGCATGGCAGAAGCCTGGTCAGTGCAGAGAAGGAGGACAACACTGAAAGTGCACTATTATTTGATCACTTTTACACATTTCTTAATATCAATCCAGTGAAAAAGTTTACTACTTACTGGAAGTTCCTTACCTCATGATTGCTGCATTATTCTGAAGCCAGTATACAGCCTCTCCCTTTCTATCCTCCTACACAGATTTAGTAGAAATATTTTCTAGCAGTTAATCTGAGCCAGCTATTTAGTTTTGGCTTGGCAATATTTTCAACTAGAGGCAGGTCCAGCCTCCAGGAAAACAAGTTAGGCAGCAAGAGGGTGGGACACTATCAGAGAACACATAATAAAGTAAATACCAAGTATGACCCATGAAAGGAGAGGAAAACTAAGAGTTCTTGTTTCCATAATCATGTAAATGAAAGGTCATTTACACTGATGTAAAATGTGAAATTCCTTATGGGCTGTTTTTCATTCTTTGGCCATAGAGGTGGAAGGCCAGACTCAAGTCCAAATGAAAACGCACTCCCCAAAAGGCAAACACTGAAGCCAGCCATTACCCAGCATCAAAACATCAGTCTGGGAAGCTTAAGGAAAAAAAGACCATCAACTCATCTCATAATCCTTCCCCCAAATCTCTGAGGAAGAACAACTTCATAGCAGTTTTTCCTCTTCTGCACTCAGAGTTCAACACACCAAAAGCAGCTCCTCCATCAACCAAGGTCCTGCTGGTATGCATGGAGAGATATTGCTGTGCAACTATTGATTAACTTCAACCTAGCATTTTCCAGTTGCCTGAGAATCAATTTAATATCATTGCTGAAAGCAATAAGGATAAAAAAAACGTTAGATGGATACCTTTCATCTACACAGTTTCACCAGGCACCAGCAGCTAAAGCATTGCTGAGACTCTCCTTAAGACATTTTCCCCTCCTCGGGATTATTTTGCAGTTCATTCAATAAAGCAGCAAAACAATTTCCTGACAAACTAGGAAATGAGAATTGGACCAAATTCAAGAACTTCAGAAAATATTACAAACAGAGATTTAACAGAAAGCACTTGGATCCCACTGACCTTACAGACAAGTCAGACTCATTTCCTCAGCCATCAAGCCCAACCTGTTCAAAGGAGGGAAATAGCCCTCACCATGAGACATGTTTCATTGCCTTCCACCTCAGACACTTCCAAAAGCAAAGCTGAAGGAGTCACGTACACGGCAGTTCTCATCCACTAAGCCTCTGACAGAATGTTTTGCCACAAAAATACTGCGATTGGCAAAAATGAAATATTGAAATGACTGAGCCACTTCCAGTTGCATAGGGAAGTCTCCATGGAGCAGGTGGGCAGGAAAATCACAACACTAAGTTGAACCTCCAAGGGCAGACAAGTTACTACAGTTACTCCATGCCTTTGCTCTGCCAGAAGCAAGGGCAGGAAGGGCACTTACTCACATGGACTGCAAGGTCTGTTTTCTCAAGCACATTGTATCACCCGTGTGTAGCATGATGCCTTTCATAAATAGCTTAGTTGAAAAGCAAAGCTAGGGAAGTTCCTCAATTATTAATGCTCCCTGTTGCTTCTCCAGAACATGTGCCACTGCCAACAAAAGGAAACCCACACAAAAGCCAAAACAAAAAACAATCTGAGAAACTAAGGAAGAGTTGTTGAAGATGCATTTTGCTTGCTGCATATGAATAATAATTGCTCCTACCTAGTTCAGCTCTAATAGCTCACTTCCAATCTACTTCTGACTCTGAGCAGTACACAAAGTCACGTTTCAATGCAACACACATTGTTTTGAATTTAATGCCCGATGAAAAAGTTAGTGCTCTCCTCCTAGAGCAACTGTCAGATATCTCCACCTCTACAGTTACAGCACACAACTCTGAAATGAAGAAAGCAGAGAAAGCTCCAGCTCATTAGTGTTCAGTGCTCTAGAACTGGAATCTCTGCTAAAGAAATGAGGTAAGGTGATCACAGAAAATGTAGCATGTCATTGTGCTTTCTGCCAACAAACTACACCAGTTCTTTAAGTCTTAATTCCACTTTCAAAAGGCCTAAAAGTGCTTTGAGCAGAGGCCAGCACAAACCCTCCCCAATCTCCCATCTGCTCCAAAGAGCGGGTGAAGCTCACTCAAGGGAATAAAAAGATTACACAGGCTCATTTACAGTACACTATTGCAGCTTGGTTTATTCCTCCTGATAGAATAAATGCAGTATATGGTGTTTTTTTCTTTATAATGAAAAGGTAAACCACATTCAAAAACTGGCACTTCCTGAGGGCTGCACTAGGGGAATCAGCAGTAGGATGGGGTAACTCCTGACTTGGCTCAGATGGAAGCTGCAGACAAGCACGGAGGTGATACCAAGTACAACATGTGTGTGGAGAGAACAGACAACAGGACTACACCATGGGGCCAGGTATTACAGGGACACCACTGTTACTCATCCAAGCTGTGAGTAAAACAAATTCTTCCTTTGTCTCTAGCAAGACAAAGTTCTTATATTAGAAGCTGTGAAATGAGAGGCATTGTCAGAAAAATCTAGAAATAAGAAATCAAGTAGAAGCACCACTGTACAGTTGCTGTGCAATTTTCAGTTTTTTGGTTAACATAATATTAGTAGAAGGAAAAAGAAAAAAAAAAAAAGAAAAAGAAAGGAATATGGCATTAGCCTTGTTCCAGCAGAGCCACAGCATGTTTCCAAGTACTTCCCCCAACTTTCCCATGGGACTTCCTGTTTCCTTAACTGTAAACATGTGAGAAGTCTCTGCAGGGCTCAACTGAAAGTAGCACATCTGCTTTCTAAACAGTTACACTTGCCTATTAAACTTCAAACTCAGTTCTTCAGTAAATGAATACGCCTGTGCCCAATGAGGTGCATCAGTTTCCTTCACACAAGTGTCTCCAACACACTTCTTCCTGGTCAGGTCTTCCAGCACATGCTTTGAAAGGAACAAATGTAGCTGCTGGTTACAGCTCAGCACATGGTTTTTCCAGAAACAGATACCAACCATTTCCATACAGAGCTTTGACATGTTTCCTTTAAAAAGAAAATAACTCAGATTTTTTTTTTTTCTCCCAGTAGTAACTGTTTCAATACTTAAATTCTCAAGTTACTGTTTGGTCCCACAACTGATGGCAGACACTGCCAATGTGCTTGAATTAAGCAAATCAACTCAAGAAGCTGACACTATTGGAAACTCATCTCTGGCTCAGGCATGTGAGTTGAAGGAAATGTACCAATGTATTTATTTTCTCTCTGTCCTTCCTTCCCTTAGTTTACAAACAAAACAGTCATGTACGTGTTAACCAGGTGTAACTCTGTCAACATCCATGACCATGACAGTAGTCACTCTGAGTTGCTTGCAAAACATCAAGAGCCTCCAGTATTTTAAAGGCACCATTCACCAGGCTGAAGTTCCTAATTTTAGGACAAACTATTAACCCAGCACTAATATTAGGTGGACTTCTTATAAGCATTTAGGAAAAGTCAGTCCCTTTATGGAAAACTTAAACCCTTCAGTAGCCATAACTAAAGGTGGCTTGAGAGTATAGCAGTGGGGACCTGCAGGGCTGTAAGGAGGGAGCACCATTCTCAAGTCTCAGCTTCAGTACCACATGCCAGGGTTTTGTCAGCCCGCCAGGTTAATGGAGCTCACCCACATCAACTACTGCAACTCCGTCCCAGCAACGCCAGTGAGCACCCAAAGAGAAACAGGAGAGAATTTAATCAAACACTAGTTTTGTATGAAGATGGTCATTATTGATTCTCATCACATGCAGCTAAGCAGACAAAAAGAATAACTTGGGCCAAATAAATCCTTAATTTTTTTCCCCACTGAGATAAGATTACAATAGCCTTCCAATCTTTAGCTGCTCTCCTTTGTGAGAGTTGCACGTATGGGCTTTTTATTAGTTTTCGCCTTAGCAATTAGATGGATTTTCAGTTACTTCCAGAAGTGTTGCAGAATGACTGAGCTGCAGCTAATCTTTTGCCTCTCACTAAATGGAAATATGAAAAATGCAGGAGGGCTCTCCAGCACTACAGCCAATGCATCTCAATTTTACCCTTTTATACAGAAATGTAAATGCTGTATTTCATATCTGAACACTTGGCACAGTTGCCAAACAGGGAACTATAAGGAGAAAACTAGTTCTAGGCATTGATTTGTAGGGAGGAAAAAGAAAAATAACACGGACAACCCTTGCCAGGAGATGACCAATTTTCCAATAGCTCTGCCACACAAAAAGCAACTTCTTAAAATGTGAAGGTTTTTTTTTTTTAAGCCATTAAAGTAAAAGAGAAGATTACAGCTGCAACAAGCTATCCATTAACTCTAATTAGCAAGTATTTGTTGCCTGGATTTAAAACTTCCAACTCGATGTTAATGAACTGTAACACTGTAGCAAAAGGTATTAATAAATACACCAGACTGTGGGCTAGATATCAGATCTCTGCCCACATTTCAGTGGAATCTGGTGGGGGATTTTTCTTTGCTGCATCAATGTAGGAGCTGCAAAACGGGAAATACAAGTATTTAAAGTGGTTGCACAGGAAGACTAATGGAAAGTATTTACCTTGCAAAACTGTATTGATGCTACTACTCCATATTCCATTTTGAGAGGAGCAAGTCTCTTGGAATCTACAAATGTAGACAAATTGTACACTGGGTTTTTTCCTAATTGAAAGAAAACAAGCAATAGCAAATTGGAGGGAGACAATAACAAAACTTAGGTTAAAAATTGCTTGGGTGTTTTCTGTTGTTTGTGGCTCATTTGGGTTTTTTGGGTTTGTTTGGTTTTGGGGTTTTTTTTTGGTTGGGTTTGGGAAGCAGTTTGGTTGTTCTCTGTTGTTGAGTCAGGTGTTTTCAGTTTGACTTTTATCTCCTTTTAAGATTCCCAAGAGGAGTAAACAAAAAGATACTATGAAATTGCTACATCCTGTGGCAATTTTAGAGACCTTGTCCTTGAGGTCAAGTCCTTCTGGCACCACAGCAACAAGCCATGGTGTCAAGTCCTCATCAGGACTGGGGTGAGAGACTTCCCGTGCAACCCTCAACTCAGCATCCTGGAAAGGAAAACTTCACCACCACGAAATAAAGCTATCTTCAGGCAGCTGCACAACAGAACATCTTTCCCCAACATCATGAGATGCAAAAGCTTCACTATTTGTTTCAGGATTTATACTTGCACATCCTTCTGGCTGTACTTAAAAGGCTACCTGAGATCTGGACAATTTCAATAACTTCAGTAAAAGCTACGGAGAGCCTTTCTTACTGCAGCAGCACACCTTAAAAATGGACAAACAACTGCAAATCTGGAAGGATGAGAGCTTAACACCATAGCCTGGAAACAATGCATTCAAGCCAGCTGCACAAGTGGCAAAAATCATACCCAGTGGAGTAAAGGTGTCCCATCCTTTGCTTTCTGATGTGAGGAAGGAAGTCTGAGCTTCCCAGACCTCTCTCTCACCAGCTCCAGCATGTATTGAAAGCTCTGTCATCTTTCCTGGTTCTATTTTGCCCATGGAAAACAACCACCACCGAACTGCCCTGGGTAACAGAGGGGTGAGAGACATGGTGAGCAGTAGAAGACACACGTGGGGAAAGGAAAGGGCTCTTTTTCCATCCACTTGCAAATGTAATTTCTGTCTTCTGGCACATCTCCCATTTTTTTTTTCTAAGGAATTCCTCCATTTATTCTTCAATAGGGTATTTCGTTCATATCACAAGCCTTCATTTCTACACTCTGCTGCAATCAAACTGTCAAAACAAGACACGATCTATTTAATACACAGCACACATACTGGTGTCATACCTGCCTGGCCTGGATCTTAGTGGCCATTCAACTACTTGGAACAGCTGTTCCAAGTAGCCATTTCTGCAGCTCCTGTCCCATTTGCTAAACCAGTACTGGTCTGGTTCGTTGGACCAGTCAAGTTTGGCTCTCTGTAAAGCTTCCTGCTGCAATGCTTTGTGACACAAGCAGATCTCTCAGTGTCTACAGCAGTACAATGGGTGAAGCTGAACTCGTCTCCAACATGCAATAGCTATCAAGGTTTTCTGGAACGTATTTCACCATCCCAGCTTCTTCCTCCTAGGGCACCCAAGGCCAGGGAGGAACAGAGAAGCCCCACAAAGTTCTGTGCAAAAGGAAGAGAAAGGGAGGAAACAAGAGCAGAGAAACAGCAAAATAATTTACTGGTCACTGAATCAGAGCTGTAACCTGACCCTGGCTGCATCTTGCTACCAACAGCACTAACTACAAGCAGCTTCCATTCAGCAGCTCCTGCCAAAAATAAACAGTGCCGGCTTTCCTGGCTGCTTGCTTGGGTTTGCTCTCAATGTTTTTCTTCTTTCCTCTGCTGGCTAATTGGGATATGATACGTTTCCTCCAACCATGTAGTTTCTTAGTTTGTTTCTACCCACTGCCTTACTAAAATTGGAGCAGTTTCTCATAGTAAAGAATGAAAATAAAAGCTGTTTGGTCAAAGATGGCCACAGCAGGCTTCTTGGCAGTTTAGAGGTTTAGATTTAGATGAAGGGTAAAAGTGGTTTTAACAGGTACACAGCAATATCTCACTGTAAGCATTTCTTCTGCCATGGGCTCTGTTCCTTACCTTTCAATGCTCTCCACTTTTTAGTGAGGATTCATCTATTTACAAACAATATCAGTGCCAGCTAATTTTAATATAGGCCAAAATATTTATGCTGCCCATCTTCATGGGTGTTGGCGTTTCATTTATTACACAATCCACCACATGAGAAGCCAGTGTATCCAGCTCCTCAAACTACAAACAAGTCCGTCTCTCCGTGTTTTTTTCCCCTTGTACATTTTAATGCACAAGCAAAACTGGGAAATAACTTCTCCTCTTTAGAGAGCCCTTGTTCTACACTTTTTAAATCCAAAATAGACAGCAGTGGACAGAGGTAGAATGGAGTAACAACCATCATTCATGAATAAAAACAGCCTATATCAATAATGAATCCACACTACTAAATGTGATGAAGATGCTCCGAAGTCATTACACTAATGCAGTTACTTTCTGGAAGAAACTCCAGTGGCCAACAGCATGGACTGTGTTTTAAGTTGAGGCCAGTAAAAGGGTTTAATAACCACCACAGCAAGTAAGAACTAAGAAATATGTGACCAATGCTAACACTGTTGAAAGAATATTTAAGAAGTCCCAACAAACCCAACCAATTTAATGATTTAGGGCAGCTTAGTTTTACATAAAAATCTCCTTTCTTGCTTCCCCCTCAACCCAGCAACAGAAGGAAACAAAAGGGGAGTTGTTTTGTCAAGCTAAAAAGTGTGTTTCTGACCCAGACACAGAAAAATAACTTCAAAGGCCTTTTAAAACTTTGCTATTTTAATATGCTGTAAGAAGTGCTCTCTGCCTTCTAATTTGTTCGGTTCTTTGAAACACCTAATTTCCTCTGCACTGTCACTGCACAACACTCTGAAGCCTTGTGGAACCCTGCCACTTGATTCAGCACCAACATTCACATTTCAATAGGCAATTCCACTTGAAAGGCTACAAATGAAGGGAAAAAAAAAGATGTCTTCAAACCAGAGAACGCAATGCAACACCATTTATATATATCCAAGTCCTCTTTTCTGTGGCTGGCTACTGTAGGCAGGAGCCAGAGAAGGGGAGCTTTCAAGCCTAGGTAATTAATTCTAAGTGCTTTTAAAATGGCTAAAGATTTAAGGTAGACAAGATGTAACACTGGAATCAGAGTCAAGCTGCTGTGCTCTTCACTCTGCTCTGGAATACACTGTTTACACTGGTATGGCAAAATATATAGTTGATTCCTCAAGTAAAAGGAAAAATAAAAGAACAGCCCCATAAGCCTCAATATTCTATAGGAAAAAGTGTAAAGGTGGGTTCCAGGCCAAATCACAGTTGCATTTCAACAGGGATGGGGAAGTGCAACAGAATCATAGTTTCGTATTTATTAAAATTCATTTACTACAATTGCCATCAACATAACCACAGGGCTGTTAACCAGAGCCTCCCTCGAGTCAGAAGCAGCCATTTCTACAGGAATATAGATATAAATTAAAAATAAATTTAATAATCTTACTTTGGAGAGCATTTATCATTCCTGAGTGTCAAGATGGGGTTTCCCCCCGCCCTTTCCAAACTTCCTTATTAAGATTTTGTGAAATTATAATGAAACTTGACAATAAACCACATGGTGTCTAAACACACTTCCAAATTAGTCAGTTGGTAATTCCACTGGCTGCACAGCAACTATTTGTGTGTTCTCAGACGGCAAATGTTCCTCTTTCTCCAAAAGCCAATCAGGCTCTAAGGGGTTTCAGAACATCCCCAAGACAGAGACAGTGCGAAACACAGTGAAGCTCCTCTGCATTGTCCCACTGCTCAGCAGAGCATTCATCCATGCAATGCTCACTAAACATCTTTTTCTGGGGGGATGCCACTCATTTTCTACCTAAGAGATACACTACATATTCAATTTATGTACCTGAGAAGCCATCTCACTTTTAAGAAGAGCAGAAACATCAGTAAAATGAGAGTGCTGTATTGCATGACATCACACAGCAGCTAAAAAGCCACGACCACAAACCACTATGGGGAAGTTAAAGCTGGGTGATGCTGCAGTGAATTCCAAGTGACTTGTCTGAAAGTGAAAGACTACAGGAAATAGATGTAGCAGCCAGAAACAGCCTTCCAGTTCCATCCATTATTTCTCCTCTCTGTTCCTGTTTCCCTGTCTTGAAGAATTTGGCCACCTTTGTTATTCTTTGCCAGCAAGACAAAGATTGGAAAATAAACACTTCTGGGGCAAGATATGCACTGTGGTGTTCATTTCTGGACAAAAAGAGCAAAGAGCTGGTGGCACTCAGAGCCACAGGCAGGCTGGCAGCAGCCAGAAACCTTTTCTCTTTGCAGCATGTCTGACACACCACTAACAGCTTTGCAGTTGTAGCAAAATACAGAAGGGTTGATTTCTATCTTGAAAAAGAGCTGGAGCCTGAGGCCATTACAAGCACAGCCTGAAGAGAGGCTGATTTCAGGGCGTTGTGTGGTAGCAGTATGAGTGGGAACTGCTGCAAACCAGCGCAGTCACATCTTCAACACATCCTAAGGACTTGGGCAGCTGACTGGTCAGCTAGCTCCAGTTTGGGGAAGAAACTATTACTGATGGCTTTCAGAAGTGACTCGTGCACCTCATCATGGTACTAGTGGCATATAAAAGGTGATGGGCATCAACCACATCTTTGTCCCTAAAGTTTCCACCATGAGCAAGTGATGAGGTCAAACGATAGGCTTTGCTTTCTTAATATACACTTAGAACCCACTGAAGCCTTTGCATCTAGAGGCTACCCAAGAGGAAGGGTAGCTGAAGAGTAAGGTGAGAGACACATCCATGCTGCCTCCTGCAATCTGGCCCACAGGAAAGCTGTGGCACAACATGCTTCAAATACTAAAACAAAAAAATCATCTGTCAAAATGCAACCAAAGAAACACCACCAAAAATCCTACTCCAGCAAATTAAAAACAAACAAAAAAATCCCTCACACAAATACAGGCAATTAAAGTACAGAGTAAACTGCAATTCTAGCAAAGAGGAAGGGAGGATGAGGAGAGGAACCTGTAACCAATTCAGAGATGACAGTTTTGGGGTTTTTCATATATTCAGGAGTAGTAATTAAAAGGCAGAACATAACAAGATCCAATTTGTCACACAACACCTGCAATCAGCTGAGTGAAAAAAAGCTACATAAATAAAACTCCAAACTAAAAAATCCTACTGTTCAACTCCTACATTGCAAAGTATACTTCATGATTGTTTAATTAAAGCCATTTTTAGCTTTGCATGGCTGCAATCACCAAACATTGTCTCCCTGTCAGCATTTGAGGGGCTAACATACCATTGCCAACAATTAGCACAAATCTGGCTGACATTGTTTTCTCTAAAAATAAACCATGCATGTTAAGTAGCTTGATAGCAAACATGAAAACAAGATTTTCAGATAACATTTTTCTTCTCAGTGGAAACACAGTCCTGCAGGAAGCCCAAGTCATCACCTCAGGATCTGTTCAACCACCACCACACATCTTTGCTGCTGTAGAACCGCTACTGGGAAATAAATTGAAAGTTCTGGCCACCTGTGATTAAGAAACCTTTCTAAGCAGAGGGAAGACAGTAAACTCCAGTCTCTTGGCCAAAATCTATTTGCGAAAATTCCTGATTTCCCTTCTTCACCAGCAATGGTCTGAGCACGGGCATCACAGCAAGAAAAGAACATGCAAAAAAGCAGCTTCTGTGAAGTTATTTTCTTTTGGAAAACTGACTTTTGTCCAACGTGAGCCACCAAGAAGAAAATTCAACAACACTGAAATAATGCCACAAGCACACATGTCACTTGGCTTGGGAATCAGCCTTCTGAATTAGGAGCATGTGGGAAGCAAGTATGTCTGCACTTCTAACAACTTCGTTGTTCACCACCTATTTTCAACTTGAGGACCCAGCTGTACACCCATGACGTGCTCCATCCCAGATGTAGTAACCCAACAACGAGGGTTAAACATGACTCAGAGAACAGAGATGACTTCTCAGTCCTGCCAAGGAAATAGTGTTTTAAAATACAGACTGAAACTGACAAAAAAGAAAGAAAACAGTTTCTTATTGTTTTTTACAGTCAGGACTATTTGACCTCCTGTCCTGACAGTAGAAATCATGAACCTAATCTGAGGATTAGGAGCAGATACATATGGCAGTTTTGAAGCCAACACATTCCCTGTGCTTGCCTGACACACAGATTAGAAGTAAAGGTGGGTTTGGGTGGCAGAGGAACAGGCAGGGGCCTTGTCTCCACTATTCCTTCTTACACTAAGTATACCATGGTATTACAAAACTAATGCTGGGAACCTTTTACCAGATTGAAGAAGTTAACATTTTCTGCTCAGTGGATAGGAAGTCTATAACTGCTTATTTTATACCCTGTTCTCATCTCTGAAGGCTTTTATTCTCTAGAGCAAATTAATCAGGCAGCTTGCATTATATGTTCTTTCTCCAGGCCTGGCTCCTCTCAGCATCTCTATTGATCTTCACTCAGTGAGCCATTAGTAAAAGGTTTTGAAAATTTGCTGGTTTTATAGTTCCCAGAGAAAGTCAAGTCCAATTTAAAGGGACTGCCAGATTTAGGTTTGAGAGCTCAATCCTTCAGGGGAAAGGATCATCATTTATCAAAACACACAACAACATTCAAATCTCCTTCTGCTGTTTACTCACATGTGCCCATGTCTCTACTGCTTGATGCTCCTTCCTGCCAAAGGAGCTTTTAGATTGAGAGAGAATGGACAAATGCCCACAAACTTACAGTCAGTAAATAAACCAGACAAAAGCCCCCAAAAGTATTAAGAGTGATGGGAAAAAAAACCCCAAAAGAATAAAGATACAAAGAGAGGGGTAGGAAGGTGACAACTTACAATAACTAACTGTAAGCTTCTGGACAAATTATCTTTGTATTGGACTCCACTAAGTCATATCTGCAATATATCTTCCTTGGGTTCCTATTTCCTCCCTAGTCCAATAAAGCCATAGTGGTCAACTGGTGCAATTAGAATGTGTTTTTGCCATGCTTTTTTGGTGTGTATACAAGACAACCTTTGCTCCTTCTCCTCTTGTAAGCTGTTTTCTTTACATGTGTGTGAAAGCAACTTAAAATGAACCAACCTAAACCAGATCATTCATCCTTCCCATTAAATATCATGAGAGATCCTGCATATGCAGTCAGACTCAGCTGAACAGATCTGGACTTGCTGAAGTGTGTCTGACCCCCACCCAGAAGGAAGAGGGACCACACCAGGAGATACAGAGGCAGACAGAAGAGTTGGCTGTCCCGAGGGCTTCACACACCACGTGCAATGTGCACACTGCAATTCTGTTGTGTCAAGTCTCCAGCTGACTTTCACACTGTGCAGATATTATCCCCTGGCAAACAATGGCATTCATTCTCTGCCTGTTCCCAATAGCCAGCAGTACACCGTGTGTCCTGTTGAACCCAGTGAACACAAATGCCAGCCTGGTATAACGTTACTTGCTCACAGCCTTTGCACAAAGCCAGGCTCGCTGCTCAGCCAAAGCCCGTTAAGGGAGCTGCAGCCTAGCCGTGCATCCCCACACCCTTCCCAGGGAGCAAAGTGGCAGAACAAGTCCAGCAGCCAGGGAAAGAACCCAGGCACAGCAGTGGCAAGAAGTGTCAGTAATGAGAGAAGATCCTGCAACAAAATAAAACCTCAATTTTGGACTTGAACTTACCTGAAGTCCAGGGATGTGGTGATAAAAATCAACAAGGAAGTAGATGTCTTTGTAATTATTTACAGATACAGACCATGCATTTCTAGGACTATCACACTGAAGACAACTTGATGTGAAACACCTGTGTCAACTGCTCCTGTCCCCCATATAGTACAGTATCCCCATCCAAACTGCTGTTCTGAAGAGTATGATTTTAAAATACAACCTCAAACCTATTCCTTTACAGCTGCTGCAGCAGCAAGAGGAGGGACAGATCCTTATGCTGCAGCTGCCTGATCCAGCAGCACAGCCATGCCCAGCTTGCATTGCTGTGCCTGACCACCCTGATCTCTCACTGCTCAAACTTCTTTGTGGCCACAACACCAAGAAATTGGGACACATAACCAAAGGAATAACTGAGTTAAACCTAGCACTAAGTAAGACGGTGAAGACAGACCTGCTGTCTAGTGTCCAGCCCCAGGAACAGTGGCTGGAGGACCATCAGGCCACCAGCCCTTTCCTTGCCTCAGTAGACCTCCCACAACTCCAGCCAAGCACATGGCAAGTACAATGTTACTGCTGGGAGGCCTGGCCAGGAGCTTCCTTGGATCACAAGTACACAGGGATCAGCTCCACTTCTGCTTTTAGCCTGCAGCCTGAATGTTTTATTTAGGCTCCTTCATCTCCATCCTGCTCCCTGGCAGGGGAACAATGCTGCAGGGGAATCAGACGTGAGCCAGGCTTCTTCCTGCAAGCCACCAAGCTCAGAGTGAAGGAGGTGATGAGCAGCGGTACAAGCATGCCTAGTTCTCTATTCTTTCACTGTTTACTGTAAACCAGCTTAACTGCCCTTTGGTTTTGACCATGGCAGGTCCATACACACCCCAGCATGCCCATCCCACCTCTGAAGCCAGGGCATGGGGAGGATGATGGGGGGAGGGAGGGGAAGGCAGGAGCAGATGGAGGAAGCACAGCCCTGCCATTTCCTGCAGTTTGCTAATCTGTGCCGTGCAGCTGCAAAACCCAGGCCAGGGCACAGCTCGTGGCATTAGTGACCTGCCGTGACAGCTCGGCTCTGCCCCAGTGCCCGTGCCTAAACCTGGCCAGCCCCACTCCAGGGGAGGCAGGACTGCAGCCCCCGATTCCAAGCTAAGAAATCCCATTCACAGTTAAACTGTGGGGTTTTTCAGTTTTCATGAGAGTGCACGGCTGAGGCTGTATGGTAAGCTCAGATCAGTGTCTGCCCATGCTTGAAGGGGTGATGACTGGCCCAGGCTGGTCAGCTCTGAGAGAGCCTGGTGTAGTATCACAAGCAATTAGCACTATTTAGAAACTTCTCTGCCTCTGCACCTCACATCCCACTAAAAGGAGGAGAAAAAGTGAAATAAAAAAATGAATAAATAAACAAAGAGCCAAAATAAACCCTGCATTCCTGCTACAGCCAGCTCCCTGGCAGCTGCCAGTTGGAAAGAAAAGGCAGAATCAATCTCCTTCATCAGAAAGAGCTTACAACTCATAGGGGCATTCAAACTCCCTTGACATGGGGGATAAATCTGTACTCAGGAGGAAACTGAGCACTCTCCACTATAGATCAGACACAGATTGCATAATGAGGTGCTTCCTTCTTCACACCACCACAAACATAAGCCACCCGCATGCAGAAGAAATAAGTATATATAGTTTTCTTTAAAAATCCACCACCCATTTCACCTCCCCCTCACTTCAGGCAGTGAAAACAGCTTCTGTCCACTGTCACGTGAGATTTAAGCAGAAATGACAAGAAAGGCAGCTTTGTGCAACTCTCCCTGCAATTTCCCCATCTATGATGTACATGGAAAGCAGAGAAAGATGGAGAACTTGACAATACACAGAGGATGAACAAAATTACCAGTAACAATACACTACATGTATACACAACCTCACACTGATCCATGGACCAGCCACCATTGCCTGCTTCTCTATTATCTGGGCACTCTGCTGTTCTTTGTTTGGATTATTAAGAAGTTAGCAGCAAAACACTAGGAATTAAGTCTCAAAGGAATATTTTCTCCCTGCTGATTCTCTGTCATTCCAAGATTCCCTCTTTAGCAGTAAAATGGAGCTCTCACAGCTTCTAGAGATGGTGCCCTGACCCAGACCCACACCAGTTAGATTGCAAGCACTTTAATACCATGCTGTTATGGTTCTTTGTATTTAAGGGTTTTATTTTGATCTGTTTTGTTTTAAATACAAGGAATTATGAGAGATGTAGACCAGCACTGACAGTAATTATTATAGTACCTCCATGCATAACTCTTCTGGTTATTCCAGCTACAACCTCAGCAATATGGCCCTCTGCTCTTTTTAAAGCGGCCTTTCACAAAGCTGCCTGAACTATAATTTACCCATTTCCCAAGATGTAAAGCTTGTACTAGCATAACCTCTTTATGCACATTTAACCCACATCATTGGTTAAACAGTGCACCAGTCCAAAACTGTTCACAATCCTGATTATATACATTGTGCAATTTAGGTGGGCTTGGGGTGGGGTGTTTTGGGGTGAAAAGCTTTCCAGGACATCTGTCTCCAGCAGCCCAGCATTACTAACAAGTTCCCTAAGTAACTATGAAAAGCCTTTGAGATTTTCTGACTCAGAAACACAAGGGAATCACCCATGGTACACAGGAAGATGAGTTTTGCTTGTGAAAGGGACTGGGAATGAAAAATAACACACAGATACGCAATCAGAAATATCCAAGTGCACAGTCTGGAAAAGAAACTGTCTTTCAGTTTTTCAACTTTCCCCTTATGGAAGATTAAAAAATCAATTTTGAATCTTGTCACCACAAAGCTTTAAGACAGTTGATCCATTAGATGGAAGTGAAGAGACATCGCTAGCTATCAGTTATGAAATCACATCCCAAGACCACCAAGCCAGTTTCCCCCTCCAAATCTCTTCAGCAGTGTACACAAAGCTCATACCCTCACCTCTAATATTTACATACTATTCAGAAGAGACGGGAGGGGAAAAAATAAAAGTAAACCCCTGTGCATGTGCAGCAGGGTTTCTACTGCACTTGGCAGAGCTTCAAGAAGATGAGACACAGAAATCCCAAGGGCAGCATGCACGGGAAGGAATCTGCTCTGGGCAGCTCTGCAAGGCGCTCACGTGCTTCAGCAATCCCAGCTGGATCAGCAAGCGATGGCAGAGCAGTGTATGCCTGGGAGAAAGGATGAATTCATAAGCGTTTTACAGAATGAAGGAGACAAAGAAGAGTTACACTGGGAAAATCTGATCATCAAAAGCAACCTATTGCCTTGCTATGCTGCTGTTTGCACCTTCTAACTGATTAAGCCAAAGGAGTGGGGAGCAAAATTCCACAAACTATAAATCCTGAGAATATAGCAAAAGGTGGAGGAAGCGGGAGCAGAAATTGCCCAAGGATGTTCAGGGGCAAAAGATGCTTTTTACTATTACAGGAATAAAAATTCAGCTACTAAACAGGTGGAAGGAAGACACTTTTAACATGACCAGCTGAGAGATTGATTTGAGAATGAGAAAAGGCTCATTTTTACCAATTGCAAAACTCTACCCCATGTAGCTATTTGCAGCTAGGAGAATACATTGGATTTCTTGCCTTTATCACCACAAACAAGAGACTGTTTGTAATGTAAAGCTGAGAGTTACACGGCCAGTACCAGTGTCTGTTCCTTTATACCTCATCTTGAGTTACACAGCCAGTACCAGCGTCTGTTCCTTTATACTTCATCTCCCAATTTTATCATAAACAAACACACAGCTTACGGTTGCCCATAAATTTCATCCTCAAACTCTCCACTATGTACTTTAATCTTAATGTTCTTCCTATCAAAAAGATCCTGCATGCAGGGCTTACAGCTACTAAGTAGTAGAAATAACATGAGATAAGTTATCCTTGTTTTACAGAAGAAACAGAAGGACAGAGATTAAATAACATCTAGACAGGGGAAAAACTTGACATACTCCAATTTTCAACTCTGATTTTTCAACCTCCCCCCCAAACTATGCTGAAAGTACTTGAGAGGCTCCTGAGCAGCTAGTGCAGAGAAAATATTAGCAAAACTTTGATTTTACACTCAATACAACTTAGACGTTCAAAGTGGGACACGTAAAGCCTCGCAAGTTTAAACGGCTCAGAGAACTTAAACTGGGTGCTTGTACACCTGTAATTTTTTGAACAGTGAGTTTTATGCAAAACCAGGAGACTTCACAGGTGCTCTTCTGTCCCCAAAAATGTAAAGCACCATCAGAGGTTGGTCCTAAAAGAACAGGCAAAGGAATAAACAGGAGTTTACAAGAAACTCAAGACAGGTGCAACTATTTTAAGTACACCTAAGAGAGAAAAATATATGCTCTTACATAGATGTACATGTGCACACACTTTATTATGGCTGCTATGTGGTTAGTACGTGATGCAAACCAAGAAACTTCTTCAGCTACCAATGAAGTTGTGTAACACCACACAGAGTCAGGTAGACACAGCCACCTCCCTGGGACCCACCTTCTAATGTACAGACGTATTATCACTTCAAGGCAAAGCTGTCATGAGAAAATAACTACACAATTTCCTTAAAATACTTCAACCCACAATCTGTGTTCTGTGAATCCAGCAAAAGACTGTTGAACACTTGGGAACGTATTGTTTTGCAGACCCTTGAAAAGGTTACATTCTCTACCTTTCAAAGAGGAAACGCTTAAGCAGTTTAAATTTGGCATAGCAAGAAACTTGCATACAGATTAGCTAGTTTATTTGCTGTGATGTTGCAAGATACTGTTTTATTAGCTTAATTTGTCTTTAGCAGCACTGGAGACCAAGGTAACTACAGATGAGTTGCTGGAGCCAGTAGGAAAACAAAAAAGCTTTTGGAACAGTATCTTGTTATTCTTGCATTTCCAAACAAGAAAGCCTCTTTTTAAATAAAAAAGGTTTGCTTATTTGATGCAGATGAAGCTTTTTAAAATCTAGTTGGCTGTTGGCAAATATTTTAGACCATTTCTCCACTTCAAACACTGTTCATATCAGAGATTCTACAAAGTCCACAGCACGCTAAATCAACACAAATCCCCGACAGAAACAGAGTTTGTATTTCACCTACCAGCAAAATTCAGCTACCTGAATAATTAAAGTTCTTCAAATTAAGATTTCACTTAGCTGTCTAGGTGTACGATATTAAATCTATTACCTTTTGTTAATTTTCAGTATACCAGTGGAGTCAAGATCAAAATCAGAGAGCAGGCACGGAAACTTGGCACTAGTAAAGACTGAAAGTTTTGACACTGGCTTCAGTAAGGCAAGAATTCACCCTTGGTCACTCCATGCTGCTTCAGTTTATTTTCCCTTCTTACCTCCAGCTCTTTATTTTTTTTCTTTTCATATCTCTTCTGAAATACACTGCAGCCCTCAAACAATGTGTTCCCGAAGTATGCAGCTGAGAACGTCAATACAAATGAAATCTGTGCTGCAGCTTCTGAGGAGCTGAGACCACTTTACATGGTCCTGATAGATATTAAAAAAAAAAAAAGTAAAGAAAGAAAGAAAAAGACTACAATAAGTGAGTCATCTCGTTTCCTTCAAGTGTGAAAAGGCTTTGAGAGTGTAAAAATATAAAACACCTAATGGTAACTCACTACAGAGAAATCCTCATCCATGTATTTTGCTTCCAAGGAGCACCAAGCTTACGAGACCAAAACGTAACATCAGATCCACGTAAAATTCTTCACCTCATCTGCAAACCAGTTACCATGACTGCACATGCAAATTGGTCAGATAAAAGCCAGTCAGAGAAATAATTGGCTATTTGGAGGTACAAAATGACTAATCTATCACAGCCACCACATAAGTGTTTTTTTTCCTCTGCTTCATAATTGCGCCACTTAATTCTCCAAGTCCAAACTGGTATTTCAGATGCAATATGGTGCGTAAGTACTGAAATGAAGAAGTCAGGCTCCATCTAGAGCTCTGCCACTGCTGCGATACAAGACCAGACTTTCACCTGTGCCAACAGTCCCTGGCGGGAAGTCCTGGGACAGCTTCTAGAGGCGACTCCAAAACATACACCCATTCCCAGCAGTTGAAAACACATCTTTGTAGAAAGCTGTATCTCTCCTGAGGAAGCCTCAGAAGCCACCAGCACGGGTTGTATCTCTGCTCTGTGATACACTACTGTCCACTCATTTCTTATTTTCTGAGATTTAACACAAAACATAATTCTTGATTCGTATTTTCAACCCAAAATACAAGAACTTGACCTTAATAAAGGACATAAGCTAATCAGCTTCCCACCTGCACAAAGCTGTACCTGCTCACAACCAAATCAACAGCTGCAGCATGTAAAACAATGCCTGTACACATTATTGGGGAAATCAAGGCAAGAAACACAGTCCCATATCCAATGCTACCCTGCAAGCTTTTCATGGTTAAATTTCAAGTCCATCTTCTGGGAGCTGGGAGTCCTTGGTTTAAACCAGCTATCCCTTCTCCTGCAGCTGGGGTCAAGAAAGCCCCTGGCTCCAGACAGGTTTCTCATGCATTACTGGCAGGTCTTTCCCATCTTCTCTCTCCTTGGGTTTGCCAATGAGCCCACATGCACTGCTGGAGATAGGACTTGGCATGTACTCTCAGATGTAAAAACTCTTCGCCCAGATGTGCTAATCCCCTGTGGCAACCCACTTCACCACACATGACCTCCAATGGCATGATTTGACAAGGTCAATGACTACTGTGCCACAGAGGTTACATATGCTCACTGAAGTCTCCAATGTGCACACAAGAGGGTCCCTCCCCCTGTTTTAATGCAATTAAAAGCTTGTTATGTAGGAATTTGCACAATTTATGTGCCATTTTCTCACCCTCCCCATGCAACCAGCTTCCACTAAAATAATTTTCAGCAGCAGAGTCAGTGTTTAGCTGGGCCCAAACACTGATCTTATCCTCCTGACGCTTTCTTCAATCCCTGTGTGGGATTATATCAGGGAAAATGACACTGATGAGAACTGCTTCTTCACCCAGTCTTTGGATTCAATAGGGCTTCTCCATACGATACATGCCCAGGAAATAGTTTAGAATTAAAAGAAAAGATGAACAGAAAACCAAAAAGAAAGCATTCTTGTGCAAACTGAGTTATAAAGGCCCTTTACAGACTGCATCACTTTCAGCCTTCTGCCACCTTCCTCCTCCACTGCAAGCACAAACAAAAGCTTGTCTCTTCTTTCTCCCTGTCACATTGAAGCTAATCAGTGAAAACAAGGTAGAAACTGGGTTTTCAGAGCAATTAAATGGCAAGTGAGGTTTCATCTTTCCAAGTAATCCCTTTCCACACTCTGCCCCATATTTGACCACATCATCTCAACTTCACAAGCTTAACTGAGACCAGATTCATTGGAGCACTATCATCATTTTATACCATCCATTTAAGTGGACTCTCAAAAGATTACCTAAACCATGGGAAGAATATGTAGCTATAATCCTACTACAAAGACTCAGGCCATATTTGCAGGGTTTCTTTAATCAAGACACATCTGCTCCACGTCTTCTCCTCCCCTGCATCCTACACCTCCCCTGTGCCAGAAGGACATTTGTGTGGCCATGCAGCAAGCCAGATCACAAAACCAGGGAATTAGTTTTCCTGGCAGCATAAATGCTAACGCTGGCACAAGGGAGGTAATCGGGACAAGCAGCCAGAGAAGGAAAGGACCATCCCCCTTGAGCAAAACACGTACTTATGTCAGATTAAAGTGGTCATAGCCCCTCTTCCTTAGTTCTCCAAGCGTGGGAATTAACCAGCAGCAGGGAAGATCAAGTCGTTTAGCCTTGCAAAAGGGTGTCTAAATGCAGAGCTATTTTCACAGCTTGTTTCCTTTCTCACTAGCTTCCTCTCTCTTCAAAAAACAAACAACAAAAAAAGATTTGAATAAAGAGATGTGAACCCCATCAGTCAGCATGTCCCTATACTCAGGCAGAGCAAAGGACACAGTGCTGTACTGCAAGGGGCTGAAGATGCAGCCCCAGCCTCCTAAATGGAAGGGTGCTAACGTTTCCTCTGGCAAGGTAAACGAACCTCGAAGTAGGAAGATTGAATGACTACATGGAACAAAAGGGAAAATAAGGTCAAACTGGGGAAAAAAAATAAATAAATAAAACGGAACAAGAAGCAGCCAAGATGAGAGAGAGATGACAGATACACACACACAGACCAAAAAGCCCAACAGGCTGCTCATTAGCTCTGAAGCTGAGCACATGGAAAAAGAGAATTTACTTCTTCCTCAACCGGAATGTTTGCATAATTGTCACTTTCAATTTTACATAATTCCCTTTTCTACACGTTTGTTTCCGTCTAGGCCACCACGCATGAAATAAATCCCTGTTGCAGAGCACGGCCTGTCTGTGCAACATGCAGTGCTAAGGAGATTGGGTTTCCCATTTATTCCCGTATTACATTCCAAGAAGGTGTGAACAATGCTTTATCACACTTAAAATATCAACCAAACAGCTATCTGCCCTGGCCAGGATGTGTTTAATGCCTAGGCAGATTCTTTTCAAATCAGAAAGCTGAGTAAGGTATTACTTAAGCACTAATTAGATACCATTTTCCCCTTTCCCTCTACAGGGCACACTGAGCACAGGACAAGCACTGCACCAAGAAGTAATTCAGTCTGAAGTTTCTGAGTTGTTTCTTAAAGTTACATGCATTCACTTTGCATAGAGGTTGAATTTTCTTGACATTCAGTGCTAATATCCTGGTGCACTATTTAAAAAAGCTGAATTACAAGCCCAGATACTGAAATATCAACACTAATTACATCTTTTAGGCACACATTTGTAAATGCTGTTTACAAAATCTACATTAAGAAAAGTGAAGGCAAAGGATTAACTTTCAACATTAAAAGAAGAAGCACTAAGTTAACTAAGCACTCGTATTCTCATTCTGTATTTTTAAATAGAGACAAACCATTCCAATGACCATAGTCTAAACAGAACTATTCCTTTTTTTTTTTTTCAGGAGGAGTAAAACAGAAAACAGAAAGATCAAACACTGTTAAGCACAGATGATATTTAAAGCTCATTCAGCTTCAAAGCTTGACAACATATTATTAGAAGAACTAGAAAGACTAAAAAAACCCAAAATCTCTGTACATAACTGCTGGGAATGGAAGCAATAGGAGCCTATTCACTAGTAGGGAAAACCTCCAGCCCATTTCTATTCCTTTTACTGGCATCAGGAATACTTTGCAAGACACCAGCATTCACTCTTTTCTAAAAGGCTTCACGGCCATGAAGACACAAAGCCAGGAGATTATTTTTTCCCATGTTTTTTTCATTTGCAGGTGCTGGATGGAGTATACTGCCCACAAGCTGTCCTCATCCCCAGAGCATCCCTCTACCATGGGAAAAGGGAGACCTCCACACTCACATTCCACTTCCTGCCATCAAAAAGGGGAGTCTTACACCATGATGAACCCTTACCCAATCCTAAATAATTACAAGGATGCTCAAGTAAAATTAGTAAAATAAGTTGCACTTTGTGTTGCTTCCCCCAGGTCTGTATTCTTCTTGGCATGCTTTTTGTGTCTGGGTTTACACTTTAAGCACAGACTCATTATTCCTATAGTATTCAACAGAGATTGAATGAAGAATCACATTTTACTTATGTTCTGAACACCACAAAGGTAACACTAGGAAAAACACCATTGACTTCATCTGCTAAACATTCATAAACAGAGAATGGGAATTTTAACATACATATGTACACAGGGAAAGTTATGTAAAAGAACAAAAAGAATTCATCTGTTGCTTAAGATATAAATCTATTCCCTCTCCTCATAATTTGCTCCTTTTTGCCCAATTAAGCACAGTGAAACAATGAAAATTCACCTACTAGTATTTAGCAGAAATTCAGACTTACATCACAATCAAGTCAAGAAACATCCCAAACAAAGGCAAGCTTCATTTATTTGCAGGAAACACCACCAGAAGCTGCCCATATACTAGCCCTAATGCTGAAGCATGTTCCACATTACAGCACCTCCCCACATTTCACAAGGCTGTCCCCAGATGCTGCCACATCACCACCACTGCAGAGGATAAGCACATCAGGGGCATAAACGCCCACCCAGTCTGAGCTGACACGGGGGGCAGTAATAGACAGACTTCTCCAGCTCCCAGGCCCACAGTAGCACAGCCAGCCAGCAGCCTCCTTCCTGATAGTTTCTGCTGCCTGTTTCCATTCAATTCATATCTGGCATTTCCTGAAAACCAGATTCAGTTGGCTGAAGTGTGAGACCAGCACGTGAGCTTACTGGTTTTGTTCTAGTAACTCCACATTACTTGCTTGCTTCCGAGTGCTGCCGTGCACAAACAGGTTCTCTTTCAGTCCTGCTAGTACAGTGCACAGATCTCTCATCTCCAAGCAACTGCAGTAATATCTGCCAATTGCTACCCAAGTTAAAACGAAAGAACCCATCTTTCTGCCAACACACATGTACTATTAAGTAAACCAAATAACTTGATTTTTGATGACCAGTACCATCATACTCAACACTGATAAACACCAGCAGTTGATATCCTGTCCTTTTACAGGTTGTATGGACCTTACAAACTTACACTGAAGTATTATAAAACATGCCCCCGTTTGGGCCACTTCATGTCAAAACTGCACTGAAGACATACAACCAGACAAGGTGTAACAGTGCAGACCAAAAATGTATCAGGAAACACCTACTTAGTAACAGCCACAGCTAGCTGACCTTCAGGCAGAAATTCAGTAACTCCGTGATGATGACATTCCTGGCCCTGGATGGTCTGCAGCATTAATTTTGGCAGTGGTAAAGAAAAGTCCACTGATATACTTTGACCAGGAAGCACTGATCAGGAAACCAGCAAAGACCTCACTTCTGCCCAACAGGGAAGCTTGGAAACAATCTCCTGGAGACCCACACACACGTGCTTCATCCGAGCTACACAACAGATTTCAATCATCCAGAGAAATCATTTTGAGATGTTAAAAATCCAGTTGCCTCAAAGCTGCAGCGCAAGAGCAACATGTGCCTAGAGACCAGAAACTTTGTAAGCCCAGTGATGACAATCCTCAGCTCTTCCTAGGTAGAATAAAAAAAAAAGGCAATATGCTCAGAGATTTCACAACCCACCGATGTATTCCTCAGGACACAACATGGATGAAGCTAAGAAACCAAAGATGCTATGTCAGGAAACAGCTTGTGTGAACAGTTTGTTTTTTAAAATAAGACCAACTTCAGAAATAATTCTTGAGAACCTATCAAGAAAAAAAAACTACATATAGCTGTTGATCTGAGGTATCACCTGTGAGTTTAAACTAGTTTACACAGGCCCTGTTACAGCAGTTCATAATTTCTCTTTTGGAAATGGCACGTCCTACACCTGCCAAAACACAAGCTCTCTAACCGAGGCAATCGGGATTGATGTTAACACGAGGCTCTAGACAGCCTCCTATTCAACAGTTACAGATTGCTAAGAAGATCATCTTTTCTCGCAAAAAGCCCAACATTTTGTAATGATAATGACTTTGAATTGTGCATGGGAACCTTTTCATGACAGAGGTCTGTGAGTATTTTTGATAGATGCAGATAAAATTTTAATTCCTGTGCAAATTCTTAGTTTGTACCCTGTGTGAATTAGTGTCACCCAATGATGGGGAAGGAAAGTCACAAGCTGTATGAAATCAAGTTACAGACCATGTGCAGCAGTCTCATTTCTGTTTCATTAACCCTCTTCCCAATTCAAACAGTGTCAGAAACATTAGATCCTCTATCAAAGTCATCTCAAAAGAGTTCCCATTTTCACAAGTTACATGGACCCTGCAGATGTGACAATTCCCATAGCAATGGAAGGGATCTGAGAAATTAGCTCAGCACTAAACTCCCATTTAGTACCTGCAGGGACAGCCTGCAAACTAAAAACCTCCATCCAACCCCCTCACCACCAAACACACCAGGAGGGCTGCCTGGAGAGCATTAATAGGGCTTGAATAAGGTTATCAGTTTGTTTGATGCGATCAACAACATTACCATGTGTGCATTATAATGAACATACAGACATCTGTGGAGTTTGATGGATGAGTTGATAGCAGGCGAGTTATAGAATCCATCTGGTTGGAAAACCATTGTCATTTTCAGCTACAAATCACATTAGCAAACTCATATCACAACTTGATACTATTTAGCTTCTAACTAGAATACCAGAGAAAATGGTATTCCTTTTTCCTGGGCAGGTCTTGGAAAACATTCAGTAATTTGACACTAATAGCAGTACAGCATGGTTGGGAGGGGGTTTTCTTTTCTTTTTTTTTTTTTTTTTTTTAATGCCTTGAGTGCTTTATTTAAGCCTGAGGAAAAAAAAGAAAAAATAAAAAGTAAGGAGAGTTTTTGCCTATCTTGCAACAAACCCTCTTTTGATAGGGGTCTGTTCTGTATCAGGAGAGTTTCCTGGTAAATGCATGAACAAATGCTTCTGTGAGAAGCAAGGTTATTAATCCAGAGCATCTGTAAAGACTGATGAAGTCTAGAAGAACTTAAGAAGCCTTAAGTCAAGGTCTGTATTTTAAGTCTAAGAGATAAAGAACTAAAGCTTGGAAAAATCTTATGCTAAATCTATACTTGCAGTGGTACCCAGAGCATAACACACCAAGCGGGGCACTGCACTGTGTCTGTACATCCTAAGTGAAAGATGCTTACACATCACACATGAACCTGAGGTGAGGCAGAGGGGTTCTTTCACCAGCAGTTCACACAGGAAGACTGACTTTGGCTGCAAGTCACTGAAATGTCAAACAAAGCCCAGAAGATACCAATGCACATACTTGCTCCCCACAATAACATCCAGCACATGACCATGAGCAGCACACTGTGCTCATCCCCGTGCAAAACCCATCCCTGGGAGCACCTCAGAGTCCCAGGCACACAGGCAGGCACATCTCCACCCGATAAGACAACAAAAGAGGGAATACTGCCGTGGCTCCTAAACACTGATGGCAGGATCAGCCTCTTTCACCCGAGGCTCTCCCATCACCTCCTATACAAACACACCATGTATTTCAATTACACATGCCAGGGTTAAGAGACAGTTCCCTGAAGTCAGAGGGGTGACATAAGCTTCCCTGAGCAGCAAATCCCACCTCCCATCAGATACCTAAGCAATAGCACCAGGAGCCAAGGTGGCACAGGCAGCGACGCAAGGAGTCGCTTGGAGCTCGGAAAGGAAATTTGTGGCAGAGTCAGAAAGAAAACCCTGGTATCTCAACTTTCCAGACCCCTCTGCTAACCACCAGACCACAAAACACTTTTATTGTAGGCTAACGTTACAACAAATAGCTATTTTATGTTAGCAGAAAACCCACTTTGAAGTTTTATTTTTAAAAAAATCCATTTTTACTCCAGCTGAGTAGGATTGCAAGCCAACCCTGTGACACGGCATAAACTACTGCTCCCTCCTTTGCACGCCTCAGTTTCATTAAGTAATCCCCACAAAAGCAATTACTGAGCTTTGGACTGAAAAATAACCAGAAAAGAAAAAAAAAAAAAAAAAAAGACAGAGCAAATTCTGTGTATCTTCATTTGCATATGGATCCCCTCCCTCCCCCTTTCTAAGGTTTTTGCCATGAGGTCTTTTATGTCTCTTTCAATAATCATATAATTATATGATTCCTAAAGTACACGCTGGCAACACTTCAGGGGATTTTAGTCATTACAGGTGACAAGACTTTTCTCTCATGTCTAATGCTCAGTAGGATTTCCTGCCACTTCATTCAGATAAGATGAAGAACCAAGTGAAACCTAAAACAATCTCTTGGACTGTTTTTGGGGGGAATCATCCCTCTTCCTTCTCCATTAGAGATGCACGGAAGTGGGCAGAACTGAACTGCAACGAATTTCAACCAGAACTAAGCATTTTTTTTCAATTAAGCAGCACATCATTTTTCCCAGGCACCAAGTCCAACTACTTTAATGGCTTCCCCGTTTTTCCTTTAATTTTACTACCTCAAAGAAATGCCAAGGTTCCGTCAAGGACCAAGAACAACATCATTCCATTTCTTCCAATGGCTGCAAGTTATTAACAAGCTGCCAAAACACCATAATTATTTTATATCTAGTTTGACTGATTCCATAAACATCTTTTAGCTGCACACTATCTTGAGTCTCACTCCCCCTGAATTCAAGTACGTTTTCAGGCTAAGCAGAATAGAGACCCATTCTCTTCAACAGCAGTCACCAAAAAAATCAACAGCAGTAATACATTTATTAGCTGATGCACTTGATGTCACTGTAAAGTTTGAGACATTTATTCCCTTGAAATTCTTTGGGGTTTACTTCTCTTGTGTAACTAAGAGATACCAGGACAGAAGTTGCAGTCTCAGTAACCAACAGGAAAGGGTCAAAGAAAAGAGCTTGGTGTCCCTCAGAAATACATTTGCTTCCCAACTTGGGCTGAATGTTTCCTCCTAACCTAAGTATCTCCTCCCTAAGTATAAGCTAGATCAGGGATAAGCTAGTACTTGACTAAATCAATCTATACCTAAAACGGGGGGGGGGGGGGGGGAACAGGAGGGGACGACGACCAAACAAACAACTAAAGTCATATTTCTATGAAACTAGAAAGAGCATCTGTTGGAGAGGATGATAATATGATGTTATCCAACTGCAAACACTGTGAACTTCCCATTTAGACTAGAGGCACAAACGCACTACATATCTTTTTCTCCTGAATGCCTGACTATCACAGCCTGTTCAGAAGAGAGCAAGGCAGGCTTTGGACAGAGCAGAGGAACCCAAACATAGCTCTCTTGCCCAGCTGACAGTACCCAGGAGTTCTCAAATTAGAACATTTGACTTCAAATTGCCATGTTTATGTGGCACAACTATAGACAGCCAGCACGAGATTAAAAAAGCTTCGCTCCAAGTACAAACAGAGAGACAGAAATGGTGCCATAAACCCATGTTTCGCAGCCAATAGTTCAGAGAAATCATTTTGATCCCTTCAATCCCCTTATCCATGCCAACCATTGACCTTGCAGATGCAACTTTTGTTCAAGTTTAGTCCTTTTTTTTTGGCCTGAAGCAAGACAGAGCTACAAAAGAAAATCTATTTGTATTGGATCAAGCAAGCACTATGTATATAGCTGTCCCTGTGCCCCTTTTCACCAGGTATTTCTGAACTTCAGATCCAGTCACTCAGTACAAAATAATTAGGCTGCAAAAATTGACATGCACCTATTTGCCTGTCATTAGAGCTCAACACATCTGCTGTCCTGGCTGGGCACAGGGTGGGAGAGCCCTGCAGCCGGTGCAGTTTGGACCTGCCCAGCTTTCACAATTGCTTGCACCAGAGGAACTGGACAGACAACTAAGGCAGCTTTGGTTTTGCCTAGGCAGCTCAGAAGTTGTTTAACCCTCTCTTTCATTTTTAAACATTTTGGATTAATAACATGAAGACTGACTCTCCTTTTAGCATCTTAACAGTTTTCTTAATAGTTCGTTAGTTTTAGAAAATAGACTATTTTTCAAGGAGATGGAACAGGGCCAGTAAAATAGTGCTTTGACTCTCTTCTTTATGTGAGAAGTACAGCTATAGTGGTCACAGTCCCCGATGTGCTGAACACAGCAGAGTCAGAAGATATTTAAACAGCAAGAGTCACTTCACCTACATAAAACTCTTTTATACCTTTACCATGATAAACTGGAAGCATTAAAGTGCAGTGAATTGGAAATTGTTCTCACTTACAGTTGGATGTTCACATACAACTGATACCAAGGTGCACATCCTAAGTACTGTATTTCAAACCTTTAGTTTAAAAAAAATACTGCATCAAGCAGGACACAGTGTTTGAGTTCAGTTCATGTTGTTCACTCTCCAGTCCGTGCTGCAGCACCACAGACAAACTACATCATGTTCCCCAAAATCTGTATCACCAGGACAAAGACGAGAGTTAAAGAAGCTGAAGCAATAAGCACACTTTAGGAACACTTTCCCCAGTTAAGGTGCATGTAAAGCCTAGCACATCTTGTTAAGCCTCCTGCAGCAGGAGCAGCCTGCAGAGGCTGCACCTGAAGAATTCAACACCTCACACCAAAATACAGCAAGGAGGGGAACAGGAGAATACCAAGAGAAAACAAAACACCTCACAAACTTTATGCCAGTGTAACTGTCTCCAGGCCAGGTATACTATCTCTGTACTTATATAAATCTTTCAAAGAGGTACAGCTGTGAGATACATCAGAACTTCTGCAGAGCAAGCAAGAATCTACCAAAGAAACTACGTGAAATACACCAGCCTGATCAACTTCTCTGTGGTGGCTGGTCCACTTGACACTTCAGCAAGCTTCATCTCATGTTTTACCTCAGGTTTCAGACTGCTGAAGAAAGGCTGAGTAGTTATGTTACAGGAAACTGTTCTGGGAAAAATTAGCAAGATACCAAGAGGTCTTTAAAAAAAAAAAAAACCAGGAGACAAAGTACAGTTTGAGCTAAAAATGGGACTTCAGGTAAGGATGAAGGTACCCCCGAGTTTGGTTGGGATTTTCACAGACAAGTCTCAGGTAAGCAAGCAGTTTCCTTTCTTGAATACCTTCAATACATTAAATGGGCCCTGACCCATCATCCCAGTCAGGAGCTACACCCTGGCACTGCCTGCCACCCAATCACGATTTGCAGGGAAACTACCTCAGATCCCAGACTGACTGAGTAAATACTTCAGGACTTCCAGAGCTCACCTCTCTGTTTTAGTTCTGCATTAACCACCTCTTATTCCTTAACAACAACAAGAATATCTAAGTACCTGCTTTGGACCAGATGCAAATTATCAACAGCTAGGAGAAGAAATCAATAGAAACTAACAAGCCTTCGGGAAAACCAAAAGGCATTTAGAGCTTTTAGAGTACCATCCAGAAAATCATTAGGCTTCCTGAGGTTAAAAGCACTTTTTAAAAGTAATAACTTGGCCATCAGAAACACTAACTTGACACACCATTACTTCACAATTAAGTAGAATGAGAAAAATATTTAAATACCTAAACATTTGGTTTAAAACCTAAAAGTAGCTATGGAAAAAAAAAACAACTAAGCTGAAAAGTACTTAAAAAGCGATGTGATGATAAATGAGAAGTTACATAGCTAGGTTAGTGGAACTAGCACAAAACCTTTGGAACAGGAAGCTGCAGTTAAATACACTGGTTTTCTTATCAATGAGAGATCGGAGCAACAGTAACAGCACAGTGTACAACACACATGTGAAAACAGCCTTATCAAGATAACAGCTGAAGAAGTTATGGATTCTGTCCAGGAGACTATTGTCACCATTAGGCTTTCTAAATTCTGCTACACTCAAGTGCAAAGCACAGAAAGGGGACTGCAGTTTAACACTGCCAGACCTCTGGACGTGAACAAAAGTAAGTGTGCAAAACGTTAATCTCCTTAGGGTCTGTGACCAGATGCAGCAGGGCACTAATTTGACTTGTATGGGCAGCACCACCACTTCATCATGATGTGCACAAGTCAAGGCCCGTTCCTCCTCATCTGAGAGATCTACTTCTGTACAACACATTGCTCCACACACAGTTGCGGATGGGTTCTGTACAGGATTCTATAAATAGGATAAACATTCCTAAAAACTCCATACACACACACACAAATCAGGAAAGTTAAAATTTCCATACAGTGTTCCAAAGCTTTGCTGGAATCTGTAAAAATGATAAACAACAGCCAAAAAGAAAACACAATCCCTTGTCTTTCCAACTACTTTGGGAGAACAATTGCTCTCAAAGATCGCATTCATTAACATTCTGATGAAGTTCCCTTTTAGCGCTGTTTTTCATACTTGAAAGGAACAGCTATGATCAGAGAGAGCCCTCAACTACCGACTCACTCATTTAGATTCTCTCGCTCTGATTCACCAATCACCTTCAAGAATAATTAGCAGCTTCGTCTGAACATAATGAATATACACACATACTCACGTACATACCATTCATTTTGGAAGGCACCAAGAAATACCCCATTTCTCAGCCCACCAGCTTTCCTGACCCTCAGCACAAGAACCACCTCCTGCCTAGTACCATCACTTGATGGTTTTCAAGTAGCTCCCTGTCTGGCTGGCCAGCCATCTCAAGCCAGCGAGTCAGGGCAAATTAAGTTTCCAGGTTGTTAACTCCAAAGTCCTGTTCAGTGGCTGAGTATTAAAAAAAAAAAAGAAGACAAAAGCAAACACCACTGCACACACATCAGCTGCATGTAACCTGAGTTGGAGCCAGATTTCAACAAGAACATTCAGGGCAAAGAAGGGGAAGTTGTCTTACGCACAGAGAGAAGTTGTGCTGGTTTATCTAGGGGCTTTTTTTTTTTTTTTCCTCCTTTTTCCCTTAATTTAAAAAACATATCTATATATGTAAAATCAACTTCGTCTTTATGTGAAAGATGGTGGGAAAGGGGTTGCCTAAGTCAAGTCACAAGTATCACCAAAACAAGACACAGTATTTTCAGATGACATCTGACACAAAAAACATTGCCATCAGTTAAATTAAAATCCAGAATGCTTAAAACTCGCATCAAAGAGCTAAAGGAGACTTCATAAAGTCATCTCTCAGCATTAACCTGAGCTGCTCATACCACAAGATCAGCATGAAGGAAGAATATATATATTTATTCTATAAAACACCTTCTATTTACAGAAACACCAGCTTCAGTCAGGAAGCTAAATTCACAATATTTTGAGAATCAAAGAAAAAAACAAACAAACACCACCTTACCTCTCCAAAATATTTCTGTCATTAGGTTCCGCCAAACAATCGCGAAATTTACTTCCCATGGGGAAGCCCAAAGCTTAGCTAGTCTAGTAAATGTAACCACAGATCACTGTAACATTGACTGACAAACAAACCTAGAACAACAACAACACAAGGAAGGATCACAACAAACTACCACATAGGAAATAAAGGGTCCTTTTAGGATTAGAAATGAAATATACCAGACTTTCTCAGCCTCAGTTCTGTCCCTAGGCTGTGTACTCACTGTTATTATTTCTTTCCCCTCAAGAACATAGTTTCAATTCTTATTTATGTTCAAGACTTTAAATACTTTTAAACACATACACACCAAAATACAAATCTCCAAAGAAGAAGAAAATCACCTGTTGCAGTCAAGCTCACTAGAGAGCACAGCTCCACACCACGCAAAACGACCTTGTCTTTTCCAACATTTACATGGCCATATATTGCTTTAAAGTAGTTTTGCTTTAATAATACTTTTCCCTTTCTCCTGCATCACATCTGCCAGACATCAGCCATGGTCAAAGGCAGCGCTGCATGAAAAAGTCCACACAAAGCGTCGCATTTTCTCCTTTTTAGTGCTACTGCGATCTACGAAACGCACACGATCATTAGGGCTCTCTGAGAACCTCAAACACAACAGGCCTCCTGGAAAGAAACCCGAAACACATGAATTCTGCTCACAATGTTCCCTTCAAGGTGCTACTATCAGAGATGCTGAAGTGCATGCCTTCTCTTACGTGCTGATAAATACAGTAGAAATCAATTATTTCAGGTGGTACTGAAGTATTTTGCAAGAGTTTGAAAGGGAAAGTGTTTTGTACAGACTTTTATTGTTTTTCGAAGAAAAACCAGAACTGCTTCCTCAGACAGATGTACTTGGGGGTGGCAGAAGTTTAAGGTCACCTTCTGTCCTCGTGAGCCCTATTATCAAGGTTACGGTTTGGTTGATTTGATAACAAGGCTTATCCCATTTGAAAAGCCCGGAGCTTTCCCTGTCAGCCCTGGAGGGACTGCACTATCATTTGAATTCTATTTCCTGATAATGTGCTCATCATGGTAGAAAATTTCTGCAGGAAAATGAATTTTACTTTCCTCACTGACAACTCAGTAGAGACTGAGGGATTTAATTGGACCTATCTGCTGATGCTTATTTGACTAAGAGCATGCTCAAGAATGGGAAAAAAAAAAAAAAAAGAAAATACAGACAGGTCTATGGCTTGTTTTAGAAGTACATGAAAGCAGAGCGGGTTTGCTCACTCATTATCAGTTCTGTGGAGACAAGGTAGTTGGCTTTCCTGTCAGGACAACACCCCACAAATGATGCTGCAAAAGGCCAAAGAAAAGCCATCGCCAAGGTAACACAAATCATCTTCCCACACTGATATCTACACACTTAGTGCTGCTCAGGGGCTGCTGGGCTCAATGTCCCTCGCAAGTAGAAACCCAAAACAAACTTTTGACTGTCCCAACACCAGAGTAGATGGCCAAGGCCACCAGCGACATCTGTGTGGGTGTACGAGGACCATCTCTAGGACTTAACAGAAGTTGGTTCTACATGCAAAGAAACTCCTGATAGTCATGATGCCACCAGACACAAAAGGCCTGCACGGCAGGAGGGGTGGGCTGGGGAGAAGCAAAGCCCAGAAACAAAATAAGATCTCAAAAGTCTTAGCCAAAGACATCGGACATCCCAGGACAAATCCTCGATTATTTGTTCAACTGCACAGAACTGATCATCGCTAACTCAGGTTAACAGATAGAGAAGGAAATCTGAAGTAGGGAGAGCACCCAAAACTTTGTCCACGTTTTTACCATGGTGTGTCAAAGGTAAGTGGGCAAAAGCACCAGGATTCCTCATGTTTACTGGGATTTAAGTTTTTACATCCATCAAGTGATTTGTTAGGTGCTTTCTCTCAAAAACACACTTCTTCCCCTCGTACACAAACAAAGCAAAAAATCAAAAGCCAAAGTCTTAGTTTGTCAATGCCCCTTTGAAAATATTAAATTTCCTGCTCTGCTTAACTTAGCTCAGACAAGGCAAGGAGGTATTTGCTCAGCAAATATTGTTTGTAATAAGTTAGACAAGCAATATTTTCTGCCAGCCTATTAACACCAGAAAAATATGTACAGTCAACAAGAGATGAAGAATTTGTTCAATTACTTCAAAAATGGGAATTACAACCAAGGGATTATTATCCATTTAAACATCTCTTTTCCACAAAATGTCAAACACTAGCCATTTGCTAACAATCTCCGGAGACAGATAAAGTAACATTTTGGCAATGCAAACACAAACTCCTCGAGCCGGGATGAAGGGGGGGTGNCAACACGCCAGGAATATTTTGCAGCCCCTTCGCCAACCCATTAAACCCCCAAACAAACATTTGACTTGCCCTAAGTGATAGTTAACAGCAGCCGGAGGCAGAGGCAGAAGGGGGGGCTGGGGGAAGCGGTGGGAGGAGGAGGTGCAGCAAGTTGCCAGCGGGGTGCGAGCACCCGGGCTGGCTCTCCACTCTCCTGACCGCAGCCCCGAGATCCCTCCGGGCTGACACCAGGATTAACGCACATTAATTGCCATTTGCAAAATCCGGCAGCCCCGAAAGCGCCGCGTTTCCTTTTTTTTTTTTTCCCCTTCCCTTTCCCCCACCGCCCCAGCCACCGCACGGCGGGAGGGCAGAGCCTTCCTCCCACACCCCGGCCCCCTCCTCCTGCTCTTACCTCCAGCGCTTCCAGGGTGTTGAAGCTGGCGATTGCGAAGCCATCGATCAGGTCCTCTTCCTGGGAGCTGGACTCGCGGCGGCGGCGGCGCGGGGGCCGCGCGGCGCGGGCGGCGGGCGGCGGGCCCCGCGGGGCGGTGCAGTTCTGGCCGCCGTTCTCCTTGCCGGGGCTCGGCTCCTTCTCGGAGCCCGACGAAGGGCTTTGGTTCCGCGGGTCGCGGGCCGCCGCCTCCCGCCGCCGCACGCGGTCCCGCTGCGACCTCGACCTCCGGCTCTGCCGGATTTTCCCATCCATTGCCGGAGAAGAAGTAAATTAAGAAAAAAAAAAATTTAAAATAATAATA